>VZSE01005712.1:6178992-6232716 GCA_013398275.1 Promerops cafer | reverse complement strand
CCTGGGCTCGCCGGGCCCCGGGCGGTGCCTCGGGGGCGGCGGCGCTGCGGCCGGGGTCGCGCCTGCCCGCGCAGGGCTTGGCCAAGGAAGGCTCTGCTCCCCGGATATTTGGCGGTGAAAGGGGGAGAAACCCTCCCTGGGGCTGCGGGGCGCGGCTGTGTCACCTGCGCAGAGCCGCCGGACACATCGGAACGCGCTCGGAATGTCATTGGGAGCAGCGCCCGCGGCCGACGGGCCGTCCCCGCCGCCGTGCCTGCCCCAGGCCCCGGCAGCGATCGCGCTGCACACTCCGAGCGCGCCCTTGAGCGCCCTTACCTTATTGCCGTGCCAGAGGTGGATAACTACAGGCATGGGTGCTCACACCGTAGTGTTTTTCAAGACTGCATTCTCTCACTGCCGCCTCACTATTACCCATTTAAAGGTGATTTTGTAACCGTATTTACAATTTTAGTTATTATATGCTATTACTAGCGAATATTTCTTAAAAAGATAAATCGCCTAAACTTGACTGAGTCTGTATTGATATCGCAACTCCTGAGGGTTGATAGAGGCTGAACAATCCCTGCCTGCCCATTAGTACATCACTAAAAGCATACACCAAGGAGTCACTGTCTCATACAAGGCCACAGATGCCAGGGTAAGAAGAAAGTCTCCAGTCTGTTTCCTACTAACCTACTGATATGCAGGGTAAAGGGTAATTTAAAACTAGAATGGCTCACGTAATCCAAAACTGTAAGTACAAGTGTAACTATATGAAGCAATTCATTTTACAGGTTGTAAAAGTGCATTATAAGAAATTACAGTTTATTAGCTCAAGAAAATAACAAAATGTGGACATGGTATTTGCTGACTACCAGAAAAGTATAATTGAGCTGGCATGTCAAATCCTGATCTAACTCACTGCATGGCCTGCTCACCTTTACTCCTAGATCCTTTGCTTCTCAGACTAGAGGATACGGGCAGGTTCAAGACTTTTGGAGGCCACAAGAGAGTCACAGCTCATACGTAGCCCTACGTGCAGCTTCTTGCCATTTGAAGAGAGCAGGATTGCCAAATTTTACAGATTTAATGAAAAACAAAATTCGTTCTTGGTCCAGATGAGTCTGTAGGATTAGAATTTAACTTCCAAGAAATATTTTTGCTCTGTCCAGCAGTGCATGTAGAAGCTGGTACAAAGACACCATCCATCTGTTAGCTCTAAGATGTGTGATTCAATGAGCCAGTTTTAAAAAAATTAGATAAGCATGTATGCAGACAGAATATATATAATTTTTCATTATGCATGGAACACAGCTTGTGGATGACTTTTGTCTGTAACATACCAAATGCTTTCTCCTACTTGTTCTAAATTCAGACTTACAAATATAGACACTGATGTTGAATCCTAGGTCCATTGAAGGCAGCTTCCTGTTATCAATAACACAAATGAAATACCATCAACCTACATCAGCTGCCAATGCTGAATAACACTGTTCATGATCCCTGCTCCTTGTCTGAACACAAGCCTTACAAACATAAGGTCAGGAGCTTTATCAGTCTGCTGGGGAAAAAGGTGCAGGGCTGTTTAAGGCTCCCTCATTCTCTTGGGCAAGAAGAGAAGGAACACCAGATGCAGATGATTCAGTTCAGACACCGACCTCTGCAGGCTCCAGTAGGATTACGTGAGTCATGCCTACCAAGCCTGAGCTTTCCCTTCGTGCTCACATTACTCACACTGCCAACCCCAGGATTAGCATACTGCTAATTTCTTATGCATCAGACTTCGTGCTAATGACCTTTCTTGTAGGGAAGAAGCCTTTGCAACTTCTCAATATCAGACTAAGCAGCAGCAGAATTTTCCCTGAAGTGCACCTCAGTAAACCAGTGACCCAGTTAGATAAATTAGGAAGTTTGGCAGGAGCAAAACAACCAATGCTGTTGTTTATATCACGGTAGCCATCAAATTTCTTAATAAACCAGTAATCAGAATTACTGGAAAACATCACCTAAGAAAAATTGGAAAACACATTTGAAATCCTGAAACTGACCACAAGCTTTCACTTGCCCTCAAAGAAAGGTTGATCAAAGATGTAGGCAGAGGAAGCACAAAATTCCTGTAGTCATCTAGAATACAAGAAGGAATAAAGATGGAACTATGATGTGCCTTATTATACGAAGGTATTTGGCCAAGCTATGCAGTAGTTCTTGTACAAAGAAAGAAGCAGAGAAAATTTTTTCACAAGAATACAACAAAGTCTGTTTTTTATTTTATACATCACTAACTACCTCAATAGTTATGTCAAAATTCTAAATTATACAAACCTTTTGGCTATGGAGTTTAGCTATGCCATCTTCAGGTAGTGGATATGGATCTGGTATCAGAGCTGGGAAGAAGGTAGTGCTGGTGACCTAGCAGCTCTGAGCAGTGTTTGCACAATGAAATTGCTGCACACCCTAGTGAATGCAGGATTTCTGGGCACCTCCACCTGTGCTGCCTTAGCTCTCCTGTTTTCCAAGGAAGCTGTAGAATTCCTCAATTATTTAGGAACACTTACTTTGTACTCTAGGATCACACTGTCCACATATGTGTGGCAAACCTGTTTGTATGAGGCAAATACCTTCCACACATTTTCCAGGATTTTGCAGAAGAAAGCTTAGAATCTTCTATATGTGGTATGAATAAGAAAAATTGAGAGCCTCGACAATTATTTTTCTGTCTTCTTTATATTTTGATTTTCTCATCTTCTGCTCTAAATTATTGTTCTAATGGGTGCCAAGCCAAACCAACCCCAGGGCAGATGGTCTTACGTGCTTTGACAGCGTGCTCTGCCCTCCATAAGGTACCATCTGCCTGTTTATCTTTTGTCAGCTCAACTAATCTTGATTCTCTGAGAAACAAAAGAGGACAACTTTGCACATCACTGATTCTGCCTCTAGCCTGACCAACTCATAGTTGATAGTAAGAAATTTACCATATTCCATTTATTAGTGACAGAGGAACTTCTTAAAGTTAATAACTATGTTACCTTTCATGTATATGTAGATACAATCTACTAGCATAGACACAAGTATGCAAGTGACACATTAAAGCAGCTGTTTTCACAAAAGATAAAGGTAAATGAATGGTGTAACAGAATTTAGCACACCTTTTAACTGTTAGGTAACTAACAGGTCATTTAAGCATCTTGTCCTTTATAGGGGGCATCTACCCAAGTGGTATTTCTGCGTCTTTGAGTGTGTTCATGGCTTCGGGCCTTAGAGGCTTGTTACTCACATTTGGAGGTCATCTCCCTTACCTCTGGATTCAAACTTCTGTCTGGAGACAGGAGCTGATTATCCTTTCCAAGTGACTTGGAGGTTGCAAATAAAGGGTTTATCAGATTAGCATTAGCAGCACTGACATTGTAACTTTAAGCCGTCCTGACACTATAGAGTCATGGAAGCTGGAATTAGTTTTTGAAGGGACAAAAGCACCAGTTCATACCAGCAATGCCCATTTAGCTGGATCCAATGGATGAAACGCACAGAAGGAATTCTTGCCATTCCCTCTGTCACCTCCTATTTCCAAAGCAAGAGCTCTTGAGCTTGCATTAACCCAGAGAGAAAGTATATCCAAGTGACAGCAAGGTAGAGAGTCCTAGATGTGAACTGCAGTATTTTATTGCAGGACAAATAGCTCTTAACAGTGTATAAACTACAAATGAAGGCAGGTCACTTTTGATGTGGATATGAAAGACATCCTAACCAGCACCGCTTTACATTACAACCCATCTTTCATCCCAAATCCCTGTCCTAGCCAAGTCCTCAAATCTCCCAAACAGCGTACACTTGAACATGCCTAGGACATCCCTAGACATTTCAAAGGGTGCTGGCCCAATCTGAGTGTTTGTCATACACAATTTTTGTGCTATTGAATGAAATAATACCATTCCAGTAATGGCAGAATTTGAACATCCTTGGCTACTTTATTGAATAAATATATTCAAACTAGCACTAACTCATCAGCCTGCTACCTGAAAGACCAGGCTACCATTTTTGGGCATGCTTTAGCTGGCATTTTTCAATTTAGAAGAAATTAATTGTCTTTCTCTGAAAATTCAGTTGTTTGTAGAAAGTTTTGTTCACTTAACTTACTTGGTTTGGTTGTCTTTGGCAGAGCCTCACCACAACAGGTAGTGTTACTGTCGCTTGGCATCCAGGAACTTGACAAATTGAAGTTCTCTGTCTGGAGAGGGTTTTGAGTGGGAGGCTCAAAGAGATCAGTAGTCTCCAAAGTGGAGTGTAGGAAGAAAATATTGAATACAGTTATAAAAATTACAAAATATAATAATAAATAGGCAGGGTTAAAAATAAAACAGAAATTAAAAATATTATAATGTAATATAAAAATATATGAGTACAGCGGAATATTGTATATAATTTATAAATTAATAAATATAAATGTCTTGGGGTCCATGCTTAAAATATTTAAATGATGTGGTACATGACAAAAAGGGTTTGGAGACTACTAAATTATATTGTCTAAAGGGGGCCCCTTCCATCCAGCATTTCTGTAATGCATTGTGTTTTGGTATTTATTCCACATAAAAATGTTTTATTAGTCCCATATTAATTTCCCATAGCTGTATATAATCAACAAGAATGTGTAGTTTCTACATTCCAGTTTCTACGTCAGACAATTTTTTGACATTAATAATATCTTGCATCAATCAGAAAATCTTTCAAACTGGAGCCAGTTTGCTATAATTTCTTCCTGAGAAGAACTAGAACTATGTGGCAAACATGTTTGCACCCTTAGCTAAATGTTATGTTAACATAAAATACGTTAAACATCTGGGCCTTAAAAGACATGCATGTACATAAGATTTACTGCTGAAATTATAAAATTCATGGAAGCTTTTTTTACGATTACAAGTAGTGTTACACACTCCCCCTTAGACAGTATCACTTTTAGAGAGAGCTTTTTGTCACAGCCCAGATTTTGTGCAGGTATGTCACAATAAAATGATTTTTCAAATACCATATATACACAACAGATGAAACCGTAATCAAATTAACAACTCCATTCCACTGTGGACTAGATTAAATGTTATAAACAAGCAGTGAAAAGAAATAAATCTTGTGACACTTCAGGTATTAATGAACAAGCTTTTAATACAAAGCATTTTAGAGAAGACCTTTAAAGTGGTCTTAATATTTAAGATCCTAACTAGTACAAAACTGTACTGTTTGTGGTAGTTTGAAGTTAAATTCTATATAAACTACTGCTTTCACTGAAGATATTCTTCGAAAGATGCCATAATATCTCTCTGCAGATTCACATCAATTATCCAAGCTGTCTGCAAGAAAGCATACGAGTGTCTTTTCAGAGCAGTCAGACATTAATGAATACTATGCAGGTCAAATACTTAATGATTTCAGACAAAACTATCAAGCACCTTTCAGAAAATGTATGTCTTCTCTGTTATGACAAGTTTTGAGTGTGCATTTTGTTGAAGCCCTCAGAAAAGAGCTGAAGGATGAAAGCTTCAGTTGAACTCTGAATCCAGCACAGTCTCACATTGGTACTTACATTCCATTGTACAATACTATGAATTTTTTAAAAATGCTTAATCTAAAAAAGGTAGCAATTAAAAAACATTAATTACTGTCACCAGTAAAACCAGTTAGTTTTGAAAAGGCTCAGGCCTGGTATTTCACAACAGAACAGTATGACTAGCACTTTGGTTGACATGGAACACATTAAGGAGGATGGGCAGCTTGCAGCACTCAATGTTTGAAATTATCTAGAGGGCAGAGACTCCTTTTCAGAATTTTATTTTACCACACAGTTATTCTAAGCTTATGGGAGTCCTAGGACCAAGCAGCTAGCTTTTCATATGATGTCACTTGAAGACATACTTCGAGTTTCCTATTGCATTTTCTGGACTAATTCTTCAGGTATATAGTTCTGTTGTTTTCAATCATTCAGATCATTTGAAATAAAGACGTAATAGAATATTTGTTTATTCTCTAGTAAAGTTGAAAAAAAAATCATGTAGCAAGAATCAGAAACTTACTGCTTCCTTCCTCCTGCGTTCTTGTTCCATTTTTCTAGCCAAGTTGCGGTCTTGATCAACAATATGTTGTTGAGCTTCAGGCAGTTTACTCTTAGGTGTTTCTTTTTCAAGCTCACAGTCTGTCACTGCCATGGCATCCAATCCTGTGCTTTCATGGCCCCTTTAAAGACAGAAGAAGAAATCAGTATAGGATAAAAGTTCTCTCTTTTTTTCATATCAACCTGATAGAATTCTGCAAATAATTTAAATCAGTGCCTAGCACTTAAAGTGTGGTTCTCTTTCACATTGTTTCATAGTGATTTCCCTTCACAAGAGTTATGTGCACACAATTGTTGGGCTGTAGTAGGTACATGTTTCCTGTGTCCCATTTCTAATATGTATGCATGGGGGATTTATAGATATGCTACACAAAATTTACATACACTTGCTTTGAAATTCTTCATTTTCTGTTACTTTCTTGGCCTGTGATGTTTTTCTTCTACCTCCTTCCTCTTCAATTAGTTATTTGAGACAGATTTCACTAGCTTCTGAACCAGGAGCATACTCTTAAGTCTCTCAAATTCTCTGATTATTAAAATGAAACAATCCAAACAATTGACTTATTCTAATACAGCCAGCAATGGGCAAGTGCAGGAGAATTTAGGAACCAGCTCAGATTTATCTTTCACAGGGTGAAACAGGCAAGGGAAGAAAAGCAGACTACTGGAGAGGGAAATATTGCAAACAGAGTTTCCAAATGTGGCAAACAAACTCCAAGGATATTACTGCAATGCAGAAATTAGTAGGCAGTCACTTATCCCACACTTATCCCACCACAGACCTCAGGGCACTGCCTGAAACAGGAGCTGCAAACAACTAGGGAAGCAGGGGCTTATTGAAGGTGCTTTTCTACAACAATGCAAAGAATTCTGCTGTGTGAAGTGGTGCACACTGGAACCCCTGTATAGCTATGTTAACACCATGCTCTCAAAGACTAGACTATCCTGTATCCCCTTAGGAGAGCACTAAAATGAACACATTCCTAGCTACAAGTATAGGAAAATAGGACAAATGTGAATTCTGGTCATGAGTATTCCAGGGGACCAAAACCCCTCACCTTAGTACCCAAACAAACAAAAACCAAAAGACGAGCAAACAAAAAAACCAACCAACCAAAAAAAAATATTCAGAAGCAAACTAACAGCAACAACAAAGAAATTCCTAGGAAATTTCTCTGACTGCTGAAATAATACTGATTTGAAGAAAAAAGGCTGCTTTGTGCATTTTGGATGTGCAGTTTTGCTTAGTGTGGTACAGCTCCCCAGTTTCACCTGACATGTGGCAATTATCTAATCCAAACCCCTTATTCCTGAATAACTAAGCCCCCCAGTACTATACAGGCAAAAACCAGAATCATACTTACACAGAAGTGGTTACAAACCTTTTGTTTTCTTGTGGAAGATTTTGCAGCTCCCTCTCAGTTTGCACAAGAGACCTTTTTGACTCCTGCACTTGCCCACTCCTCTTTAATACTGCATCCCTGAACTGATTGAAGCTCTCAGCAGATGCTTTTATTGGAGCTGGAAGCTTCATTGTTTTACATAGGCTTACCCAGGAATCTACAGTCTTCAATTCTGTAGCCTGAAGTTATTAGAAAAAGGAAAACAGAGAAGAGGAAAAAATACGCTGCAACTGCTTTACCTGCTTTGTTCTTACATTAGCACAATGTAGTTTGACTGGGCCTGTTGGAAATACCTACACCAAAATACCCTTCCTTTGGCAGGATACTAGTGCATATACAGCCATCTGAGCAGATTTTAATGCGCTTTCTCATCAGCTTTGAGAGTCTTTGGCAATATGCCAACAACCGTTAGCATTTGTAGCTATTCTGACCATTTAAGTCTACCTCTCCACTTCTTCATTTCAGAAAACATGAATTCACAAGGCTGAGTTTACACAAGGTCCATTGACAAAGTTTTAATACAGAGAACATCCATCTAATTTCTATATGTAATTCTTACATAACAATAGTTTTATATTAGGCTTGTGGGTTTTGTTTGTTCCCCTGTGGCATTTTCTTCATAGCATAAATCAGAATAAAACCAGCATTCTTAAGAAGCCCTGCTTCTAGTAGAAGCATGTGCTTATGAAGAAAATACATATTTTTGGAATTGAATTCAACATGTTAGTTAATAGCTTTCCGAAAGCTAAGCGCCTAAAGAAAAATCCTATAAACATTTTAGTTCAACAGATGATACAGAAAACTTTTTAGGTCCAGAGGTTGACATGATCTAGTATTAGTAATTTTGATTTAATGTTTTCAATTAGCTGATTACAAGAGAAGAATTTAGTAGATAAGAAAATGTCTCTGTCGTTCCAATTAAGATAACTTACTGTATGCTAGGAAAGATTTTGCTCAACTGTCATAAACACCTTTAGTCATTAAAAGTGCTTTGTCTTATTTCAGAACAGGTTTTCCAAGAGCACCCAGATTATATTCCACACTACTCTTATTTTTTTACTGGATCAGTAAGGGAAAGCACACTAATAACTTGGATATCAGAAGCAGATCAAGGAACACTAATTCCTTGTTTAAATATTAAAACTAGATGAAACAAGCCATATTCTCATATGGCAACATGGGCATATATCTCTGTGTGTGTGTGTATGTATGTACCTGATATGCTTTACCTTCTGCAATGAAGAGAGTCCATTGGTTTGTTTGGTTTTAGCACTAAAAATGAGATAAATCTGTACAGATTGTAACAATGACAAAGGCCTACTGTACACTAAATATTCTAATTGTAAAAGATTTTTAGAGAAGATCCTAGGTCAGGGAGTTATTCAACCTAGTAAATACATTCAGCCTCTTCTCAAATAGAACTCGAGCATGACTTACCTTTCTTGGAAGAAGTTCAGACATTGGCTCTAGTATGTTTTTATCATTAGATTTATCATTGGGTGTACAATGACCTGATGGGAGAATAAAAAAGACTTTCTGATCATGTTGATTTTACAGACTATACTTTCTCAAATTTAAATGATAGAACTTTAGTCATTCAAGGAATTTACTTAAAAGCTTACAGTGCATTCTGTTATTTGGTTCAGAATGACAGAAATTCTCCCAAATGTTTCCTAAGCTTAAGTTGAACTGGACCACTTCTCTCTACTTTTGGGCAGGAATAAGTATAGCTAGCTCAACTATAGATGAGAAATTAACTCTAGGTTAATTCTAGGAGCGGTCCCAGCAGAAAGCTTAAAAGGTTTGGTCAGGAAGCCTCAACACAGCACTTTGCCTTACTCACTTCCTCTCCTTCCCAGCCCTCTTTCCTTTTGATTCCAGCATCAAGAGTACCTGATTGATCCTGCAAACTCATTTCACCTAAAGCTGTCAACCCTATTTACTTTTTTTAAAAGCAGATAGGTCAGCCATCAAGGGCTAGTTCTCACATTTCCAGTAGCCTATAGATATACAAATACTCCATGCTGTTACTTCTTTATTATTTGAGGGGAAAAAAAACCCCAAACACTATTTTCAAACCAGAGATAAACAACACATTTTATCTCATTCAGCAACAGTCCTTTACTGTAGTTTGAGATTTAAGTAAATGCTTAATAAAAAACTTCAGGTAATATGTTGACACTTTTTTTTTAGTTGTGCAAAGGATAAGTTTTTGAATGTTTGAATCCAGAAATCTGGATTCAAACATTCAAACCCTCAGCCCCTTCATCATTAAAGGGATTTTCAGAAAGACCTCACAGCCTCAAAACTTGGTAAGTGAAAATCCCTAGCTGAAGCCCTGTACATGTTCCACTGCTGCAAGTTTAAGTAAAAGGGGGCAGTAGATGCATGGCTCGGTGTGTTAAGACCCTAAAATGAATAGAAATTCATGGAGAATTAAATCTTCATTTTTAGAATTGCTTTAATACACTGCAACTACTTAGCATTATTCTTTGCCAAAACTAAGAGTTCATCAGTGAACAGGCACTGCGCCTTTTAATTTCATAAAGTTTTCAGAAGCTTCTTCCTTCCCTACAGAGGTGTTCTGGAGGGCAAAGAGTGAAAGAGAAACCAAAACAATTGTCTGGTAATACTGGACACATAGAGCATGGATGTTCAGTCAATTCTTTAGTTTGAAATATGTATGAAATACAGAATGCAGCTTTCAGAGGGCCAGTGTTCTTGTAATAATTGCAACTTTATTCCATAGTGAAAGTCTGACATTGATTTGCTGTCATATCCTTGTCACCAAGAGCCCAAGATAATAACTCAAAATACACACGAAGTGCCCTGGGAAAAGAGCTCCATGAAGCTTCAGCAGAAGATATTTCAAAGGCCAGTGAAGTTCAACAGATTGAAGCATCAAGTCTCAGACTTCATGCAAGACTGGGTTACTTATCCCTAGTACTACATTCAGAAAGCTAAATTCTTTAATCAAAGAGTAACTTTCTTTATAAATTTTAACACAGAACAGGAACCAAGCATCTGTTTAATTTCACTTTTTTTTTTGTTTTGTTTTTAAGCAGTAAATGAAAAAGAGCAACAGAAAACTGCACACCCACCATTACCCTGCAAACTTAATATACAACTGTTCAGCATGTTATTTCTTTAAACCAGTTTCATGTGCATTTTTAACTTTGCACCCCTGATAATGGCTACAGTTTTTATTATTACATTACATACTTTGTTCTTGACTTATGGATATTAAATCAGCAGTTCTCATGCTGGTCTTGTTTTGAAGTTTATTTGATTTGTCTAGATGTTTTGTTTGCTCAGCTTGTTTACTCCAGTCAGCACTGTCAACTTGGAAAATGGTGTTGGACACCTAGAAGAGAAGCTAGACTTCAAAATACATTCTTCATATTGCTTGTGTTTAGCATACGAGGATTCTTGTTATACAGCATCAGGATTAAAGGTTTAGAATCTTAGAGCAGTAAATTCTTGCAGCTCTAGCTTCTGCAAACACCAGGGAAGAAATAGATTTCATTCATATTATGGTAATCAAAGCAAGTTCATACATCAAGACTTCAGATTTAGAATAGCATGGTTCAGCAATCCCAAGTGGTGGAGTGGGTAGAGCATGAGAAACTGATACAAGATCTTTAACCCTTAACATTGTACAGCAGAATAAAGTTGTCATAAAGGCAGTTGCTGCACTCTGGCTTGGGGATCAGGGTAAAGGGTAACTCATCTTCAGTGCAGTGGTGTTTTTTTCTCTGTGCAAGATCACTCTGTGTAGTAATCCCTTGAACTAAGGACAGTGCTGCACAAACCTGAGTCATAATTTGCATTACCTGCTACCTTGGACAGTGGACACCAATAGGAAAGGGTGAGCTGCTTTTTGTCCTTACTTGCAGGACACATTCTTGTGCTCATAGATTCAAGAGGCAGTTTCTATCCATTGCCAAAAAGAAAGCTATTACAGCCTGATAAAAGCAACTAAATTTTCAACCACGTTTGGAAAGATTATTAATCATCATAGGATGGAAGTGATCGTGCTGCAGTAACATCAATAACTTCCTTTGCTCCACAGAGGCCCTTCTAACCAGGATACTCTCAAGAACATATTAAGACAGAACTCAACAGTCATTAAATATTTTACAACCTCATCTAGACCCTGAAAGTCCCAGTTTCCATAGCTTTAGGAAAAGGTATGAAAAGCAACACACTCCCAGTATAGCCTCCAGACCCTCAGTATTGCTGAGTTTGTGAAATTGATATTTCTACAAAACCAGAACACATAAACTACATCTTTTGTAAAGCTGTTGGTTTACAGGGTGGACTTTTAACCTGTAAGTGTGCAAGGGTTACTTAAGTTCAAGCTATAGCCTTGAGAAGAAATAAAATAAGCTTTATAGTACACTATAAATGTGATCAGCCAAACTTTCCTTTTGTATTGCAGCCAATAGGCAATGAAGTAATACCTTGTTAAAGGATAATAATCACTTTATTATTGGGGTTTTAGAAAACTTTTGTTGTAAAACTTAAATGGCCTCCATCACATCAAATTCAAGCATGAAGCATTATATTACATCTTATTTAAAGGGTAAGAACATGCTTTACAGATGCTGTTTGAAATTAATTCATTGGAGAGAAGCACATATTCACCTCTGGAAGAACATTTCTGGAGTAGGTGACAGAAGACTGATTGGTTTTTGGAGTGCTCTGAGGAGTTTGCTGGTCTGGAGCATCATGCAGAGAAGGTACAGCTGAGATTTTACCTGAGAAAGAAGTAGGGTATGATTTTTCCCCTATCATGCAAAAAGCAGTCCTACATCTCAAAATTAGGTCACTGTTTAGATCTGTGGAGTAACTGAGAATGGAGATATGTATTCTAGCCACATGATTTAAGAGAGTTATTTTTAATTAGTTTTTAATTGATTTCTCAGTTAATCAGCTACCAGTCCATGCTGTCTTCTACCAAAACATCAGAAGTGTCTAACGTCACTAGACTTTTTGAAATGAGGGAGGGAAAAGAATAGCTCCTTGGATCAAGTTCCTAAGCAACTTCATGTATCTGATGTGTCTAGACAACAACAATCAGTTCAGAGGACCTGTGGCACCAAGCCTTACATTCAGCTAATAGGCATTTCAGACATGAACTTGGGTAGTGGGCATGGGTTTAAGCATCTAATCCTGCCTTAAGGTGTTCAACACTTCTTGTAATTCCAAGTTCATTAAGGTATCCTTTTCCATCTCATTGGAAGGAAGCATGAACACCACCTGTTTTTAATACTACTCTGTCCCACCACAACTGCCCAGTAATCTGAAACCCCTTGCCAATCCTCAGTGCTCCCATGCTTTAATTGACATCATGCTCTTTGCTAATCCATGCTCTGCAAGAACTTATTCATTTATCCACTTGCTAACCTCCAAAATTCCAAGATACGTTTGTTGGGCAATACAAGCATCCTGACAACCCTTCCTTCTTCAGCAGTCAAATATAGCCATAAAGGTATTACCTGAGAGAGTCTGAGCATTTTGTTCTGATAGATTAAGTGATCTACACTGAAGCATTTGCAGTACATTGGGAGGTTGCTGCTGCAGTTCAGATGATCCATGATTTTGCAAGCTGCTGGTAAGAGAGGAGGGCTGTGCTTGCAGAACAGCATTGCAGGATGTCCTCTGTAAACAAAGTGGTATTCTCTATAAAGAGACTGCAGCAGTTAATACAGCCAAATTTTTTTAACAGCTATTTTATCCTCTTTTGCCACCACTAGCCATTTCTACTGTTTATTGGATTTAGTACCCCTTGTATTGTGATACTGATCCATAATTTTCTAAGCATTTTGATGACAAAAAGCCATGAGGTGAAGTGTACTCACTGCCTTGGTCTGAGAGGTGCAGAAAACCCCCGAGACCAAAATGTAATGTGAGGATTTCAAGTATGATGTTTGTTGCTACTCAGAGGTCAGTATGGGGCTGTTACAAGGGACCAAGCTGAAGCTCATTTCCTGGATCCTGTTTTCTCAAGTTTATTGCTGTCATTCTGTCACTGCAGAGGCTGCAGCTCTTAAGCAAAAAAAGGGTGTTGCATAATTCCTTCCCTGAATCTTTGCTTAGGAAGATGCAGAAGGAGCAGCTGAATAATAAATTTTCAGCCTAATTTCCTGTACTTTAAGGGAAAGTCAGTCTACTGCAAGAAGAATGAGGGTTTGGCTGTGATTTTGCTTTGAAATTCAAGGTCTCTGTCTCTGGTAGCTTCAAGGGAAATTCTTGAAGGCAGCTAATGTTGACAAGAAATAACACCCACTGTATAATACAGGAACAGAGCAATTAAATCTAAGAGGCATTAAGATTTATTTTTAGATAAAACTGCTGTTGGTTCTAATAATACCATAACAATAAGCAACATTGAATTATCCTAAAAATAAGTGGTATATTGTACAATTTATTTATTTTCAGGTGTAGATGTGAGGTTCTTAATAGATTAAAAAACTGTTTGTTAGGTCAGTTCTATACTCAGAGATAGATTTGGAGAGTGTTTGCCTTTTTTGGGGGTGGGTGGGGTATGTGGAGCATTCTGCCCTTCTTCATCAAACACATAATCACCACAATGATTATAAAAGGTAAAAGCCTCAGAAGTTCTCACAGTATATCTGTTCCTATACAGATGCACAAGGCACTTTTAACAAACAGCTCATGGGACATCTTCATATCCATCAGTCCTACAGAACAAATAGCATTCAAGCCATATTCATTATTTCCTGATAAAGTTGCATCATTTCTATTACCATTGTATGTTAAAAAATAACTTAAAGTTATTTGTGTAATATCTTTGTTATTTGTTTAGGGCAAAATTATTATATCCATTCTAGCCAGATTTACCTTAGACTTTTCCGTAGAAGCTGGACAGTTCTGCCTGGCTCCAGTCTGTTTTGAACAGGTTTCTGTAACTGTAAATACAGTGAGGTGGGCAGAAAAAGGGGGATGGAAAAAAACCAAATCACTCACATATGTTTCATTATTCACACATACAAGGTGTGAGTTGCAGTTGTACCTAGAGTCAAACCTCACAGTGAAAGGAACATTCTTATCTTGAATACTTTGACTTGAGCTTGATGTGTTTAGAGAACTTCTCCCAGATATAAAAGTAGACCACAAAGATTCCTGCAGGATCAAGGTCTTCATTGCCATTGATTCACTGTGTTTGCTCCTCCTCACACTGCAGAGGGTTGAGCATTAATCTCATCTTATACATCATATGGAGATCTACACTGTAGACCTCCAGTTTGGCAGATCTATTATTTCCTAGAAAACTAGAGTTCTGTGTACAGATAAACAGCATCCAGTGTTCTGATGCTGTAATATATCCTTTAAACAAGCTTGAAACATTTTAAGCACCAGGGTGGATTTTGCCTCTACAGCTAATGCTGTAGGCACTTTGGGTGCTCAGGTCACCCTTCATGCTGCAGACCAGAAGATGAAAATAAAGTGAATCACACTTTCAAAAAGCAATCAAAGCTACAAGAGTAAGCTATAGCCCAATAGTCAAGCATCCAAGTTAGATACAAAGACCTTTTGCAAGCTTATTTTGGTCCCTGTAGTTTTCACTGGTAAGTTGAATGGATGTAGTGGGGTTTGGTTGTTTTGTTTTACCTGGGATCACAGTAATAAGGCATTCATTTCATTTCATTTCATAGCATTGGAATTCAGCCTTTAAAATGGAGCAAACCAAACCAAAGATAACTAAAATCCTTCGTAAGCATGTAGAACAGTAGATGCTAAGAGGGAAGATATTTTGCCTACACAAACACAAAAATAAGCTTTCTAACCTGATTCAGAGTCACTGCTATCTGAGGAGCTAGAATCACTGCTGGTGCTGCTGCCAGAATCTGAGGAGCTGCTGCTGCTGTCACTCAGTCTGCTTGGCCCAGTACTTGACTCAGCATTGTTTTCACCTGCAGGAGAAAAAGAAAGTATTCAGAACAACCTGCAATGGAGCATTCTTAATATACAAGACTATGATCAACCTTGTTAGGTCTATTCTCCCATGTACGAGTTTATTTTATTTCATTTCACTTCCTTGTCTACTGTCCATTTAGCAGTGGACTTGAAAGTCTCCTTCTAGAGAGGAGAGGAGTGGGATTTACCAGCAACAAGCTAGTTGCATGAATGAAATACCCAAGGAGAAGCTGTAATCACACAATTTACAATTCTGAGGTAGATTAAAACAGTACAGACTTAAGACACAATTCAAGCAATCTTCCCCCATAAGCTTTCCTGTGGTCAAGAGCCTGTTTCTGTGCATATTGCTGCTGCCAGACTTGCCTGCAGAGTTCTTTATCTACAGCCAGCTCTTCTTTCCCTAGCCATGTGCACTCCCAAATTGCCATCTTCTGCCACCTCCCCACCATCTGACTATTTTGCATCTGCAGGGTTGATTTAACTCAGCTTATAATGATTTTGGAGTCAAACCTTTTTCAAAGTTTTTGCTCTGTGGAAGCTTTGAAAATGAGAAGTTACATGGATACCTGTTTCCCTGGACACAAGTCCAGATTTAGCTCTTGTAAACAAGCCAGATACCTGTTGTAAAGATTTCTTAGCCAGCTTCTTCCCTCTCCTCACAACATATCCTTCATAATTGATTTCAGCTGCTTAAGATTTTCTTTGATATTATCAAGCCATTATGTATACCAGACAGGAAGACTTGACTGAGCTAATGCTGGATACAAATGTCCCTGTGTCTTCCAGGGCTGCTTCTATCATTTCAGCTGATTTTACATAGGAGCTAAATAGATATCCAGTGGAGGGCAATAATAGCACTCACTATTTTAATGAGGAACAGCTTGACTTAAAATAGCAGCATCAGCTGCATTGATCCATTCTCAGCCCCTGATGAGAACCATCAGTAAGTGTACAGCTCAAGTATGCACTGAATTTCTGGCATCTTTTGATGCCAGATCATTTGATCTTGAAATGCATTATTGCCTGAAAAACTGTATTATTCTCCTAGGACACTTTCTTAAGTCTAAGATAACACAGCACACCTGTCACTGATACACAGGTTTTGTTAGCATGAAGCATTAGTGACACTGCCATGTAACAAGTATTACTAGAATTGGTTATTCTTGCATCTCTAAACCACGGAAAATGAATTGCAAACAAATAGACTGTGTGACCCTCCACACTCCTCACCATGTTTTCATACATTAGCATAAGGGAATTCTTCAGGGTCCCTTAATTTCTGAAACTGTTACCATCTTTACCTGTAACAAAGTATTAGGTGCAGGGATAAGGAATTCGCTTTAGACAGGACAAGTAACTGACCAAATTTGCTGCTGTGACTCCAGCTTACTCAGCATAGAAAGAATCTTGAGACTAGCAGTGGGAAGCTTAATACCCCAATTATTCTGAGGAGAAAGTCCTCATATAACTAAAGGACTAAAGCCCAAGGGAAGAATTCCACCTGAAGCTATTTCCATTGTAAACAAGTAAGAGCCACATTACTCTTGAAGCCCTCCTTCTTTGGGTTTAGTTGACCATTGACATCCAGTAGTCTCTTCTCTAGCTCTTGTTTCCTCTCAAAATTAAGTTCTTCTTTTGACTTTGTTGGGTTTTTAGCTGCATGTGAAACAGAAGTTAACATGAAAGCAAACCAGAAAGCAAATCTAATGGGCTTTTAAAAACATCATTTATGCTACATACCCTGCTTTCTTTGTTTCTTCCTTAAACAGGTTGCTACGTATTTCTCTAGTTCTCTGAGTGTTGAAGCATTTAAAGTTTCAAAGTCTATTTCTATCTCATCAGGGTTAGAGTTCCTCAGTGCAGGTTCTCTTGACTGTATTATATGGACTACTTTCCCAAGCTTATCTCCAGGGAGTTTATTTATGTCCAAACTCAACTGTCGTTTTTCATCATAATTCATAGGTTTGGCACCATCTTCATCTTCTGACTTATGTGCCAACAAGACCTGCTGCATGGTTTTCTTTGATTGACTGCAGGAAAAAAGTACACTGCAGTAATGGCAGTTTAAAATAATTTGACACCCACACAAGTTCCCCACACTTACATGTTTAAAGACAGCTTTTTCTTAGATTTCTTCATGTATTTAAAATTTTTCTTCTTTTGAATCAAGCTTTTTATTTCAGCTTTTTCCTTGTTCTTCCTTTTCTCGCTTTTAGCCTTCCCTTTTTTCTTTTCTGGTCCAGATAAGCATGCTTTGGTCAAAACCCACAACTGCTGGTGAAGAGCTTTAAGCTATCAAAACCAAAAAGAAAATAAAAAAACCCCAGAATGCTGATAATCTTGGGCAATGTAGGAGGAACAATAAAAACTGGTCCTAAATATCACAGGAAATTTGTGGCAGCTAAGTAGATATTAATAGGATGTCTGCTTTCCAAACAAGATTTATTTTCCAAACATTTTACTATATTGTACCTTAGTCACAGATTATGCATCTAGAAGATGTGGGCCTGTTTATTTTATGCAGACATTTCTAACAGCATGCACCTTTTAGCATTCTGTCACAAAACCACAAACACCCCCGCCCACCCCCCCCAAAAAAAGAAAAAAAATCACTGTAGGGGTTTCCAGCAGCCTCTCTAATTTCAGGAATTTGGGATGCATATAAATGCCTTATTAGGTTATATTTCTACAGCATTGCTGAATTAGGCAAGGACTAAGGGACTGGGCTCATGCATCTTATTTTACAATATAAAGTGGCTAGCTGGGACATATTAAGAATTTTGGAGAAGAGCTTAACACAACTTTGTTTAAGCCTCAGGAACTGGAATATGGTCAGATGATGAGATTAGAAATCAGACACACTGAAATACCTCACTACTGTAAAGGTTGGCTTGTACACTTGCATTCGTCCTTCTGCCTACATTCATAAATTGACAATACTAATCTGACAAGGACCAAAAACTGTCCCTCATTTGACTAACAGAAAAAATGCTAATTTTCCCCAGAGTTTATAGATACAGCAGCAACAGGTTAAAAAGTTATGCTCAAGCAGAAGCAACACCCACCCCACTCCTAAGATGAAGCATGGCTTTGCTTCACTGGTTACCATGAGATACCTTCTTTTTCTCTCATCCTGAGCTTTCTGAATAAGAAATTGATGACTTGCTTTTGTGTGGCTCAAAAGAGACTGAGGGTAAGAGCAAGGCTTTTTGACCATGTGAAAAGCCCCATTTCACATTTCATGTGAAAGAAATGACCCTGTTGGAAGAATATGCCACTAAGCTACATGTGGCATGCCTGAAGGCTCTCATACCACAGGAGCACAGTTCTATTTTTTAAGGAGTTTGAGAGTCCTCTGAAGAAGTGGTAGGCAAGAATAGAACAAGTGCTCACTTTGTATTTGTTGAGGTGCTATTCGCTTAACATCTGGCAGTGCTTCAAAATGGGAATAAAGTTCTGTATTAAAAATACAAGTTACTGGAATCTTAAAAACTGGTTTTTGTTGCTAAGCCTTGGAATATACCATTGAGAGTAGCATTAAGAGAGATCTTAAGTCATACACAGTAAGTACTAATGCTTACTTGGTCCTGAAGCTTTTTGAGGTGCACTTTTCTGTCCTCTTCAGAGTCTTCAGATGATTTTTCTTCTGAAGAGTTATCATTACTGCTTTCACTGGAATAAGCTTCTGTCATTTCTCTCACAGGCTGTGGCAGATGATCACTCGCAACAGGTTCGTCAGGAATTTTAGCAAAGTGCATTTCAAAAACATCCTGAGGAGTTAGGTTTGGGAACAGCATATTTTTCAGATTTCTAAAAGTGTTATGCAGCTACTACTTGTAGAACTACACAGCAACACAGTAGTTCAGTAATATTAGCAGATTCTACATCAGGGCATGAAATGACCTATTCTTTTTCAAGTCTGACTTAAAAGAGAGCTCACCTGAAGTTTTCTTGCCATAGCAACTATTTCATGGTCTGAAGAATTACGTTTGTAGCAGCTCATGAACATTAATCTAACATCTGTAGCAAATTCTTGTATATCATTATATTCAAAGTTATCCATTTTCTTCTAGAGGAAAAGAAAATTAAGGCACACTTAGTAGACAGCATCACCATGAACAAGCAGAAAGAAGGGAGGAACAAGAATTTTAACATATATATTCAGATTCAGCTTGTATCAAGGCAGTAAATATTATAAAAAACATTATGGAAATACCTGTGTCTCATTTCAACATTGTATCTTTAACAAAGTAAGAGTTTTTTCCCCTCTTTTAAACAGATTTAATTGTAATTGCTGGAAGGACTTCGTAGTACTAGTTTCAGCACTTGGTCAAGACAACAATGTTTGGGTGGTTTTATTTGGTTGTGAACTCAGCATCTGTTTTTGATTCTATGCATGGTATTTACACAAAGCTTATTCCATAATAGCTGGAGTCCAACTAATGGACTAGAAATTGGGAAATAACCTTTGTATTGTGCAAGTCAGCTTTCAAGATAATTCAGTAAGCTATTAAAATTGAACATTACCCAAAAAGTGGAGCTTAACTGGGCTAAATACTTTACCCCATACAAATACGCTCAGCCTCCACAGAGCGCTCTCCACATATCTCCATCTAGAATGGTTGCTTTCCACAACAAAGGTGAAATGTGTCATGTAAACACCCAGTGTAGAAGTTCTAGGGCACTTCACCAAGAACATTGAGATTGAGGAAAAAGCAGAAGTTGACAGAATTGCATTTTGTTTTATAGGGCATTAACAACAGCACTGTGTGTACAGACATATATTTAACATGCTGCATGCTTGGAAGGGCTTAATGGAGATCATAATTCCCTCATTACTTTTATTAGCCTTTTCAGCAGTTAGGTAGATTAGCCACTATGTGCCACTATGTGTCACAATGACACTCAGAAGACTTCAGTGACCTTGGCTAAGTTTGAGAAACAAATATATCTGGTTTCTAAGCCCTTTATGTCTGTCATAGGAGAAGCAGCTTTCATGACACCTTTTCAGCTAACACATTTAAAACCTTGTAATTACACAAATAGTCTAACTTCCCCAGAAACATACTTACTTTAATGGTTCCTAGGTCTGTAGGACATTTGGCAACGGCTTGGTTCACACCAGTGGAGAAAGATGCCGCATCTACAGGTTTTATGAAAGGCCACGCGTATGCCGCGTGTTTCTTTGAAAACATTTCTTTAAGTATTGCATTACAATGTTTTAGTTGTTCTGACAACTGAATCTTTTTAGTAATTCCAGGTGGCTGTTGAGAATCTGAAAAGGATCTCTTCAGAAGCTTATTTTTTACCATACATTCATTTTCACCTCTAAATGCTTTAACAGCTTTTCTTTCATTAAACATTGCAGAAGATTCACCACTTGCTGTAACTATTGAAGTAGTAGGAGTTGTAGTGTCAGCCTTCCTTTTCACACCTTTTTTTGCCTAAGAAAAAATATAAAAGTGTCCAGAACAGGAAGAAAATGGTCAGTTTTAGATTATTCTTTTGTGTGTGTGTGTGTAGTCCAAAAAAAGTGTCAGAAGTTTTACAGGTATTAAAGTCAGAGCAGAATGCAGCAATTCCATAAACTCAGACTAAAAACCTACAAGGTGTTACAAGACCAGCACACCAAGCTCCATCTTAGATATAATGAAAAGACATAGATGTACTGCAGGTCAGGCTGTGGTTACATTTTAGCCATTTGTGAAGATTCCAAAAAGCTGGCAGGTTATGAAATTATGCCTGCAAGTTGACAGGCACAGGAAGGGGGAAAAGTACTACAATTCATTTTAGGTCTGGTTGAGGGCCTTATGTACATGGTTCATCAGTGTTTTCCCTTAACTTGTGTAGTATTTGGTTTGGAAGCCATACAATGATTCATGCTTTGTCATCAGTGTTCAGGCTATGTGTAATATACACTATATTTGTAATATAGGAGAGACTGGCAAAAGTGCCTATTCCTCATTGGAAGAGCAAAACCAAAACTAAGCCAATACAGGAGTGTTTTTCAGGTGTTCACATACAACTCAGATTGAAGTAACAAGAATTTGCTTTTGTGAGCTGCAAACATCTTCCAGGCTAGTTACACGGTGTTTAAGCAAACATGCTAATTTTTGAAGAAACGAGCATTTGATTTACATAAAAACCATGAGAAATAATTAAATAGAGCTTAGAGCTTTATTTTAGTACTAAAATCATTATCCTCAAGGTGAAGCCTGCAGAAATGTGTATAGTAATACACTTCAAGAATGATCATCTTAAACTTAATTTTGTTTCTTTGAGATCGACATTTTAAAACCCCATTTATAAGAAAAGATGTGTCAAGCAATCATCCCAATTTCTGTTTAGTTTCTAGAATTAGTACTGGCCCAGTTATTTAGCAGAGACATAGAAGACTTAATAGAGATATGTTACTATCTTCTATTATAACAAAAGTTTCAAAAATATACAGCAATAAGCATGGCTCCTCAAGTTTTGCCATCAGTGCCTGAAGGAGCAATTTCAATATCTTTTTCTGGAAGTTATTTGAGGAAACTTACTTTTGTTATAGAGACTGCAGCTGGCATTAAAGCAGTCAGCTGAGCTGCAGACAAAGGAGCCAGTGTAACCTGCTGTTGCTCTTGAGTCATCACTGGAGGCTGCTCGCTGCTTTCAGCTTGTTTCTCATTTATGCTTTGTTCATTTGAAGTTCCAGGGTTGGGCTGCCATGTCTCTGGTTATTTTAATACAGGACATTTTAGAAGTTAAGTCTTAAATGTTGCAGTTAATTTCTTTCATGGTCAAATTGACCAGTTGTCAACATCACCACTCTTCTATACAGGAATACCATAAATAAATGCAAACAAGCATTTGTTACTTGCAGCAACATTGGTATCCTCCACTACTTGCACCATTAGTGCTTCAGCTAGAATATCATGCCAAGTTACACCTTATTTGGCTTCAAGAAAGTGTGGATTAACTTCAGACCAAATATTAAAGAGGCATCATACTACACTCTGTATATTGTAAAAAATGTTCTTGCCAAAGAAAGTATCAAGTTGTTTTCTACAAACACATAAAGACCAAGCAGCAAAGAATGCAGACTGCATCATGCAGGTTCATGTTTCCTAAGCACAGTTAATACCTGTGTATTTTGCTTAGCAATATTACAGATCTCCACTACTGAGATCTGAAAACAGTTTTGACCAATGTTTTTCTGTGTTTGGTTTGGCTGATTAGATTATTCATGTCTTTTTCAGCTGTTGCTCTGTTTAGTTCCCACAGATGTTCACACCTATTAGTTTACATAACACAATGCTGAGCAGCATGACAGTATCTGAATTGGAAGTCAGTTCCTTTTCTAAAAAAGGAACTTATTAATAAAAAAAAATTCTAAAGCCTTATAGCAGTATTGTTATTTGTCTGATTGTTCTGGAAAGAGTAGAGAACACCCAAACTGTTCCAGGGTTGAGCTGTGACAGAGGATTTCCTGTTTCCAGTTTCGCTTGCTTAATACATTACAAATTCAGCATATAATACAGGCCTTACCTTCTGTCTTCTTTCCTTTTCTCTTTCCTTTATTGAGACTCACTAGTCTTTCTTCTGGTGGCATATGGGCTATTTTCTGCATAAACACTTTTTCTAGTTCTTCGGCCATAAACACAATGTCATCACCTGGCTGCAAAATATGGTCAGTACCATTCAGTAAAGGAGAGGCTGCAGTAATGGGAGCTACCTCATAAAACAACCAGGCTAGACAGTCCTACCCCAACAGGTTGAAAAAAGCCACCAGTACCAGAGAGGTCTAGAAACCATTGCCATCCCTATCCCTGCAACTCACTTGAAAGCAAATTACTTCACTATTGAAATCCTCTTTCTCTCACTGTCCCATTGAAAAATCCTCCTTTACCTCTGCACACTTCTACAGCAAAAAGCCAAAGTGGGCAGATCTGCAACTCCCTTACGACCCCTGTGTTCTGAAGAAGCTGTTGAAGCTCAAAGATACTAAGACACAGCCAACAAATATCCAATCACAGGGAGATGCTCACACTTCATTAGGTTGAACTTGTTGAAGGAACAGAGCATGGCTCAGGGTTGCTAGCCTTGGACTTGTACAGCAGTGACATAGTGCTTGCTGTTCATGAGCTCTGCAGCTAAATCCCAGAGATTTTGGCTGTGGAGTCCTTGTGCAGAAAAAACTATGCACTCAGTGTTGGAACAGCAAGCAAGACTTCACTTATGTGTCCTCAGTGAATCCTAGCTAAAAAAACCTACCCAACATTTCAGAGAAAATAGTTTCAAAAAAATAATTAAAATGTCAACAACCTTACTGCATGTTCTAATAACCATGTGCTTGTTTGAGACTTGTTTCTATCATTCAATAGAACCAGTTACTGGTAAGAATTGGTGTTCCACATACCTTGTTGTACATGTAGCAGTTCCAGAACATGGTTTTAAAGTCTTCAATACATTCTGCAGCTTTTGTGTAGTAATTGTGCTCCAGGCGCTTTTTTATGGTGCCTAAGTCCATAGGTTTTTTTATGATAGTGTAATAATCCTGTGGTATTGAAAGAATAAGTCACCAAACATATCTTTAATATTAGGACATGAAGATTTTTACACATTTAGTTATGAAAGCTAAATTGCAAGAGAGAATTGCATTATACTAGAAGCAGTTTTTTATTTAAAGGAAAACCTTCCCCTATAGTCATAGGCCTCAAAAATGTAGGTGTTCAGGAAATCTTCACCTTGCATTTTGTCCTGTTCTTCCATGTAACATACATCGTTCAAAGCCCCAAAGACTATTTATTTCAATAGGCTCCAGACCTCTACTGGTAGTGGCACTTATTAAAACTATATGCACTTCTCATTTGTTATCTCAAAGCAGATAACACAAACCAGCACTCCAGTTTACAGAACAGAGGAAAAAGAAGCCAAATTTCTATGAAGTCTCAGTCAGAAACAAAAAGAATCTGCCAATTTTTCACAGTTGCTGCCAAATACTTTATCCCTGGCTATATTGGCTCTCCTCTTAGGGTTGGCCTAGTGAAAAAGTGGCAATATGACTGAAAGGCAGCTGGAATGGGAACTGTCATGATTATTTTAGTAGCACAGCTAAAACCTTGTGAGCGAGACCATGTGGCTGTTTCCCTGATGGCACATTTAAGAAATTGGAATGGAAATATCCCCACTAAGTTCACATATACATTGTAACATATACATGGCAATTGTACAAAGTAACTACTAATTCTAGAGTGTTCTAAAGCTATCCTAAAAATCTGTTTTGGTAAAATAGAAAAGCTAAATACATCAGAGTGCAGGCTATTTAATTTATCAAAACAAAAATGCAACTAATAATTAAGTATTGTCCATTCTGCATCTTAGAACATTTGGAGGAGAAATGCCAAAGGGGCAAATACTTTTATTGTCCTTGCCATGGAGCCAGATGTTTGCTTGTTACTGTGCAATGGCTGAACTAATACATACTCTGAGAAGTCAAGAGGCTGCCTTAGAAATCCAGAGAGGCAGAACTGGCCTGAAGCCAGCTGCAAATGTTGCCACAACTCTGATGGAATGCTCCTTAATATTAACCTTAACTGACAGCTACTTCCAAGAAGGAGAAAGGATAAGAAAAGACACAGAGAGAGTAACTTTGACTGTGCTTTTGTACAAACGGATCAAATGAGTTTATCACAACAAACAGTCACAGAGAAACGCTTTTGTCTACTCTAAACAGAGCCAGTGAGTTAGCAGAATTAATCTTGAAAATTTGTGAAAAATAAATATCAATGCTTAATCTGTTGGAGGGGGAAAAAAAGAAAATAATCCAAGGGAACGTATAATGGTTTTATTTAACACCTTTCTACTTACCTACCAAGAGCAGTATCTTCCAGGTAATCTGAAATACCATTGTGCCAATCACCTATGTTTTCATTTGACTAAAAATCACCCAAAACTAGAGTCTAAAAATATGTGGATGAAAACTACTTGTCACAAGACATTATAGTTATGTACTTTGTTACACTTAAGTTGTAGCATAAATAACATGTGTTGTAGCATAAATAGCATGCACAAGCAGAACAGAAAATGAATTTAAGCATCATGTCTTCTATTTCATGGAAGGATGTTCTTCCACTATGGTATGAGGAAAACCATAGCTTTTTTATTTCCCTATTTTTGCAGGGACATTTATTTCCTCTAGAAACTTCAGAACAAAATGATTTGAAATTGACAAATACTATAGGTGTAATGACTCCTCTGCAACAAAATGGTTCCAGATTTGCCTGTTTACTTCAGCGTCAATCGGATCTGATTTCCCATCATAAAGTATTTGACATTATTTGACATTAAGGCTGCCTAATATTAAAAAAAAATACTCAAAGGCAAAAGAAAATGCTCATCATATGCAGTGCTAATAAATACGTCTAAACCAGAGGACAAGTCTGAACACCAATATACAGAAACTCTATGAGGCCTGCTTAAGTATTACTATCCCTTAGAAACACTGATTTACTAGTTTCAGATCAGAAAAATGAGCAAAAATTCAGCATTTCTCTAGAAAGAAAACACTTTTCTTGTAGACTTGAATTGACGGCAGCAGTTCAATAGCAAAAATAGTCTTCCATAATCTGTTGCATTAGAAAAAACCCTGTTTAACATAAATTCACATAATTTACATATTAATACTCGAGTTCCAATATGGTTCTTACAGGCAGATTCAGTGCTACTGCATCGACAGGTTGGTGAAATGGCCAGGAAAAGTTGTGTCTCCACATGGCTCTCATGACCACCCTCTGTAAGTACTGAAGTTGGTTTGTTTGACATCCACTACTTTTGTTATTTATGTATTCTGGTGGAGGAGGGTTCACAATAATGGAGCAGTGCTGGCTTTGAACAGACATCTTTAGCGAGTTTGTATATCCACTTGTTCAAAGAGCATCACGCATTTAACCTGAAGGGAACAAAACAGAAGTATTCAGTGAAGATATCTAGATTTAATGCTGTTTACATGTTCACTTCTGTTTGTAGAACATCAATACTGTAGCTACAGGCATACCTTCATGTTTTAAGCAGGACATTGGTTTTAAAGTGCATATTTGGACACACTGCATTTCTAGAGTCTAGGGATGCATACCAGCTTTCTCCTAAAAAAATCTGATAGCCTGCTTTTCATAACAGAATGAAATATTTCATGAGGTCATAATAAGGTAGATAGCTACTGTAATCAGCACACTGCTAGAACAGTACAAATGGCCCACTCTTACAACAACTGTAGCATCCCAGCAGATATTGCTGATCACACATCTTATATTTTCATTTGTTTTTTTCAGCATTCAAAGCATACCTCTTCTGAGCTCCTAAAGCCTACACCTTAGCTAATAAGAGTGAATACTATTTGCATCACCACATATCATTAGCAAAATGCTAATCCTTTCACCAAAGTATCTATCCTAGAAGGAAAAGATCCAGACACATACAGGATCTGCCTCTCCTACAACTGGCCAGCATTAGAAGAAAAGTTCTGAGGTAGTTTTAAGTACCTCACAACTCAGCCAAGCCCATCATACACCATTGTCAACTATTAGGATACACTATCATTTTTTTCTGTCAAAAAACCCCACTAGTTGATATCAAGTGCAAGCTGTTCACCTTCCCCATCCAAAGCTCTGAGGCTAGAAATGGAAGACAGGAGCAAAAGAGTACAGTTTGAACTTAGCAAAAATCTTACAGCAACAAACAGATAAATAACAACATTTAATACTTAAATAAAAATATAATATAACATCTAATTTCTTGAACATTTTGTAAATTAGTACAGTAGAGTCTAGAATAAAAGCTCAAACTTGGTATCAAGAGTGCCAAGGAAACCAAGAGACTGAAGTTTTGTGTACATAACAGTTTCTTAGGCCTAGATGCTTAGCCTTTAAAACCTTAATTTAGGCTGTAAAAACTAACTTCCATGCTTACAAGAGAGCTAAGACTGCACCTTCTAAAGACAGACACAAGTCAGTGTTTTTGGTCAATCCCTCCTTTACAACCTCCCCCTCCACCTCCGCAGTGACAGAAGATTCTTCCCTATCTTAAAACAAAACTTATGTTTGCATACTGAAGCAAAAGTGTGATCAGATTCCAACCGGTTAAGTTTTTTGATATTTTTCAAACCACCCCTTCCCAGCCCCATGTGTCCTTGAGCTGCTGACTCAGGTACCAAAGACCAAGTAGTCTTAGAAAGAGGAGCCTTGAGTATTTCCTTAAGACCCAGTTTGAAGTTTTTAGCTAACCTAATAGAAATGTGTTTTTACTTTAAGAGTAAAAATCAAATAGCTTACAATGAATTATGTTGCTAGAGAAGTCAAGGCTTTTGGCAAAATATCACATCTTGTGAGAATCAATTTTTTTCCTTTTTTTTTGGTAAGAAAAGGTTATTTTTGCTATCAGTGAATGCTCTCTAAAAGCATGCATTAAAGACCCTGATGAAAAGTCATCTATTTCCTCTTGTTTTAGCTCATTATTACAGCTACTAGCATAAAACCTGTATACATTATATACTGGTCAAGAATAGCAGCTTGGAGAAATATTGACATACCACAAATAGAATGAAGGCAGACAGTATACCAGATTCTACACACTAAGAACTTTTCATTCTTCAAAGCTTTTAAAATGAATTTTGTTTAGGTGATTACAAATAATCACACTGAAGATTCATAAATAATATTGGAACCTCCCTTAGGTAATTATATTACGACTACACAGAACAGAGCATTAGAAGAAGTAGCCTTCCTACTGCAAGTAGCACCATCTCTTCTTTCAAAAGGACAACTGTTTCCATAAAGACACCCATAAAACAGCATTTCTGTATGTTTAGGACCTCTCTTGGGATAGATCAAACAAACCTTAGTTTTAAAGACAATCATATAAATATTAGGTGTTGAGAAAACACTGACTTACGGCTACTACCATAACCAAGACCAACCACTCTTGGGCAATTCAAAACTAAACTTCCACCCTCAAAGCAGATCAGTCATCTTTGTTACCTTAATTTTAGGGAAAGCCACAACTTACTTCCTCCCCTCCCAAAAGATGAAGGAAGAAGAGGGCTTTAGAAGGCAGACAGAGTAGTCTTTATAACCTACTCACACCCTCACCTTATTCTCTAACAATAACTCCATCAAACACCTGCAACCCTAACTAAAACCTGCCCTATCAATGGTTCTCATTGGGACATTATCAACATAAAATAGGAACAGCTGCTAAGGGCTAAAGCACACCAGATGGTTATTGATGCCAGACCTGCTCTCTGGGTAGTCAATAAGACAGGGTAGAGGGATGCAAGTGGATATACATAGTTGAACTTTGGTTTGATTTTCTTACCTTAACTTCTTAGTCTTAAATTTAACATGATGACAATGCTTAAGTTTTATCAATTATCCTAGGTCACTCTGGGTTGTGGTATAGGAAGACCACATAAATAGTATGTCTGGTTAGGAGTGGTGCAGTGTTCATATTTTCCTTCACTGCATAGATTCGTTAGTTAAATTAAAACCCAAATCTATTTAGTAAATGCACAGTAGTATAAAAATGAGGACCAGGTTGTTTCATAGTAAGTTTAATTGGTTGTCATTAAAACCACAAATACTTGGAATTTAGCTTATTTGGAATTTTGGCTATTGACTAAGCATTTGTTTTTCTCAGTACACCTAAAAAGCTTCATCCTCAGCATGTTTTAGTACATGGCAAGTCTGCAAAATCAGATTTGCATTTAATTTGTTGTATCATTCACATTTATGCCCCAACTTGGGATCAAATCCTGCTTGGATTCTTATCATGGAAGTAATTAATCTGTGTGCTTTTTTTTTTTCCTTATTTTTTTCACCAAGATGTCCTGGTGACTTTGGCTGTTGCTTTGAAACTGCTGTATCACCCCCACAAACACATGAAACACAAACAAAATTGAAACCTTGTGATTGAAGACTTTTATTCATTTGAATTTATAAGAGTTGAATTGTATTTCCCAAAAATATTCACTTTCAGCATGTTAAAATTAGTGAGAGCATTTAAAGCACTGCTTCACCTAGTGAATGTTGTATGACAGGACCCTTAACTAAGCAAGTAACAAATACTTAAAGAACCACTGGAAGCAGAGTAACAGGAACTGAAGCTCCCCACAAATAAAATGTGATTACAGGAGTCAGCTTTGCATCACAGTAAGACATAGAAATTGAGGTTAATGACTACTGCTTTATGTCTAGGCCAAATATGGCTCTTGGATAGCTCCCTAAATTTGGAATAACCCTACCAACTTCAACAGAGTTGCCTTAGGTTTTCACTGGGGTAAATGATAGCAAAGTGTCATTTCCTTATGCTGTTTAACTCACTGTATCATTTTCCTAGATATTTATAACTTTGTTCATCTGTGACTCTATGGCAGAGTACCCATGAAAGTTGTACAGGCACGTACAGGAAATGAGAGTGAAAAAAATTCATCCATCCCAGACAGTTGCACTATTCCTGCATGCTTTCTCACCCATTAGATTGTTCTCACACCCAGAAAAATCTCACACTTCATTCACTCAGTCTTCAGCTAGTGTCCAACCAAGGGACTATGGCAGAATGATGCCTGACTGGGGACATATTACATCATCACCTGATGCAGCTGGCAGCTATCTATTTCTCTCTCTGAAAATGAATTTCTAAACTCTTTCATTACAATTGAGTCAATTATTTCTGACATTCAGCTGGTGAGATGCTCCCTGCACCCCTGCTGTGGCTCTCCTGGCCTTCACCAGCCTGTGAATAAGCAGCCTCCTCTTCCTTGCTCTCCCCTCTGGCACTTCAGCTTCTCGCCCAAAACAAACGTGTCCCTCTGCCTGCTCTGCTCCTGCCTGGCCTCACTGTTCATTGGACTGGTAAGAGGTATCTGCTTACTCATTGGACCCTCTAAGGTTATTCTTTTCCCATAGTTCCTTATTAATTACTTCCTCAAAACAATTTCACTGTGGTCAGGCCTTCAATTTTGATGGCCAGCTTGTTTCTGTGCTTTCAAAGATCATAACTGGATGTGGATGTGGGGGCTGCTCTGCTTCGAAAGGGAGGTGTCCTGTGAAAACTTCCATTCCTCTGTAAACTGAGTAGGAAATGAAGCCCTCAGTTACTTCTCTGCATAGGACTTTAATGTATTATTCTGCAAAGTTCAAGTATATCTCAGTTCTTTGTCCCATCCCATGACCTTTGGCCATCTTACAGGGAGAATGGGAAAAAAAATTTCAAACTCCTCTGATGTGGAAAGGGGAACTCTTTTGATTGTGTGTAAAATTAGCAGGATGAAATTCTCAGCATGCTTTTCACAACCAAAGATTTAAATAGCTTGCCAAGGGAAAATGACTGGCTTGTTCAGTATATTTTTGTACTCCCCAGGATGTTGATACTCAATATCAGCACTAAATTTGTGGTTATTAGAACTAACTAGTGTTCAAAGAACAGAAACAAAACAGTTTACTAAGTATGATTTTCACATTTTTATTTTCCTTCATGTGATGCCTTTTATATATATTTCAGGAAATAAGCAGTTCTTTACTAGGAAGAGCTCTAATGTTTTCCTAAAGCAACAGTACATGATAAAATCCTATGTGTTTACCCATAAATTAGGGATCTTGCTGCTGTCATATGATTGAATCCAAAGAATGTGAGTGGCCCTTCCATGTGTATCAAAGTTTGGGTTCTCCCCATGCTGTCAAGCTCTTCTTGTGCTGCATGAGAAACTGAGGGTGGAAAAGATGCATCCACAGCCTTGTCTGCTCACTGAACTGAATTTGTTGAAGTAATGTTCTTAGAGTTTTTGAGTCCCTGAGAAAGCAATCTTTTTCTGAACATAATTTGAATTTTTAAATCGTCTTCAGTGGCTTTGTGCAAGCTGAGGTGGCTCTATATTACAGCTGGCTAGGGTACTGTACATGTTACTAATTAGTGGGCCTCAGCTGAAACCTAAGAACTTTTTGAACAGCTTTAACACAGTTGCAAGCTATTATGTGTTCATACCCTTCATGATCTAAGCTAACCCAAAGCAGATCTGACTAAAATGAATTTCAGCAGTCATTTCTATGAATAAAATTGGCTCAAAGTTAAGCTTGAAATGCAAAACTTGAGGTGATGATTGAGTAGTTACATCCCCAAGCTATGTGCCTGATTTCTCTGTGAGAGATTATACCCTTGCAGCAGAATTGCATAAAGTTATACTTTCATGAGCTCTTATCCTTTCAAATCCCAGATCATTCACCAGGTAACAATTGGAGATCCTTAAGAAAATATTTCTCTATGTTTCCTCTTGCACTGTTGCAGTTTTCTGCCAGTAGATGTCAGCTCAGAACTGGTGAAAGTTTATTCTACTTGTTTCAAGGTAATTAGAATCAGTGGTTCTGTGACTTTGGCCTTAACTGTTAATATCAGATTGCTTGTTCAGAACATCAGAAAGCATGATGTCACTATTCAGACATTGAACGTATGACCAGTGTGACATTTGCACACTTAGTGACATTTGTAAAGAGAGAATTCAGACTGAATTCGCTGTGAATAAAAAAAAAAATAAAGCTAGTTAGTCAGTTATTAAACTTTAAGGAAAAATTTTTCAAGATCGGACTCTGATTCCAAGTTAACTGTAATTCTAGATTATGCTAAGAAGCTCGGGGAAAGGAACCACCGTGCTGCAGAGGGCGGTAGTAATTTGTGGCACCTCTACACTGCCAGAAACAAAATTACTGGAGCATTCCTAGGAGTCCCTGCCCCAGTAAACTGGTTATCCCTGTGAGACAATGTGAGGGAGGGATATGCTTGCTGGTGGGATTTTTTTCCCCCTTTCCTTAGAACTGTAGGACTAGTTTGTATATGTATATGGTTGTAGTTTGTGTATGTTGCTGGAACAGCATTTGAGAGGCAAACCTTTGACCACTGGCCTTTACAGTGACATGGCACCATACATACAAGCACCTGCTGGAACAGGAGGAGCTGTACTTCTCTATACACTGTGCAGACAGGCCCTGTAGCACTGCCTTTGCTTGCTTGATGGCATCTGCTCTGCAGACAGACAGAAAGACTGATTACATGTTCTTGGGACATGGTCATGCTTCAGGGTGTTCTGTGTTCTGTGAGCAAGCATGGGACAGTCAGTCTTACCTTCAGAAATTTCTGCTTCAGGGATTGAAGCATGCTATTAGTGTATTCCCACACTTTCCATACTGCTGTAGCTATTTCTCCTGAGGACTCTGGAGGTCTGCCCCAGAGATCTGAGTGCCTCAGCCACAGAGCTGTGCTGTGGTACAGGAAAGCTTGCTGTGCCCTGTGAGGCAGTGACTTTAGCCCACTGTCATATCCTGATGGGTGTGTTTCTGCATCTTGCCTACTCAAATCCATGCTTTAGAAGTGGGTTGGCCGCTCACACTTGCAGGTGAGTTATTTATGCTGTGGAGTAGGTATTTGGTGAAATTATTGGCATTTTCTCCTTGAAATGCAGAAGGCATAGAGCATGGAGGACAGACAAAGACACAGACAGGTGTGTGAATGCTGCAGTTACTGTGCAATACTGTGAAGGGATCTGGGCTTTGGGATCACAGAATCATACAATGGCTGGGGTTGGAAGGGAGCTTAAAGATCATCTGGTTCCAACCCCCATGCCATGGGCAGGAACAACTCCTAATAGAGCAGGTTGCTCAAAGCCCCATTCTGTCTGGCCTTGAACACTGCCAGGGTTGGGCCAGCCACAATTTCTCTGACCAACCTGTTCCAGTGCCTCAGCACCCTCACAGTAAAGAATTTCCTCCTAACATCTAAACTAAATCTCCCCTCTATTAGTTTAAATGCCATCCCCCCATGTCCTGTCACATTATTTGGGATGGGCTGAAGCCCTGTTGTTGTAGACATCTGGAAGAACCAACAGTTTTGTTCCTTCATTCAAGGCCAGCCCTGACACAGTGCAGCTGTGTAGCCTTGCATGGAACTGGGAAGAGAGCAATGTGAGAAAGGGCTGTGAGGAGCATCATCAGGGTCTCCCTCTTCTGGCTCAGGTCTGTGCCCTTGCCTGAGCTATGTGGTACTTGTACCCATTCCTGGCCATATCATTGCTAGTCCTGATCCCCAGCTGGCTTCCTGGCTTTACCTGGGACCTGCTTGGTCACCACCAAATTCTCTGACAATCACTGAAGTATCAGCTGATCCTGTTTACTGTTGGCAGACCTGCTCTTCTCACCTTGCCTGCGGACTTCGGGATGGGGACCTTGCTGGTGAGGCCACTGTCACCACTGGCTTTGTGCTTACTCAGCCTGGTGGAGCAGCCAGCTCCTGCTGCTCCCTGACACTAACCTGCTCCTACTAGGCAGCTATCACAGGCTGATTTATCTTCTGTAGATTACAAATCAAAATTTAAAAATACATGTATAAATTAAAACTTGTCTTGGCAGTTCAGTTCTCTGTACTAGGACCATGGAGTCTGTTAAGTGATTAATGATGTGTCTCCTCAAAATTCATGAAGATAAGAATTTATAAATTATTTTCAGAGATGAGGCTTTTGAAGTGGTAAGTGTCTTATAGATGGCATATCTGCTCCCGCCTGATCCTCTAAAAAGAGAAAATGGATACAAAAATTCCAAGAAAACATTATTCCTTATTTTTGCAGACTGCAGCCTAAGTCAATGTACAGTTGTGGATGTTAATACAATAAATTCAGAAAAGTTGAGTTGCACAGTTCCAGTGTGTTCAGGACATTAACTGCCTGTTTGTTTAAAAACTTGTTTCTAATGACCTTGCTCCTTACCATGTGTCATTACTGGGGTTTTTTTTTGGAGGTGGGGAGGTTCCTTACTATTGCCATTGCTCAACAAATGGAACGTTTTTAACATCAGAGAGCCAGGGACAGAACTGGCTGTAAAATGTTTGACAGTGGCAAGTGGTGATTTTGTTGAACTGCATGAAAGTTGATGCTGGTGACAAAAATCCATTTGGGTACCAGTGTTCTCAGGGCCCTCAATTTGACTGAGTTGTTAAATCATGCACTGTAGACCCAGAGGTATTTCTGTATGGTGTGCCTTCAGGAGCCTGCTAGTTTAGCGGGCTGATATGGGCAACCAGAAAGTCCCACTGTTCCTGGAGCTGGCTCAAGATGGGTGGGAAATTAAGATATACCCTGCAAACCAAGCGGCAGAGGAAGTGAGTTTCTGAGGGGAGCCATAAGGGCTTGAATACCTACAATAAAATTTTAATTAGATTTAACTATACAACCATCAGTTAATTTGTCACAGGCTTTATGGGTTTATAGGTTTAGGGAGATTTTTAGGTGTTAAGTGACCATATGTTTTACAGGCTTACTATTTCTTTAGGTTTTAGATGATTGTGACATTTTGCAAGTTTTTAAAGCTTAGTAATTCGTTCCTTGGTTCTTCTGCATGTGCAGAACCCATATAGCAATGTATTTTAATAACAAACCAAATCATTAACTATTAAACTAAAGCCAACTCTTTTAAGCCTACTAGGTACTTGTTCATATACAGAGAAAATAACTCAAGTGAAATGTGATTTGAAAACATATGTACCTTTATGTGCTTTAAAACATTTAAAATAGCTATAGTTAAATTATGTGAGCCCCTAATAATTAGAGTAAGGAAGGTCAGTCCCATTGGTAATGGGTATCTGAAGAACTCTGCATTCCCAGACTTGAGCAGTTCTGATAACTGCTTGTGTGAAGTGGCTTGAAGCCAAGCATATGGGTGCTGGTGCTTCGGAGCAGTGGCACTGGTGTTGAAGTTGGTGGAAAAGCCATTATGAGACTGTGTGTACAAGCTCTCGTCCCCAGACTGGTGACTGACTTCACATGCATGAGGTCCTGCTCCTAAGTCTCTATCCTTCTGCAAGGAACTTGCCCTGCTATTTCTGCCTGTGCATCCTGCATCCATTTCTGTGGAAAACTCATCCAAGGCCTGCTTGACTTTTCTCCATTGCTAAACATTCCCTGCTCTGTGCATGTCAGCAGCAGCTCTTGCTATTAGCGTCTACAGGCACGTTGTGTTAAGGACAGTTAAATGATGTTAGAACTTGGCCTTCCTCTATTACCAGTGCTGGTTCTTTGTTTCAAGCCAGAGAACTCCTGGAGAGTACAACAGTTGCTAAAATATCCTAATGGAAAAAATAACTAATATTTGAGGCCAGTGGGAATATTCCAGCTCTCTGGGCCAAGGAGCCTGTGAAGGGAGCAGTGAGTGTATCAGCAAATGGAGAGGCTTAGTAAGTGACCAGCCCAGTCCTGGGGAGTTTGCCCAGTTCAGAAATCTGGGAGCCTGTCACTGCTGTTGCTCTGATATGTAATGCTGACCAGCACTATTTATTAGGGAGGAGGAAGGATAACGCACTGCTGCACTGGGATGCACATGCTTGCTATCAGAATGGCTTCTCCACCTTCATCCTCTTAGCTATGCTCCTCAAATAAATGAGGAAGGATAAACAGTGTGGATTTGCAGCTCTGTTCTTGCAATATTAACAGTCCTTGTGGGAAATGTTTATCACTGTATCAATGTATCAATGTGACTTTTCCAGGGGTTGAGGTGTTGCAATAATGAAAGCTACAGTCTGTAGAAAAGGAATGAGGAACCTCACACGGGAGGAGAGGAGAGAGGTCCTTGCTGCGTCCCAACTCTTGCAGCTAGGACTGTCCCAGCTTCTGCATGTGGCCACTGCCTGAAGCTGAACAATTCCTATAGGGGCTTTGAAAGTGGCAAAGGAGAACAGAGTGCTCAGGTTGAGAATGCATCCTCAGTGCTTCTGACCCAGCTTCGAGGGCTGAAATGCCTTTAGCTGGAGTGGGCAGGGGAGTGTATAGAGAGACATGTTTCTGGGAGTGAGAGGTGCCTATATTCAGGACTCTGGTACTCAGTGAGAACAAATAATGAGACAGAAGGGGATTTTGGCACAACCTTTCTTTTTACTGATGCAAAACTGAGAGATTTTTCAATAATATAATAATATTTAAATAATTATGTGGAGGATTTACCCCTCCAGCATGAAACTCTGCTGTGCATATTTGGTTTTCTTCATAGGAGGGTCAAATATGTTAAAATAATCTTTTTTAAAAAAAGTTGAGTCTTTTTGGGGGAAGAAAATGCTGAGGGCAAGCTGTAGATGGGATAGTTGGGTTTTTTTGAGATAAACGGCTGGCTGGAGTCTGTTTTAGCTTAAACAAGGGTAATACCACTTGTGTAAGACTGACAGCAGAGCCTGTTTATCTAACTTTTGTTTATTATTATCTAGCTTTCTGAATTTCTAAACCTCTGTTTCAACATATTTAGAATTCCCATTTCATTTTCGCAATATGCTGTATTTTGCATGATGCATTTGGCTGTATTGCATGTGCAGGGGTTACAGAAAAGGCATTATATGTACATTAGTGCTGTACCTTTGTATTTATCTATATGCCAAGATTAATCCAAGATGCAGTAATTTTTGCCCAGAGCAATTGTACCAATGAACCTTAACCCTGATCTTAAGAGACTTATTCTCTGTTCCTATGACAGTTTGTTTATTCTTCACTTCAGGGCCTCTTTTGAGCTAAAACAGCCATTAAGAGAAAATTGTTCTGGACACCTTTTCTGCCTCCAAGTAACAAAAACTGTGCAAGTTATTTTCATTTCTTCCTATACCTTTTCCAGGTGATTCTTAAAAACATAAATCCACTGTGGTATCCATCCAGCACTAGAATGTTCAAAATGCAGAGCTATTACTTGACTCATTACCAGTGTGACCTTTCAGCATTCCCTATTCAGCAGGGGACAAATCCCACTCTACTTCGTGTACATATTTTTGTGAATACAATGTGTACCATGTCTATATTGGAGGTAAAAAAGCATCCAGGTACTTTGTATATTTTCAGCTGTTTCTGTAGGTTCTTGTGCTGTGTGAGTGCCAGATGAAATGACAGCTATATTGTAAAAGAATGTTATATGTTAAGAGTTTTGTCCTAAAATAGATCTAAACCCCTGCAATTCTGTGGAACATGTAAGTGCTCTGTATTCATCTGAGTATTTGATTAATCCAATCATTCAGCCTAATCATTAAAATCAATAATCTCAAAAAATGAATGAAAATATATTCCTATATTAAGCAAAAAATAGTTTTTTACTTCATTATAAACAAATATATTATCTATGAAAGGGCAGAAGAAAAGATATGAAAAAAGATTGTTTGCCTGTAGTACAGTGGAGATATCAAGGGAAAACTGGAGCTTTTGTTAAAGTTAATAAGAGCTGGATCAAACCTAGGATTTCTTACAGCTCTCATGAGGCACCACAGCTCTTGACTTCACTAGTCAAGAATTAAAAATGAATAATTATGAACTATATCCTTCTCTTCACTAAAGAAGAAATAACTCCCAGGTAGATTTAACATGGTAAAACTTGGTTTATGAAACCTTTTTTAATTAACCAGATACCTTACATTATTTCAGGTCCTGCTGTTCTGTTTCTTCTTATAGGAGGACTACTGAAATGGAAACAATAGTCAGTTTAGTAATATAAAACTTATTTTAGAATTATACCTAAAATGAAAAGTTAATCATAAAAGTATCATTTTCTATCAAGTTAAAATCTTAGGTTGGCAGTGCAAATAGGTTTATAGTAGAATAATAAATTAACTACTGCCCTTTGAAAACATTTTGTTGAATTGCAGTTGCAACATAATTGTTGGAAAATTGTTGGAAAGGAGGTAGAATTTTTTTTGTTTGTTTGCATTTTCACAGAGATTTTTCTATGGCTGCCACAGAACAGAGACAGCAGTTACTTCTGTAGTAAGGCAGATACTCTTTCTTTCTGTTTGCATAATTTTAACATAACTGAGACATTTTACTGCTTAGAATGAAAAAAAAGACATGTACAGATCCACATGTATAATGGTTAAATGATTATGGATTTTTTTAATAGAAGTATTTTTATTGCTAACAGTAATTGAGGTTTTTATCTTGTCCCCTCTTTCACTTTATTAGAAATTACAATCTAGGAAAATATGAACAAGTGAAAAAATCTGATTTACTGTTTCATATTGCATCTCATTAATGTTAAAGCTACATAACTGTAAACTACAGTAATACTTTTGAACAAATTTATTTATGGGTAGTTGAATAGCTAGACTGAGGAGCTGAAGTGGAGTCTTACACGATACTTAAAATATTCAATGAACACTGTGTACTACATGCATTATGGTAAATTTTGAGAAGTGTGAAATGTTGATGGGTGTGATGAACAGAGGTGGGATTGAACTTCATTACAGCTGCAGCAGTTTGTAAATATGAGGCTTGTGACAGCTTATTCTTGCAGAATTAGCCCCTGCTCGTTGGCTACGGTACCAAACAAATGAAACACTGAGAGGAATCTCAGACTGGTTTCTTTGTGCAAAATCTGCTTGTGTTCAGGTATTATTGTCCTGTAGTGAGGATCTGAGGACGAAAGTACAATTTACCACCCGAAGCAATCTTGTCTTGTCTATATGATTTTACTCAGAATATTTAAATTTCTCAGGTGGTGCTCAGTTAGCTGTAGCTTTCTGAAAAATTATGTAGGAACATAAATAATTCTGATAGTTCATGAAATATGAATAAAGGCCTATTCCTATACTTCCTTTTTTTTGAGGCTCTTGGGAAACCTAAATTGAATTGTGTTGCTGAAGTTCTTTTGAATACATTTTCTGTAAAATTTTTAATGTGCCATTTACTTTCTCATTAATTTGAAATAGCTTTCAATTCCGTCAGTGTTCCTTCCTGCTGTAAAGTTTTGGCAAATGCCAGTCCTCATTTGTACAAGGTTTCCAACAAGGGCTATTGGACATGTCCTAAAATGATTAACCTCAGTGCTGGAAACATTTCACCTTTCTGCATTGCTACTTCTTGTTAATACAGAGAGAAACTGTCTTCTGTTATTGCTGGGCAAAATGTTTTGCCTCTAAGTAAAATTATAGAGATGTTATTTGTCTTTTTGACATCTATGAATACAGAAAGCCCAGTGCTGCTGCTTGCAAGGCATCCTCAATTCCCTGTGTGCACTCACGCAAGGGGCTTTCCCTGCATCTCATCATTGTGCACTGTGAATGTAACAGGAACATAAAAGACAGAGTATCTGTCACAGATGTTTCTAAGACTCCTGCTGCTGCAATGCTGCTGCTTTCTTGCCCAAATTACAGCAGGCTACATCAAGATTAATTTAGTTAAAAGAAATGATAAAAATCCAGAAAAGCTTTCAAATTGAGAGAGGTGAAAAACTTCAAATAAGGTAATTATATACTTATAGATAAATAACTCATCTGGTTTTAAAAACTAATAGCAAATGTTGCTAAGTTAGAGAAGGAATGGCTGTTCACTTTATCTTACAAAACACAGTGAATAAGATAGTCATGAAACCGAAATGTTTTGCCTGCAAAATTGAAAGGAAGTTTTTTTCATGCAATGCATATTGTCCCTGGGGAAATCATTATTTCAGCATATGGTCTGGTGCCTAGAGTTTATTGGGATTTAGAAAAAGAGTTGGCTATGAATAAAACTCAACAAAAAACCCCTAAAACCTATCCTTACTCAGATTTGACATACTGTTAAGTAAAGAATGAAGTATTTTAGAGGAGAGAGAAACACTTACGCTACTGACTTACGGGGTCTAGAAGAATCTTTACCTGAGGCAGGTGTGACCTAACTACCTCTTGCAAAACACCTTGAAGTTTTATGAGGCAGCTGTGGCCAAGGGCAAAGCTCTGCACCAGTTAAACCATGGGCCTCATCCAGTACAAAAATGCATGCCCATGGCAGTAATTGCCCATGACACAGAACGGGGTCCTTGCGGTGCCCTGACCCCTGTTAGCTCGCGGGGGAATCTGCGTGTGTTTCCTAGGTCCTACAGTGTAAGTAAAGTCCAGCTCAACCTCCTACATTGCACTAGCCCGCAGAAGCACTAAGGGTTAAAATCTGCTACTTCAGTGTTGGAGCCATCAATGTAGCTCAAGTTGGTCAGGTACCCCAGTGCTGCTGGTGAGGAGCCGGGGCTCCCACAGCTCCTGCCAGGAATCCTGTGTCCCTCTGTAGGGGCAGGGCACTGCCAGGCACCCCTCTGGCTGCTTAGGGCTGGGGAAAGGAAGTACTGGGCCATACTACTGACCTCCAACAAAGGGTTCTAGGACACTCCAGGTGTGCTTCTCCTTCCTGATTTGCTGCTCTGTCAGCAAACCTGGGTGCCAGAGACAGCTGATGCTTTTGCACACACTTTGGTGTCTTTTTGCTGGAAAAAATGCTGATTGGTATCTTAATGAAAATCTAATTGATGCAGTCAAATTGTCTCTGATTCTGAAGTACATGTGATGACAGATGCTGTAAACAATTTATTTTCATGTGTAAAGGAAAAACGTCAGCTCTGGTGTGCCCCTGGTTTACATGAAAGACACACTGTTAAGAGTTTTATCTGATAATTAAGAACTAGCATGAAGATCAACTGTTATTTTAATTTATACAAATAATTTCTATGATACAGCTACTTTGAATGAGACTATCTGAAATTGAAATCTTGGAAGTGCTTTCCAATAAACGAGGTATTCAGCATTCTAACATTTACTGCGGAAATATGATTAATTATATATTACAATTTACTGTGAAACCTGGATACATTTAACATAAACTCTCCTCACTATATATGAGCTACCCAACTTGGATGCTTTTTCATTCTCTTTTTAACAGCAAATTTCTTACATTCTAAGTGAAAACTCTCATTTTTTTCTCATTTCTGTCCCATGTCTGAATTCTAATCTCTCTCCTATAATGCTGGGTGTTGTTTTTACTTGCTTTATCACTGGCATTTCCAATAGTTGTGTGGTGATTTGGAATCTAAATGCTAAAGACATCCTATCTCTAAAGTGATGGCAAAATTATACGAGAACCTGAGCGTGATACTACTAAATTAGGCCTCTTTTACCCTCTTTGCACTTCCCTGTCCCAAGGGCTGAAGTTGGCTGAGCCACAGCTAGTTCAGTCAAGAAGCTTATTTACAGTCTAATGCAAGGGGCTTTCATTCTGCATATGTTACAAATAATAGCTTTGGACAAATAGGATGATCCTAGAACATTACTCTGCCATCTGTAAGTGATTATTGGAAGTTACATTCCTGGTTGAAGGATCTCTCCAATTCCCCCTCCTCCTCTTCTCCCAGATCTCTGCTGAAAGAAAAAGCCACTCTCTGTATGTTTGAAGAAACTGGTTCTGGATCTCTTATAGCAGGTAAATCAATAATCCTTATGGTAAAAGTCCAGTCTCGCTTCTATGTACCAACAATGGCTTAGCTACATGACAATTACTGTGATAACAGAAATAAAAAAATCTAACTTTTGGTACAGCATATTGTCTGGTGAACTTATACCTAAATGCTAGAAGTCACAGGGTATTTAATCTGCAGTGGCCTAATTCAAGCACATGTGTCAATGTGTGAATTTTCCCAATAAGCAGAGCTATCAGAACCTTGGCTGAGTTATGAGTTCTTCCTTCTACAAGGAAGAAAAGGCAGCACCCTACAACATAGTATGTATTTTTTTCTTTGCTTATTCTGGCCTGAGTCTCATCTTTGTTTGAGTCTTGGGCTTTGGCTAGTGTTTGTTTGCTAGTACCACTAGGAGATCTGGATTCATGCAAACTGAAATAGTGAGAGGTTCCAACTTGCATCTCTCCAGGCAGATGATCTCATCATAGTTCTTGGCAACAAAACTTACACACTCGAGCAATTTCATTAACTCTGAGGGGAAAAACTTATTAATGGATTGGTACATACATCAGTAATGGTAGAACTGGGGCTTCATGAAGATATGCATTATGGATAAAGTTCCCTAAGAACTTCACTGGCACAGATGGGTAAAATGATCCCCCATATCAGAGCACCACAATAATCCATGTGTTGTGCTGGCATGAAGAACAAACATAAGGTAATAGTAAAAGTAGTAAAGTAAAACCACTTTGTAAAAGTTGGGTTTGTTGGGTTTTTGTTTTTGTTTTCTTTTTTTAACAGGAAAAAGAGCAAGTGCTGTAATTAGATATTATAATGAAAATGTTTTGCAAAATTTCTCTAATCAGCTGTCAAGCTCTTTTTTCAGATCCACAAATAGGATTAAATTCAAGTTTGCCTTTTTTAAAAATAAATTGACAAGAAAGATATTTAAGTTTACTCTGACCAGATTTAGTGTATGCAGAAAACATGCAGCAGATAAGTGTGAAAGACGTGCAGACAATTTGTATAGGCAGTTGCTTCTCTTTTCATACATGCTAACTTTAAAATCAAAGGATAGCACATTTCTACAGTATATAGTTGATCAAGATATTGTAAATAATTTTGAAATAATAATAATAATTTTCAGAATAATGCTTATTCTTTTGAACATGTTACAAGAACTGTGCGAAAGCAGAAAAAGAAGCATACTAAAAAAAAAAGATTGCTTACATTAACATAGCTAATTTAACAGTGGGCTTGTATAACACTTTTCTTTCTGGTGTGTGATATGTCCCACGTGCAGTATTTCTATTGTTGGCAGATGGAAAATGGGAGCAGAGGGAAGTGTTCCTCATTTAAAGAGATCTGCTTTACTTTTTAAAATAACAACCAAGAAATACACTATTCTTTTAGTGTGCATGGCTATATGTACTTTGCTGCTTAAAATGGCCCTGAGTGTATTAATAGGATTCAAATATTATCATTTGTGGTGGGTGTGGGAGTGAAGGCCTCATAGTTGGGTTTGGGAATATATACCATGGGAAATCTCTTATGAAATAACTGTTACTTCACTCAGTGTGGTCCATTCCAAATGCTAACCATTTACTTGTCAGATATTTTTCATGAGCCTTGCAGATAAGATAGCTCTGTGGGGATTGATTTAGCTGTGTTCAGAAAACTAAGCTCTCACTAGAGATGGGGAAACCACCCCACCTTTCTTTCAATTTGGTATAGAATATTAACAAGGGGAGTGTTAGTCTCTGGAGCTTCATCCCACCCTTCAACACATCAGATTCATATTAGCAATATTTATTATCTAGAAGGGTGACTCACTGTCAGCTGTTTTCATTTTTGCTTATAGTACCCTGGAGCAAAATGTATATGTAAGCAACAATTTACGTTTTCATTTCTGTATTTTATTGCAGTGGAGCTGGTCACAATACCATAGTAACAGTTGCTTTGCAGTTTCACTTTTGACAGCATTTGATTCTTTGCCATAGTGGATGTGGTTAAAAGGCTTGCTTGTGGTAAGAACTTGTAAACCTGCAATTCTGAATAATTAAGTACTATTATTTTGTTGATAGAATTTAAAAGGAAACATTTGTCTTTATTTAAATAAAAACAAATATTTACAAAATAAGTAAATAGAAATATTCAGTACATTATTTTGCTTCAGGACTTGCTTCATACATAATGTGTATGTATATTATATTCAACAGCATGTGCAATGTGTAAAGACAATTTTACAACTTCTACAGCTGTTCACCACATGTGGGCTGCATGGGGAAAACAAATATGAGCTATGAATGGTCCCCAGATTATGCCCCTCTGAGAGATGTATATGGTTACAGTAAAAAATGTACATTTAGCATTGTTAATAAAATGCTAATAGTTACTAAGGTCTAAGTTTTGAGTAGTACAACAAGCCTGCACTTCAAAAACTATACATAGAACAAGAAAATGCAACTAAACTGCTGAATAGGTTAGTTTGGACTCTTTACCCACAGAAATTCAACAAATACACAAAGTCAACATGGGCCTTAGTATTACTACTTAGGATAGGATTTATCCTCAAATATTAACTGCACGTCTTATAATTAGAAAAGACAGCAGCCCAGTCAGATTGGAACCCAGCCTTTCTGCTGGATGAATAGTTTTGTTTGTTGCCGTTGCACTTTTTAACAGAAAAGGTAAAAGAAATACGTTGTATCTGAAAAATCACTCTTTGTTTTGGTAAAAAGAAAGGTTTTCTCAACCTATGGTAAATAAGGCTGTTTTATCATTAATGTATATGGGATTTATTATGCAGCTGTTAAGAAACCTTCGTAATCCCTTGTGCACTTAAGAGAATTTGGTTCCTTTTACATTTTTAATATTGAACCTTTTGAACCAAGGAATTCAGTGGTTTTCTCTTCAGGGATTTGAACTCCATCGCATACAATGAAAGAACTGTGGTTGAATATTTTTACCTTGAAGAAGTAAAACCATTTACGAAATGAAGGTCAGCATAAGACAGTATCTCCTCTGGTATATTTACCTCACACATACAAGTATGGATGTGTAAGGTTCCAGTTCTAAAGGAAGAGTCACTTTTGTTTTGTTTGAGAGAAGAAAGAGGACTGGGGAGAAGGATTTTACAATCCCTTCATGGACAGTCAGTGAAGTTCTCCCTAGCAAAGGGCCAGTAGAAATCCTGGATGCAACAAGGAGTCAAAATAGGAATGAAGAAGGGCAGAGCAGTACATGAAAGCTATTTCTCTGCATTGGTATGGACAATTTTTTTGACACTTCGAAGCAGAGACCTGGAAATGTTTTGTGAACTTGCATTCCCTTTGAATGTGAACATCTTACAATAGTATCAGATGCATGTATTTGACAGGTAGCAAGTGCTAGTGCTGTCAGTGCTCTGCAGTATCTTACCTGTCAGTTTCTCTTGCCCATGTGTGTCTCTGAACAGAAATTAGAGTAAAATTGTGTCCTTTGAGGTATTTGGGATGTGCCTCCTTCAGCATTTTAGGCTGGACTAGGAGCAGGCTTTGGAAATGAATCTCCTGGTCATTCCCACATGTGGGGCTTTGGTTTTCAAGGTGGTTTACAGTGTCAGAGCACACAAATGGGATTACCTCCTGAGTAAAATTAAACTGGGACCCAGGACCGAACATGCTCCAGTAACTAATGGACATGCAGTCCACACTGGAACTGGTTGGAAATAACTTCCAGTAAGCTGTGCCTAGTGTAGATACCAGACTCTCAACACACAAGATTTTGTTCTGTAGACCCCTTCCTGTTGTACCTGGCTAGTTGTTAATGGAGAGATACCCACAGTCTGATCATTAACAGGTCTTGCTTTTAAAAAAAAAAGATTATGGGAATCTGCTCTTGTATCTCCTATTCCTTCTGGAATTAATTACTGTTCATTAACGAAGTGGTTGGTCTATGTCATGGGAGAAACAGGATGAGACAGATGGAGGCCAGCCAGTGTTCTTTAGCATGAGGCCTTTCTCACCCTCATAGTGATAGTTTTGTGGTTTGTGTATTAGGAACAGTTTTCAATGTAGTTAACTATTCTGCTTCTGTTGCGTCTTGATATCTAAATATTTTAACATCTAGATAGCTAAGTAATCTGAAAAAATGTGTTATCTGTGAGATAAAAAAAACACTTTCTGGTTTATAGATTTTTCTATCTCTCTCTGTGTACTTGTATAGATCAGTATATTTTCTAGGGTAGGCAAAGTCTTTCTTCCATGTTCTAAAAAGAGCACATTGTATAGAAATGGTTTGTACATTTTTCCATTTTTTCTTCCCCCCACCCCATTCCTCCCCCATCCCCCAAACAATTGAATTAAACAAATGAAGTATCAAAAAAAAAAATGCAAGTATATAATGTTTCTTTCTCCAGACTTTTGGTCACTTACACCCTACAGAAGTTGAAAACTCTTAGGTACCTTTTGGCTAGTTCATAAAAACATGAGGTTTTCAGTAAAAATTTTGAAACCTCTTTCAGATCTGTATTGCTATGAAGGCCACCTACCATGCCAGCCTATAAAGACCTTAAAAAAAAGTGCAAATGAAACTCCCAATCCTTAAAGAAAATTAATCCTACAGGCAACAGCAAAATTTGAAAGGCCTGAATAGTAAATTTACTGGATGCATGTATTTATAATCTCTGCTAAAGGCATAGCTTGCCTTTGATTGTTTCTTTTTGTCCATGGTTTTCAACAGCACTGAGTGTGAAGTTTTGTTGCCTGTTTGCTAAACACAGATGGTTCAACAGATGCACAGGTTTCAGATGGCAAGTGTAAGCAACCTGGTTTGTGCAAAAGGTTCTTGGCCCTGTGATACAGCAGGGCCTGGACTGTCCCTGCTTTTAAGCAATTTCCACCTGATAACACTGGGGGCACTGGCTCTGACGTGCTTAGTTTGCTGATGTCCTTCAGCTCATTATCGCTTTCATATTTGACATTGCCAGTTCTGTGGAAGTAATAATCCAGAAGTATGTAAAATTCTTTTTAAGTTGTGCAGGGGAGGGAATGGTGGTGGCTTACAAGAAGCAGCTGTGAAAATTACTAGGGCTTGTGTTTGGGCCCATAGAGAGAATTATTAATGAAAATAAAGCTAGCTGAATATACTCTAGACTGCTTATGATCCGGTATTTCACACTCTTTTGTCCTCAGATATGTGCTGTGATTAGGGGTGTTGGTCAGCTGCTTTTGAGTTATTTGTGTTGATTTTTATGTTGAAAAATCATCTTTCTCCACAAGCCCTATTCTCACTAGTGCAATCAGGAGAATCAAGAAGACCAGTCTTTTCCCTTAAGGTTTGATAAAGGAGCAGATGGAATCTTGGGTTGTTTTTTCCTCCTGTCTCATTACTCAAGATCTCTCCTGATCTTTTGTGCATATTTGAAGAGAAAAGAAACTTGCATTTGGCTTTTTTAATGTGTAAATGGCAACACAGACTGGATCTTGATAGTAATTCACACACGTCTGCACTAAATAATTGATACTTTATGAATCAATGTATGACATGAAAGCCTTCCAGCAGCAAATTATGTGTCATATTAAAGTGTAAACCCCTCATATATTATATGTATGCACTTGCCTTACATCCCCATCCAGACTCAATGAAGGGCAGTTAAGACTGATAGGTCACATTCCCTGGCACGTGTTATTGTAATTCCAAGGATGATGAAATAACACGTGGGAAAAACGAATATCCAACATAAGGCATTAATCAGTAGCAGTCCAAAGCAAAATAAAGAATGTCATGCATTGCAGCTCACTTGGAGGGATAAAAATCAGATCCAATACTTGCAAAAAGACTCTAATTCTCATATACACAAAGACAAAAGAATATGTGTCTGAAAGAGTTAATGCTGCACTGTATATGTGAAGGAAAAACTTATATGTTGATTCACAATTCCAGCTGGATCTAAACTGTAAGTCCCATAGGAAAATATAAAATTAAGCCCTTTTGCAGATTTGTTTTGCAGTAGTATTGGTAATTTCCACTGTGAAAGAAAAATAAAGGTGTGTTCTCCAGGAGCAGTGCTAAACCCAAGCACAGAGCAGCAGTGCAGCGTTTCTTCCTCAAATGTTTGGAGTTTAAACGAGAAATAATTTGGAGCATGAGCAATGCATGAGCAAGAAATAATTTGGAGCATGAGCAATTACTTGGAAATTCTCAAATCCCAAAATTTTGCCACAGGTTGGTATTTAAGTTCATATAGCTAGTAGGTTTAAATAAGTGACTTTTTCTTGCAGGGAGCAAGTTTGGAAACACGCTGTATCCTGAAGACAGGCTCACTTTATGGCTTTGCTTTAAAATGCAATTACCTATATTGGGCTTCAAAAATATCACACTGTATCACCTTATAAACATCTCATGACCTCCTCCTCCTCAAACCACTTTGCAGAGTGATAATAGAACAATAGATTTATTTAATAAAATAAGGACTTGCAACTTCTGGTTTTTTGGTTGGGTGGGGGTTTTTAATGGGGTTTTTTAGGTTCGTTTACTTGACATGAAATTTCATTGGTATGTATAGCTAGATTCTGAACATCTAGCCAACCTATTCATTATGTGACAGAAATATAGTTAACCAGTCTTATTTCAGGCATTTTTACTGTGCTGGATAAAATTTACTTTATGAAAGATAATTACTATCTATCTAGCAGCTTGATTTTTGGCTCTGCTTCATCTGTGAGGCAGACTACTTAAATCTCCTTCCATTTCCTTATCATGACCCATTTTATCATGTCCTTGCAATTAAATCAAATTGGGAAGGGAAGAAAAAAGAGAAAACCAGATCAACTAAAGATCAAAAGGGCTAAAAGAAAATGTCCTAGACAAATAATTAATATAGTGTGTCAAACTTCAATGCACAGTTACACTTTCTCACATCCGTTTCAGTCACTTACTTTTGCTAATTGAAGTTGTTAGCTCTCTATGCAGCAGCTTTGTCTTGATGTTTTTCAGTAAAACATTTGGCACCCTGTGGAATTATGTAGATAAAAATAATAAAGTAATTAGGAGATTGTAGACATGAAGAACCTGTGATACTTTCATCTTGGCTACAAAGAATTTCACCCATAATTTGGTTTTGAAACCACAAGCGTGCAACATGAACTTCAAAACAGAACACAGCAGTTTGAAACCCAATCCTGCAAACCACACGTGCAGTTTTAGCCATATGTATAGTTCCATATTTTAGGTATTACAGGGTGAATATCAGTTATTTAATATGCTGAATCTGAAAGTATATCTTAGTAAATAATTTTTATGTGACTAAGTTCTAGGTGTGTTATGATTGAACATAAAGAGCATTGTCTGGAACTGAACAGTTTAAAGTAATCTACTGACTTTTGCCTGTTTGATTAGAATTTGGATTGAGCTTTAAACAGACAACATGCAATATGAGGGATGGGATCCAGCCAGAAGAAAGTGATTGAACAGTGAAGGTATGCTAGTTTCACATTTTTCGTGTTTGATCTTTTGTTGATTTTTTCCTTCTCTCATATTATCTCTTTCTTTCCTCCCTCTTCTGGTCTGTTGTGTTTGCATTTGGTAGGTTGAGGGCCTACAAACATCTTATCAGAAAAATGTTGGAAGGAGGGTAAGGGACATATCAGAGTTAAGAAGAGTGCTGGGTATAGAGGACCCTGTGTAAGGCAGGCAGGGGAGAACAGGAGGCACAAAAGAGATGGTTAGTCATGCTGGAGGGTTTTGGTCTTTTTCTTCCTTTTAAAAATCTGAAATCTATAAGAATGTGTTATTTGAATTGGATATGTAGCCTCAGGTTTGAGTTTAAAACTCATGCTGTCTTCCAGGATTGCACTATACATGACTTGCCCATGTTTGGAATTATTCCAGATTTGCTGCTGCACTTGAAATTCACTCCCTGCCTTAATCCAAAGTAACTTTCAAGTGTAGACAAGCCTAACAGTTCAACACTAACATTTACTTACCTTTAGCAAAAGTTTTAGGTGTTCAAGGAATGATGGATCATTTAGTAAGGAATGTAGAATTTTACCTCATTAGTTTGTATTAATGAGTTATTTCCTAAGCAGCTTTTAATGGCTTAATTATATTAACTGACCCTTCATATTACAGGTTGTTGGGTAGAATCATATGACTAAAACAATGGAGTTACTGCAGCAATAATAACCCATATCTAGTCAGCAACCTATGGTTAATGCTTCTAGACCTTTCCTTTCCTTCCTTTCAGCGGCACAATAAATCAGCTTAAAACACAAAGCTAATTTTAAATAACATTTTACCTCAAAGAGGGACAGAATGGATGTGCTGGGCAAAGACTGTACTCATCTGAACATACTCCCTGTGCTTGATCCCAGTTCCAAACCTATCTTATGTACAAGATATCCCTTCAGGATGCCTATTCATCCATTTGGTTTTTGAAATTTAGTGAATTGGCATGCTTACTCTTTTCTGGACTTTCAAAACTACCAGTGGTCCTTTAGTGGTTCTTAGTGGTTCAAGAGTCATGGCTGCTGCCCTGTTTTCTGGATCTACTGTTACAGAACCTGTATTGGCTTAATGTAGAACATGATCCATAAATTTAAAAGCAAACAGGAAGAGTTCTTAGGACAGTGTGGTCCTTCCTAGCTTTCTTTTTCTTTTCTAATGCCTTATTAGTTGGGGCAGTCTTTTAGCCTTGAAAAGATTCTAGACACTGTATGAAGTAAGTAAGTTTTGTGAGAATTAGTCTTCACTAATGTCCAAAAATAATTTCTGGGATCAAAAAATACTTTATGACAAGAAAACATTTTCATACCAAGATGCTTGTTTATAGAAGTCTGTGTTTTCAATTAGAATCTCCAAGTCAATTTGGGAATAAACATTTTGTAGAGCTGTTGTACCCCTCATTTCTTTTGGTGGGTGAAGCACCTTTAAATAGTGCTATAAATAGGTAAGTGATCATCTGATGCCTACATCCTGCAGCAACTATTTCAATTGCACTTGGACTCATGGCAGTGGGTCCATCATAAGAATTTGTTAATTAGCTGGCAGTGTATTCAGTGCCCCATCAATGACAGCACGCAGTCCCCAGCTCCACGTTTAGTCCCAAGGCCCCAGTCTAACTTCTCTCCAGAAGGCAGAGAAGAGTCTGTGTTTCTTAAAACTGTGGAAATTACCCAGGCAGTGACAGGTTTAGTGCTAAAGTTTTAAGAACAAGTGAATCCTAATTCTCCTTTCCAACCCAAACTATTCTGTGATTCTATGAATATAGCATGGTATCCAGATGAATAACCCGTCCCTGAGAAGGATTAGTTAGTTCAGGTGGGATGCCATTTTAACAGATGGATGCTGCTCCTGGTGTTGGTGACCTGAATTTAGCTGGCTGCTCAGGGCAGGTTCAGGCTTTATGACCATAACATGAAATTAGTAACTGAAACTAGTCTAGAACTTTTTGAGAGTAGTAAATGGGTAGTTGTTATCCACAGGAGTATCCCTACTGTATTTTCTCAGAAAGGAGGAAAAAAATTAAAACTCTGATGTTAATAGTTTTAACCGCATATTTTTTAAGATTTTACATTGAATTAGGCTTAATTCTGTAGCACCATGAAAACCTCTAAACCTCCTGCAAAAGTGAACTGTCACAGCTTTCATACATCTTAGTAAGGATAAAACATTACATTGCTGGTTTGGGCCAATGCCTGCTAAGTGAAATAATCCTGCTCAGCACTGAAGTTAATCACTAGATCAGCAAATACTTAAAAAGTAAGTAAAAATGTAAATTATGTATATAACTGGGTTCCTCAGCTGCAAAGATTGAACGCTATATTTAAGATGGCAGGAATTTTCCATGGTTTTAAGAGGAAATTATGTGGTTTCTGTTTATTCTGCTATGAAATGTAAAAATAAAAAAAAAATGCCAGAGCCAACTGTATATCATTATGTTCCTGGGTGAGCCAACCCATGTGCCTAATTGTACTTTAATGCAGCAATTTGTCATGCTTCAGTCTTTTAACATCATGTACATCAACTGAGTAACATATTAGTTTATAACTAAAAATCAGTGTTCTTTGTGTCTTAGTCTTGAACTTTTTCAAACATGGGGACAAGTGGTGTAAATCCTAGACTTTGGTCAAGGATGCTGACTACTTAACAGAATTGGATTCATGGACAAGAACCAGTTCTTACCAACTTCACTGAAAATGGTGAAAAAAAATTGGCTAAGGTTAGACCTATATACAAACAATTTGATTTTACAAAGGCTTGTGCGTACACATTTGATGTCACACACTTGAACAGCTCTCATGGCTTATTTGAGTGAACCTAATCTGTTTGATTTAATCTTTGCAAGACTGGGACATGAATGAGTAATTAAAATAAAAATAATGTGTTTGCTTAAGTTGCAATCCCATTTTTAATCAGCGGTCTGGAATTTCAGCTAGCAGAAATATAGTAGACACATAATATGCCTTGAAATACATATATTGCTGGAGAATATTAGTTTTCTTCTCTCTTGAAGGGACTTCCCCCACCTCCACATCCCCCTTGCAAAAATTTTGCGTCTACATATGAGAGTGATAAGAAAGGAGGTATGTCGTGCTCCAACATGCACAACTTTTCAAATGCTAAAAATAAATAAAAAATTCTGTAAGCGAGCTTAGGCTGCCAACAAGCAGTCTGAACTTGTATTTTACTTGTTTCTGCAGGTTTTTCTCCAGGTTTTGTAAGCCTGTTTACTAAAATATTTAATGTAGACTAAATGCTTGTCATTTGATTTACTTTGATTTGCTTGCTAGTGCTCTCATATACAGATAATGTAGAAGTTTTGAGGACTAGTCTTTGGGGGGCCCAGCCATTGACTGATGTGTGGTACATGCAGCAGAACTGTGAGCAAGGCTTGTCCAAACACAAAGAGGTCAAAGGTAAATGGCAGTGGATTATTCTAGGTTGCAAATTGGCATTTCAAGAGTGGCTAAATTGTGTCTGAACTCTCATAACACGCCTCTTGGGTATGTGTAAGAACTTGGCATTCGTGACTCAGGGCAAAGGGCCTGAAGTCAAAGAGCATTATGAAAAAATCAGCTCACCCCTAATCCCCTCAGTAAGAAGGCCAATTAAACTAGTAAAGTTTTGCTGAAATATCCTGAAACTTCTCTCTACTTCTCTCTATCTCCACATGGTCTCCATTCCTACACAAGAACAATTGCTTATTTGGATAATAATAGGAGTAGGGGTTAATTTTGTGATGGGAGTTTTGCTGTAATAATGCTTGCCAAGTTCTAGTACTGCACTCATTACTATGACCTCTAGAGGACATATAGGTTTGAAGGGCAGCACACACCTGACATTGCAGGATTGTGTCAGAAACTGTTTATCCTGCTGAAGGATAAAGTTATGGTTGAACTGAGCTACGGGTGGAAAGGCCTCATCGGTGGTGTAGCTCCCTTAATGACAGTTTGCTCCACAACTCAACAGTCGTGAAGTTGGGGGATTTGACAACCTTAAGCGTGCCTTCTGCACTGGACAGCACTTTCTGTTATTTTCTAGCATAATGAACCTCGAGTGATCTGGATTAGTTTGTTCTGCCGTAATCGATGTAATGCTCTGCGGTGTTGGCCAAAACTCCTCCTGATGTGGGCTTTCGGCTGCCCTCGGCTGGGGCGGCAGCACTGAGGGGGCGGCCGGGGCCTCGCTCTGCGCCAGCCGCCGGTGGGAGCTGGTCCCGCTCGGGGGGCTGCAGGGACGTACCTCGGTGCACAGGGCAGGGCACCGTCACACCGCCGCTCACACTGGGCCCGATACCGAGCGCAGCCCAAACTCCGTTACGGACGCGGTGCCCGGCGGCCTCGCGCGGTTTCGAGGCCGGTAACTTAAAGGCCGTTGCCGGCCCCGGCTGCCATGAGCAGGGTCTGTGCCCCCCGCCCCGGCAGCGCGGTGGTTTTCGAGCCGCTGGCTGCCAGCACGGCCGGGCCGTGTGCGACCCCAGGACTCTCTCACGGCTCCCGGCAGGGCGGGCGAGGCTCAGGTGCGGGGCGGGACGGGACGGCGCAGGCGGGGGCCGCTGCGCGCGCTCGCTGCACGCGGGCGCGAGGGGCAG
>VZSE01005712.1:6148228-6178863 GCA_013398275.1 Promerops cafer | reverse complement strand
GGCGTTTCGGGCCGGGCGCCCCGCAGGGATGCGCTGTCCACTGGGGCGGGCGCGGGATGTGCGCCCCTCGAGGTGTCACCGTGCGCGGGCTGAGCGGGAGGGTCCCGGGGCCTCCACCGGGCGCGGGGTGCGGGAGCTGCCGGCGGCGGCCACCGTTCGCGCGCGTGCCTGAGGAGCGCCGGGAGCGGCTCGCCCCGCGGGACCGTGCGAGCTGCAGGCTTCCTGTGGGAATTGAGGGGAGAGCCGAGAGGTGAGCGTCTGGCGAGGGGGAGCTACAGGTGTCCCAGCGACAGTCTCTGTGTCGGGCTGGTTGGTACGTGCTGGGCGAGTTACGGGCACCGAGCGAGATCCTTTGCAGAGGCGCTGTGCGCGCGTCTTCGTACCCTTCATGAAGCCAGGTGAGAACTCGGCAGTGTACGAGTGGAGCGTGAGTTTAGTGTAAGTGAGAATAGTCTAAAGGCCAGTATAATGTCCCTTCAGTGCTGTTTCACTGAGGAGTTGTTGACATGTGGGAGTTACTGCTGCATATTTTGCAGGGGATGCACTGGAGTCAAGTCACAGCAAGCTTCTGAGTACGGCTCTCCTAGTAATAACAAGAATGTGGCTTCAATGTTAGATGTAAATTAAGTAACTTTTTAAACATGAGCTTTCCCCAGTTTCAAGTGCACTTGTAATTCCAAAGTCATTGTCATTGGTGTCAAACAGCACAGGATGTGATACTACTTCTCCCTTTCAAAAAAAGGACTTCTTCAGGTGTAGTGTGCATGTGCAGTTACGCCTTTTCCACTTGCTGTGGATGTAACGAGATGTAAATCTACTTATATCAGTTCTATTAAGCTGTAGCTGTTAAAATTGATTTGCTATCATTTATTATTTTCTTCTTAAATGTATGATCATCAGCACAGTTCATTTTTTACAGACTATTTCTGATAGTGTTTGTAAGTTATTAAAGAGAGACTTAGACATACAAGTGCCATGATTTTGTTCTAAAAAAAAGTTTTTCTGGTTGGGTCTGTATTCATACTGGTCTAAATTTATCTACATTTTGTTTGGTGAGGTCAAACAGGCTGATACTAGACCCCCAATGGGGAGGAAACCCAAAGTGAGAGAGCTGCTTGCTCACTAGCTGTGGCATCAATTTTGTGACCTGGAGGACTGGTAATATTTTAGTCTCGTATGTGGAAGACTTTACATGTGTAAATTAAATGTCTTCCCAAGACAAAATCTATTTGTTTATTGCTACTTGTGAAGATTACTTTATTTTCTGTACCGTCTGTGCTTTTTTTCCATGATTGCCTGCCACAGCATGAGTTGGTAGCTGGGTTTTAATTACCACTGCACAGGTGTCCTGTCAAAGCTTTCCTAATAAGAGTGTCAATAAAATGTTAATGGAAGATGCTTATTCATTTGAAGAGCTCCAGTTTAACCCATGAAAGCTTTCAGGGCTTGAGTTCCAGCTGAGGAGGAGCTGCTCTTCGAATGCAGACATGGGCCACTGCTGCAGCTGGTGCTCGGCTGGGGGAGGAAGGGAGGGACGCATGTTGGAGGAGGGGGGCAGGTCATTGGCTTCCTTCAGTGAAGAGTCCTTTACTCTGGAACTTGCTTCCCCCAATTGTTTGCTGCAGTCCAACCTTTTCAAGTTTAAAGTGACACTTCAGATTTTTTTCTCTTGACATGCTTTCTGTCCCTGGGGAGATCTTGTTTTGTTGTTGATTTTGATACATGTTTTGTGTGTCCAGAGCCTCATCTAGTCAAAGCGTGTAAGTGATATCCACCAAGGATGTGAAATTTTTTAAAAAGTAACTTTCAGTTGTTGTTCCTGGCATGCAAAACATATTTTCATACCCCAGCATCTTGATGTCTACCACAGGAGCAGTGTTTGGAAGTCAATTGCTAAACCAGCAGGGGGAACACAAAACTTTCTGTCTATAAAGTCTCTCCTCCTACCTAAAACTTTGGGCCTACACTTTTGATAGTATTTCTTTAGAAGGTGAATGTTAATTTACTTGGAACACCCACATACATTGAAATAAACACATTATTTTCAAATAGTTGTTTATAAATTTCCTCCAGCAGGCATATCTCCCATTCTTCTGAATGCAATTTTTGTCATATTAGCCATTACTGACTTGTAAAAACATTAGAGATTTATTTGACTGAAATTTCTCTTTGAAGATGTTTGAAGTGAATTGAACCCAAGAAATGATATCTTGAGTAATCCTGCAAAGTTTCAGATAATGAATAGACAAAATAGTTTCACAGTAGAGCTCTTACTATATCCCATTTATGATTGTATATAGACATCTTGAGAGCTCAAGTTGACTTGCAAAGGAGTTGTATTCTCACAAGAAACTATTTCTAGTATTTAGGATTTCCATAAGCGAAAATATTTTTAGCTATTCTCTTAGGTTTTAAGAAGTCTTTACTAGCTTATTACTGTAGAGTTCAACTGATGGTCTCAGCACAGAGCAATAATAGTTTTCCTTTTTGATTCATATTGGCATAATGGTGTCTTTTGTACCAGGAATACTGAATGTAAAGGCTGTTGCCAAAGAAGGTTATGTGGATGGCTTGCACCAATCCATATTGCTTTCTGGTTTGTGAAGTCTGGTGCAGCCAAATGGCAAATACTGAAGGTCTGGCTGTACAAACAGATGGCTGAAAGCAAAGTGAAGAATGGGAATTTGTGGCGTGTCAGCTATTCCCCAGTAAGAGCTGGGGAACGGGCTCTTACCCACAGTAAATGCGAGGATCTTGCTGCTTCTACTTGGGGTTAAGCCACCTTTGATGGTGGGATGACAAAAACATGCCAAGGAGCATTTGCTACAGAGTAGCCAATTTGCTGCTTGTGAATGATAACAATTGTATATTCCACCAGCATTAGGTGTTAGAGCAAGTACAGACATGGAGTTTAAATTAAATTGACAGTCCTAGGTCAGGTTTAAAGCAATATGTAAGCTCTGGTTCTGGAATGGCACTAACTGCATAGTGAAGTATAAAATGTATGTCAAGTATATGCATATTTCAGTGGCCATGCATTGTTCTCTAAGACCATTACATGATGTTGCCTGCTATTGAAGGAACAAAAAGGTGTATGTTAAATTCCATTGGCAGTCTTCATCCTCTGTTGTTTTCATGGAATCCCAAAACTTGCTCTCCAGATGGTTCTCTGAGATGCTGAAGTGTGTACTTTGTAAAGCCAAACAGAAATTTCTGCTTTAATGTGATTTGAAAATAGTGGTAAATCTTTGCCTAATTTGTCTTAAAATTCTTTTCTGTGATACCTCCAATAATATTGTGTTAACATTTAAGGCATGAATTACCAAGTCTTCGCCATTTATGTGAACCTCAGAAAATACTCTCTGGGATATAGATTGCAAATATCTGCGCAATCGCATTGCTTTTGATATGGTTCCACAAAATATTTGTGTATTATACATAGGTATTACTTCTATAGCAGTAATATTTGTGGTGATTAACACTGGTATGCTAGTTTCTAGCCACTTCATGAATAGAAGCGTGTTTTGCCATAAAAATGTACTAGCAAAAAGTAGTGCATTTGGAATTGCTTTATCCATCACTGTGGATTTGCATTTTTATGTGCTGGCAGTCATCCAATAGAGCAGCATTTCTTGTGCTATTACAGCAACAATTAACTCTGTGGTAGCCAAAATGAAAGAGATTTACACATCTCTGGAAATCATGGGAAGAGGGGCTTTAAAGCTGCCACTTAATTTATAGTCCATATTTTTTTATTTCAAGTATCACAAAATACATGTTTTTAAAGAAGAACTTGCTTTATGACCTTGATTATCTAAGTAGTTGTATTTTTTGAATTCAGAAGAGAATGTTTCCTATGTTGCATTTTAAGTGTAATAACTGTTGGTTTGTACTGCTTACAAATAATTATGTCTTGGAAAGTATGCTAGTTTCTGATGTTTCTATAATGAAATGAATGGTGTTTTTGAGGAAAATGTGAAAATATTAATTTCATCTTCATCCTGTGAATAGTACTTCAAAATGAGCTATCCCTGCTCATTATTATTAACAAATTTATTCCCCTTCCTTATTATTAACAAATTTAATTGCATTATATTTAGCACTTCTCTGTAATAATCTGTCTAATTTCAGTATACTAGTTGGCCAAATTCAGGGGTTTTTTTCTTCTTTCTTGTTGTAAGATTTTGAGAGTCAGCTGGAAAGGGCCTCTCTTTTAGGCAATTTCAGTTGTGACCTTGCAAGAGACCTGTTTAGATTGCAGGAGAACAGCTTATCTAGGGGTCTTGGGTCTGAAACAATTTATAGAGCTACTGTGTAGAGGTTGTTTTTCTGCATAGAAGGCAGTAGGGACTGTGATACATCAGGTGTTGTTAGTGATTCCAAAGCATAATAGCAATTCACTCTTCTCTGATTCTCCTTTGTAAACATAGGCATTTTCTGTTGGAAATTGTTGAGCTATATTGTGTGAGTCAGGGACAATAAAAAAATTGCAAAGTATCCAGTGAGCTTACTGTGTACTGTAAATTTGCTGAATTCATGTATTTCTTTGCCAAGAATCTGGAGGTGGATTGAAGACTGATATGTCTTTTGCCTTACATTTGACAAGTAAGTTGTTAGACTGTAGCTGCATTTGACACTGTGATTAAGAACTATGGTAGTATTTTATCACATGTGATACGTTGTTTTTGACAATGATTTGAGTGAAACAAAATTCTGTTCTACTTCACAAAGCAGTTGTTGCGGTATTTGAAAAGAGCCTATTCTTGTAATAAAGCTATTGCATTAATGAACCAAGTCACTCCTCCAGTATGTACAGCTTGTGTTCTGTGATAGATTAGTTCCTCCCTCCAGAAGTTAAAATCACCACTGTTTCTAAATACTTGTAGTTCTGGTGATTTGGTTCACTCCAGTGATGAGGTGTAGCAATTTCCTTCTAGCAGAAAGATACACAAATTATTTATATGACTACATGAATTTGTTGTGGTCTTCCCTCTTCCCATACCTGTACCCAAAAAAATTTTTAGAGTTATTTATACATTTAATGTAAAATGATTAAAGGAAATTCTGAATGATAAAGATTTTATGGGAGTGTATCCTCATTCTGAGGGGAACATGCTAGTGATTCATACCTTGACTGAAGCAAATCCCCAGTGAAGTGCTTATAAATAAAAATTTTTATGAAAAAAATTTTACTCCAACCTGAATGTGTTTTTCTGCTCAACAAATGGAATTATGCCATTTATTTGACAGACAGGGAAAGGGTAGATACCACTACGCAAAGGGAAACTCCTTTTGACTCCTCCTTTTAACTGTGTGTCACTTTAAGGACTTTCCTATTTGTGTGGGAGAAGTTTCCTATCTGTAAGATGTGCAGCTGAAAGTTTAGTGGCTAACAGTTAACTTTTGGTAAATGTGTTTATATTGCATTCTTGTTTAGCAGCCTGAAGAAATAATCTATTAATCTACCTGCCTATTAGAGTTTGCCTTATTCTAGAGACTGAAAATCACACTTCTTTTGTTGTTCTGTTTTGTTTGGCTTTTTTTCCAAAATGTGGGTTTGATAATGCATGCAGTTAACTTTCAACTACCTAGTAGTTATATTTCAGCCTGTTAATTTACTTCTTGTAGTATCTAATGGCCCATGGCAGTGAGGAGGGCTGGTTTGTATCACCTCCTCCAATTCCCCTGTAATGGAAAGTGCTGATTTTCAATCCTGTTCATTTATTTACTGACTATCTTGTTTGTTTGTTTGTTTTACCCTTCCCAAAGAGGATTGCATCCTTATACAGTGAATTTATGTTTAATGCTATAGTCTTGCTTTTCATCATACTCTTTGTGGGTTTCTCACAATTAACCCAGACAGTTTCAGACATTTATAGGCCATGGTTTCAAAACTACTTTTCTAAATGTGTAGAGGTAATTTCAAGATTTTAAATCCACCAGTGATGGATTCAGGTTTTTTTCCTGGTAGGAAGGTTCTAGGTAGAGTATTTCTAGATGCAGCCCTAAGGTTTTGTAGTTCAGTCTTGAAAAAAATAACAGTGCCAAGCATTCATTAACAGCAATTTGCTGAAATCTTTACCCTGTGTGGAAGAAGCTTTGCTGAATTGTTGGTAACTTTCCATCCTGCTGTGGCTTCAGTTCCACAGAGATGCCTTCCCTAGGGTTATATCTGTCTTGATAGGTACATTAGAGCTGTTATCTGTTTAGTTTAGGTGTGCAATTAGAAACTCAGCCAAGTAAAACTTAAGATAAATTAAATTTGTGTGAAGTTGTTGGCTGCTACTGTGTTTGTGAAGAGTAAGATAGTCCAGTGCCAGGAAACCTTTTCTCTTTCCAATTAGAAACAACAAAAAAGTTAGTAATTAGTCCAAAGAAATTTAACTATGAGAAGGAAAGGTTGTAGAGATGTTTTTTCATGCAAGTTATGATGATCTTGCTCAGCATGAAGATTCCTATTTCTATTGCTTTTGTTTTTGTTTTCAGAAGCAGCAAGTCCCATTTAAAAAACATGAGCTTGGCTCCTTTTAGTTGTGGTGAGATATTACTGGTTAATTTGGAACTTGAGTTTTATTTAAATGTACGTTTGAGATTTCTTGGGTTGCCATGTTTTTATGTATGTATGTTTCCAGTAATCTCTGCTTTTTTTTCTTCCTTCTGCTTCCTTAGTGTGTATCAGAAAGATGGCATATAATTGTGCTGCTGGTATTCCCTGGTAAGATCAGTGAGATTTCTTGTCTGTCTTCTAACTAGAAGTTGGAAGCAGAATGCCTAAAGCAGTGTTGTCTTTCCAGGCAGGTGTTAAGCGGGTGCTGCTGTGGCCAAGGTGATGTCCTGTTATGACATTTTTAACCTGTGAAAGAATAGAGTAGCTGTGAGTTGCACAGAACATACACAGCTGAAGCTGGTATGAGATTGCAGATTTCTTGAGCCATTACAGTATAAGAGCTGTACAACATCTCAGCCTCTTGTTTTCTGCACTTCCTTTAGAGATGTCCTGATGTAGGAAGTGCCTGAGGGCTCTATGATAAAGTAGAAAAAAATCTGATTTGGTACTCAGATTACATATGAGGTGTTGGTCTTGTTAAACTCTGTCTGCAGTGCCATCTGTGCTTCTTCCTGTAGAGGTTCAGTAACCTCTAGGAATTTCTGCTGTTGTCAAAAAGCAATCTGTTCCAGTCTACTCCTTGTGGAAGTCTTGTGTACTCCTTCCACTAAAAGATGCCCGAATGCACTTCCTTCCCTTCCATGTATTGAAACCCTCCTGCATCCTGATCCTGTAGGAGACTATTCTCTTGTTTACACTTGGTGAGCAAAACCTTGCCCTCAGCCTAGGGAGATTCAGCTGCATATCTCCCTGTGTTTGGGGGAAAGGAAGTCCTAGGAATATATAACAGAATGATTTTTGTCCTGTTTCTGTAAACTGTCTCTTACTTTTGTGCTATATTATGTAATGATTCTTGAGCTGAAACTTCCAGTGTCTGGTTTCATCTAAACTCACAGCAGTAAAAGCAGATGATTAAAAAAAAAAAAGAAAGTTGTGAAGCTGAAGAGTAAGGTGGCTATGAAACGATACTGAGAATAGACAGCCCCATCCAAACTGGAGCTTCATTCCAGCTGTGGGCAAAATATGTACCAGGTAACAAAATCCCCCTCCAGTACACTATTACTAAATAGGTGGAATGGTTTCACATCTTTATTGGACTTATTTTTGTATATTTTTGTTCCTGTAATTTGGCAGGCTGCATTGTAATACATCAGTAAGAAAATAAATAAACAAAAAAATAAAAAAATACTAAAACAAAAATCACATGGAATAGAGGGGCACATTACTAAATGGCATAAAACGTCTTCATTTGGCACTCTTCCAGTTCCCACAGCCTTTAACTGTGACTTGTTGAAATGTCCCATTACAGGCACAGCAGCATGTGAACTGTGGGACATCAGAGTTACTTTTTCCCTGGGCTTTTTTGATATGTCAGGATTTTTAGTTTCATTGCTATTCATATATTCCCTGAAAATGAAACCACTTTGTTGTTTCTAAACCAGAATCTGTCCCTTTATAGTTTATGAATAAGTTATTATTTTGAGTTCTGAATGATGGGACTTTGTGTATATGCCTTGGACATAGGCATTTAAAAATACAAAGAAATTTTCAATTCCACATGAACATTTGCTAATCCTATTAATCAGCTTTCCTACCTGTATGTGTGCAAATCATGCAGAATTCACATGATAAATGATAGCTAATAAAAAAAGAAGTCTTCAAAAATGTATTTTGAATAGGAGTAGGGTTGAAAATAAATGCTTTTTCTATTCTGAAGTTTATAGAACTGCTCATATAGTTAACTATTTGTGGGTTGTTTTTTTTTTACTTGAGATTGGGGGCACTTGATTACAAATGATTGCCTTTTTTACTTGCACAGGGCGTGCATGTATCGCATAGGGAAGCAACTTGGTCAAATGGAAGAAAAAACGGTTAAAAAACTGAAATGGTTGCCATGCATAAAACAAGCAAACAAAAAGTGAAAAAGCTTTGGCTGTGAAGGCAGCCTTGGATGGCCTAGAAACTTGGGTTCACGTTGCTATGGCAAAACAACACAAAGGGACAGGTCCTGCTGGCTTTGCTCGAGTATCCCCATTCACTTTGTTGGGACTTGTGATGTGACTTAAGAGGAGGATTTTTGGCTTGCTTTGGTAGAGAAGTGTTTGTTAGCAGTGTTGTAGAGAGCTGTGCAACCTCTGGCACCACACTTGGAAAGAGGAGGGAATTACCAGAGGCCATGCTGATAAGGCAGAGAGGAAGTGGAAGTTATTCTTCAGTCAGTAAAGGAAAAATTTAGACAACAAGAAGGATAGAGTTAAGGCAGGGGAAGAACTGGTATGAGAAAGGTAGGTGCTGATTAATAAAACAGATGGTGGCTGCGGGGGAAAGGGCTTAAGGCAACAGAAATAAAAGGGGTAAATACAATAATAAGATCTGAATTCAGCAAGAAATGTGGCAAATTCCTATGCTAGAGAAACTTTTAATAGGAAACAAACACCCCAGAATCTGTGGCTCTGGCTACCTGCAGGTTGGACTGGGCAGAGAAGCTTTGAAGAAGTAAGCAAAAATAAATTTACCAAGAGAAGAAAAGTGTGTAAAAGTTGAAGCTAAGGAGACAGCTGATTTCAAGAAGACTACTACATAATAGGAACTTGGCTAGAAATATAGAATTGGGCTGAGTAAAAAGGTGCTCAAATGTGCTGAAGCCTGAGCCTGATCCCAGGGTGTACACTTGTTCATTTTCATTTATAGTTCTTGAAGCACTTTAGAGCAGAGTCCCATCCCCTTTCTGGAGAGCGCTAGGCCGGCGTGGGGGTGGATACATTTCTGCTAGTGGCAGAACAGTGCAGAATGTAATTTCTTAGTGGCAACCCATCCATAGACCACAGAGCTTTATGGTCTGGGAGTGCCTGTCAGTAAGAACTAGAAAATCTGTAGGGAAAGATCGTTTTTTAAGAGTAAGCATCATGCTTCTAACCTGTGAATTCTTCCATCTTGTTGTAGTAATAAAGGTGACTTTTTAGTTCAAAGGGTAGCTTTAAAAAATCCCAAGACTGAAATTCTGGGGAAGATGAGTAGCAGATTTTTACAAAGAAATCTATTTATGTTGGTGAAAGGCAGAGAGAAAATAGTAGTGCACTCAAGTGATTTTTGTTTTGTCTGCTGCTGGCTCTAACAAATGTAGATTGCTTTAAGTACCACTGAATTAAGGAGCATTTGTTGTCCTCTAGCTTAGTATAGCTATGAGATCTGTCCTTCCAGTCAGTGCTTTGGTATCTTTCAAAAGCACCATGCTTTTTACTGGGTTCTAGCTAAGCTTTATCCATCAAAATTCTCATGGGCATCAGAGGCTCCTAGTTGAAACCAAATTAAAACCTCATGCTTTCTCCTCTGCTTGTCCTTATGTACTTCAAAATGTGCTTCCTACCCTTCCATTTACCCAGTCTTCTTTCAAACCTAATAAAAGCTAGTAGTAGTCAGGTTCTTCCTGATGTTCCCAGCAGCACATATTCCTGATTTGATCTGCAAATACATATTTCTCAACAAAACAGGGTCTTTGTGCTTTTTAGACCCTCACTTCTACCAGGACTAGCGGCCTTAACAACAGCAGATTTCAGTGAAAATGACCTCACAGTCTTCAATGGTTTTGATTCAGATGCCCTCTTTTGCCAGCCTTCCTTGCAGCTTGTTGTAGAAAATATATTTGATAAACCCAAAACTCTCATGTCTTCTTCTCTTTCTCTTCCACGTTGGGATTTTTTGGTTATACTTTTAATATGCCCTTTTGTGATCTCATTTACAAAAATAGCCACCCAGATATACCCCAAAGGAAAAGATGATTCTCTTGGAAATTTCTTTTGAATGTTGACTAGCAGTTGTTTACTTCTTGAGTAAATAGTTTAGGTTCCTTATCCCTTTGCACAGCTGTCTTCTCTTATTCCAAAGGAAATATCTTCCTATTTTGTGGACTGGCTTTTCCTACTTTTCCTAGTTTGCGGGTTTCACTTCTTTTTTTAGTGACAGCAGGTCTCACACTGAAGCAAAATGTGGCAGTTTTTGCACCACAGCTTAATTTTCTCACTTTTTTTTTGTTGTTGGTTGGTTGATTTGTTTGGTAAGGTCAGATGGTCACTTAATAGCAGCTCTGTAGCTTATTCATGCCACACGTGATCAGATTTTGCAAAATAGTGACAAATTGCCTGCTTAGTAGGTTTAGTCTTAAATGAGTTCTTAGTAGCAGTTTTGTCTGTCTTTTGACTTAAATTGCAGCTGTGGAGCTGACAGTTTGTGTATCATTCATCCTGATTTCATGAAACTCACTGTCAGTTTATCACCTTTTCACATTGTTTGATATTTACCCTCCTTTTTAAGTTATATGAGTATATGTCCTCAAGCAAGTGAGCTCACTCTTCAGAAAGATCTTCCAAATTTTCATTAAGTCTTCATTATTCACCCTTCATGAACTGGCAGAATCAGAGTAGAAGTTTTGGGCTTTCCAATCATATACTGGCAGCTCTGAGCTATATATTGGCAATGTTGTTGGTCAGTGGGTTGTGGCAGGAATCAAATCACTCCTACAGATGGAAATGTGTATGTGTTTTCTCTGCCTTTTAAATCACCTCTTGCAAAAAGACTTTCATCCAAATTGAATTGAAATTTGACAATTTAACGTATTTAGATGCTCAGATCAGACTGGGATTCTAAACATCATTTCTTTCTCCTGTTCTTTCCCTGTGCTCCCTGTTTCTACACAACTTGGTGTCTTATAAAACTGTCACTGAGGAATGAGAGGTTTGTGCAGATAGGAGAGTGATCTGCGTCATATCTTGTGTTTTCTTATTTGGTATATTAGCATGTGTGCTGTAGTTGCTATTTTTCTGGTTTCTCTTGTGTTCATTGTTGTTGGTGAAATGGCTGTACATCAGTAACTTGGGTTTCACAATGCTTCTTCATTGCCTGTTTGCACGTATGACATTTTCCAGAACATTATTGATGGTCTTCTATAGATAACACTGACTAGAAATCTCATTTTTTGCTCTGTTTGATACTTTTTCTTTATGGCAGCATTTAAAAATTGAGCTAGCAACTAAATACTATCACCAGGTAGAGTTAGGGTTCTTTTCATCTAGAGAAATAGCAGCAAATTATTCCAGTTTATATTTGACTTTCCAAATAATGCTCAGTATTTGTCATGTCTTGCCATTTTGCCAAAAGTGCATTTTATGTGGGACACTGAGCTTGCAAAGGAACTGCATGAACCCCCATGTTGTAACAGATAGTCAGCTCCTTGCTCTCCCCATGTGCTGCTGTCCTGCAGAAGTGTGTCTGGGTATTCCCAGCAGCCTGCAGAGCTGCTCCTGTTTCCTCCCACCTCCCAGTGGGATCTGGGGCACTGCTCAGACCAGTTGGAGGTTCCAGGAGCTGGGTGCCGAGTGCAGGATCTGCACGAGGCTGGAGTTCTGGCCTTGGGCCCTGACAGCCCTTCCAGGTGTGTAGATGCAGCTCTGTGCACACAGGGCAGGGCTGTCCCCACCAAATAATCCCTGCATAAGTGCTGCTGAGGAGTTTCTCGAGTTTCCTCACAGCCCCAGGGGTGCTGGTCTTGAAGTGCTGGTCTGGGTGCAGGTTTTTGTTGAGCAGACTTTTGCTGGTGCACAGCATGGCACACACTGTATAACAGAATCTGGCCTCTTGTCCTTGCACTTCATTCCTTTTTAATGTCAGCAAGAACCTTTTAAATGATATTCATGTTGCCACAGTTTAGATTTTTTGATCCTGACTCAGCATTTTGCTATCACTTAGTCCCATGATGGGGGTTTGTAATTTCTTGCTTTGCTTTATGGTGAGTGTTAGTGGTTGCCAAGGTGCCATATGTCATCTGCTCCCAAAGGCACAATACCAGAATTCTGCTTCTTTACCTTCTTGGTTTGTAATCTTATTCTAGACATCTAGATGACTGAGAATAGAATTTAAAAAAAAAGGTGGAAGAGGATATTGTGGATCTGCTTAAGTGTTTCCCCTCGAAAATCTGCAGCATGCATTCTGGGGTCAGAATCTTCAATGTTTGTAAAGCTTGCAGGCATCAGCTGTATTGTCATTGATCAGTATAGCACACTAGAGTTGTTTAACTGACCCGGTATATCATGTCTTGAAATCTCTTAAAATAAAGATTCTGAACAGTTTTATGTTTTTATTTAGTGTCACGTGGCATTGAAAAGGTTTCAGAGTTTGTCATACTGAGAAATGATGAGTTAAATTTATCGAGTTACCTGTCAACCAGCTAAAGCACATGTGAAACTTTTCTCCACGCTATAATAAAGGTAGCAACAGATAACTAAGCAAACAAATGTTTATATGCACCAGAGAAAGTCTGATTACTTAAAATAAACATGTCTGAGGGTGTGAGTACCATTGGCAGGCTTCAGTGGGACTGCAGTATTAGCTGACAGAAAGGACTCTGGGGCCTCACTTCCAAGCAGATCCTAACTAGCAAAATGTATAATGTAAGGGAGCAACATCAGCAAAGAAGTTCTGAAATACAGGGGGAAGAGTACTAGGTTGTTGGTACCTAGAGTATCTGGCAATAGAAAATGCAATACCCTACTAGTCCTTTAAGAAAGAGTTCTGTTTCTCTTCTTGCAAGAGATAACTTTAAATATCTAATAACACTCCTGTAAGTTGTATTTATATTAATATTTATTTTTACTTCTTTCTGTAGGCAATTACAGGTCCAGAAGAGCTGATTTCAAAGTACACCACAAATTTCAAAGAAAGTACATCTACATGAAGAGCCACAAAGCAAGTTGATTTGAGAAGATACAGCATTTGCAAAAATGTTGTCAAGTTGTGTGACTTCAGTGTTTGCTTTGATGGTTTTGTGCTTTGCAGCTGCAGGTAGGTGGTATTATGCAAATCATGCATTCAGTGTAACTGGATGTGCATATTTAGAATTGTTGATCAGAAATACTTTTTCATGCTGAAGAAAGTAGGTCAGCTAAAGTTTATGTTTATGTCTAGGTTTTCTGTAAAACTATTGTGATTATAATTGCATCATATAGGATGTGAGAAACAATGCTGTTCCTATAAGAATGTTTTCTTGCATCTATGTTCACCCTTAAAATCATTTCAGGACTGCAGTAGTAATGTAAATTATTTAGATTATTTACTTATTTATTTTTAGAAATTGCATGCTGCACATGTATTATAAAGGGGAGGGTTGATATGGAAGCCTTTGGGAGTGGAAGCAGGGTAGCTCTGCCAGCATGATGAACTATTGGCTCTGCCAAGAGGCTGGATATATTTTCCCAGGTGCAGAGTTGGGCTGGTGAAGCTGAGGCTGCTAGAGTCTCTCTACAGAGCTGGGCTGAAAGGGTGTACCAGCTCAGCTCCATGCTGCCTCCCAGACCTATAAAAATATGACTTTATAAAAAATATGTCTGATGAAATCCCAGAAAGGTTTGTATTAGGTCACTGAGTCTGTCCATCCTTCCTGCCTTATTGGGATAAACCTCACCTTGGTCACTCCTGACAGTTGTCTAACCTGATTTACAGTCAACCATTAGTGATGCTGGTAAAAGCCTTTTAATAACAGTTGTCTGTGTCAGTGGAGTCCTTTTAGGTTAGGAACATGCATTGCTGTTTAAGGGGGTTGTTCCTGTCCCACATATTGGCCTAGATGGGGATTTTGAAAACAGTATGTTGCAATAACTTGTGACAGAGAAAGGAAAGATCTGTGGAGTTCAAGTACCTAGTTTATTCTGTAGTTTCTTCAAGCACTGAAGTGATTCTACTCAGAATGTTTGTTTGTCAAAGTTCTTTCTGTGGTTGCAAGGAGAAGCCTCTTATGTGTCCAGCTTGTATACAGCATGGATCTTTGGAGAAGAGGCCAAGTGGATATACAGTCAGTCAAAATGAGACAGTGGGAAAAGTGGACAGTGGACAGATGGCTTGCTTAAATCTGAGATGTCCTCACTGTGGAAAAGATGACCAGCTTTGGAAGAGACAGGGCTAAACAATTAAATGTGTTACAATTTGGCTTCATTTCATCTTCAGCATGGAAAATTGTGTTATTTCAGGCCCTCAAGCCTTGTGGGACTTTCTCTGGGTTTGACCTCCTTGAAGGCATCCATCCAACATTAGTAACTTTGATTGTTTAATAGTACGTGCTGCTGACATTTTGCAATAGCTTCATTACAGACAGACTTTCAGCAATGCAGGGTGTGTCTGAGTGTGTCTGCAGCTGGAGCTGAGGACATCAGTGCTGCTCTTGGCTGAGAAGAGCCATTACTTGGAACAAATCCCTATCATTCTAGATGTGTAAAAATCCACTTTAAAAGGAAGTGCCAATGCAGAAAAGAAAAGCTTTTTTAATTGATCACAACCATGATTCTGTTTTGCTGCTGAGGAGAATGCTTGCCTATCAAGTCAGCTTATCTCTTAACGCCAGCTTTAATTAAAACTCACTGATTTAAAAGTGCTATCAAAGAGTACTACTATTAGGAAGTTATTCAGTGTTCAGAAAACATAACATGTCTGTCTTGAAATTCATTGTGGTTTTTTTGGTTTTACTCCCCAGTTCTGTGTTTTCCTCTGGCAGATATCCTTGAGACAAACTCTTAAAAAGCTTTGGATTCAATCAGATGCTTATTCATAAGTAGAGTCACAGAATTATTTTGGCTGAAAGGGACCTCTGGAAGTCTAGTCCAGAACCCTGCTTGGAGGAGGGCTAGTTTCAAATTCTTTCTTTCTTGGAGACTGATTTTCTCTCTATCTGCATGGCAAGAAATTAGCTGAAGGGAGTAGGAAGGGTCACAGTTTGTTAGAGGAAGGTGAGAAAGCACTGTCTTTGTGGTTTCTGGCTGTACCTACCTGTATATTCTGGTTTTCTTCCATGCTTTTTAATTTTTTCAATAAATTCTTAATGAGAACAACTAGATAATGTCCTTTACAGAGTATAATGAGTACAGTAAGATAAGAGCAAGAACGGATGGACTGTGATGGAGAGGGAAGAGATGTCAGGCAGATAAAATTAAAACTGAAGAAGGACAGCTCTCTGAAGGTTTAGATAGAACTTTTGCAACTTGAGATCTAGAGTCCTTTTAATGCAAACAGTTATAATTTAAATGCAGGGAGTTTGTGTCTCTAGGTGAAGAACAGGTGGGAGCAAACAATGTGTTCCAGTCATGTGAAAAGCTGGCAGAGGCCCCTGAGCTCTGGTCAGCATGATGACCAGGGCACTGCAGGCTTGGCTCTTAATTGCCAGCATACAGAACCCGTGCTTTTTCAGTCTTGAACCACTAATGTACTAGTATAAATAAAACTAAAAGTCTAAATAAAGTTAAGAAGTATAAATAAAATCCCTTGCTTGTGGTGGAGCCTGGGGGAGGCAGGGGGCAGCATGCCACCTCCCTAGGGTATTGATTTTTATACATTTGAGCCTTTTTCCAGCTTGCTCATTCTTTCTGAAGAAGTGGGGCTGCTGCAATAGAGCACACCTTTCTTTTGTTTGCCAGTCCTACACTGAAACTGCTGCTACTGGTTTGAGGGGGGTTTTGCTGACATTATAATAGCTTCAGCATTCTTGTATTTTCAAGTGTAAGTGAGCTTCTAGACAGAACCTATGTTTTGTTTGGTTTCTTCTTTTCTACTCTTGCTCTTGAAGGTACTAGAGTATTAAATATATCAAAAAACCCCCAAAACCCTGGAGTTATGTGACATGATGCACAGAAATGGATGGTCAAAGATGAGTCACAGACCTGCATGTTTTTCAAGCTAATAGCTTAAAGATTACACCTCACTAACTGCATTGAAAATGGTCCATATAAATATTCAAATAATATTTGCCTGTTTTTCTACCTCCTCATACTACCTGGATGTATGTAGCTAAATGCTTATCTGAATCTGATTTGCTTTCGTCTTGTACATGGATTTCTTGTAAGCTTTTATTTATACAGCTTTAATTGGACAGAAAAAGACTGCAAAGAAAACCTTGACTACTCTGAGATTTTTCTACATCATGGAAAGTCCAAGGCAGGATGGAGAGAAAAACTGCTGGCAAGCTATCTGCCCAACTGAAGGAATTAAGTTTTTGAAGTGGGATTAAATTAAGGTCTGGCAACCTGCAGTAGGAACTCCACACAAACACTCAGAACTGCACACAGTTATCCAGGCCTTGGATAACCTCTTAAATTAGTCTGGCTTTGTAATCTTGGAGCAAAAATATTCTGTCCTAATGTGGCTTAAATCAAAGGCTGGAACATACTTATTTTACTTGCTGGCAAATTAGTGCAGTTTGGTGCACGATGCATGTCTTAATAAAATGTCTTAAAGGACAATTGAAATGCATACCTGCTCTAGACCTTGAGGGCCAAACCTTCAATAAGACAGGTCCTTCCGTGAAGGAATGGGAACATTTTTTAACTTGAACTTCTGTTTTTCTTTCCTGCATTGCTATTCAGCTGGAAAGAAGACAGAAGGGTGATACAACCTATGGATCTACACTGGCCAAAGGTTCTCATTCCAGCCTCTGGGGTAGATCCTCTGTTGGTGCAAATGATTCCAGCTGCTGAGAAAGCAGCACACTGTGGCATCTGATACCAACCACACTTTGCCCATGGAGCCATGTTCACTTTCCTTCAACCACCCTGGTATTTAGCATTGCCTGTGCTTGGCTTGTAGACACCTCTCACCTTATGACAGAGTTTCACAGTTGTGGTCAGGCTGATGAAAACCCTGTAAGAATTAGATATATTGAAGAATTTACCTGTTTTCTGTAATACTGAGGCTACTGGTTTATCTGCTCACGTTAGGTCTGCCTTTATGGTTTGCTTCCAACATCTCTTTACTCCCTGGTTCTCCACTCTATTGTAATCCTAGCTGTTTTTTCTTTCTTTTTACATACTTGTTCTTATAAGTAATCTTACATTGTTCAGAGCATGTGTGCTTCATTTTCAATAAGACTGTTCACTTGCAAGCTCATGTATCTTCTGCATCTGTGCCCCCCAGATATGATGGTGATGGATGCCATGTTAATAAGCGGAACAACAGGAAGAAACAGGCCTTGTCATGACATCTACTTTTTCTTTTTTTTTAAAGATGAACTCCCCCTGACCTTGAACACTGCATTTCCAAAAGCAATATATGATTCTTCAAAGCGTAGCAGAAAAACCTTCCACTGGAGCTAGTAGGACATGATCGAAAAACACAAAATGGAAATTAATACTGGGAGTTACTCACACAAGTTTCCTTCTATTTTAAAGTGTTTGTTTGGTATTTCCCAGATGTAGTTAGACTGTAATTATTTCTTCCCCAAAGTATTTGTTGCCAGAGGTGTGGAGTTTTTTGTTTGTTTAAATTGTGTTTAGAAGATGAGAACCAAGGAACAGAGGTTGGATCTTGAATTCTTAGGACTAAAGTAAAGCACAGGCTGGTTGCAGCTTTTGCATGGGTGAGAATTTCACTCTCTACTTCCCTTTCCCTTCACTTCTTTCTCATAATCAGCTGACTTCTGCCTCCCTTGTAAAATCACCTATTCCTATCCGTTTATGGTCTGGGTGTTCAGACTTTTGAGGATGAGATGAACCAGCACTCAGAACGTTTGAGGATTTGCACTCTCAGAGAATTAGTGGAGCAGGGGGCTTATTCATGTGCTGTGCCATGTCAGAAAGGCTGCATGCTGTGCTGCAGGGGCTGCAAGGGAATGCCCATGCTCTTCAGGGGGGGCTAGTGTGCTCTCAGTTATGGGAAATACTGTGGAGAAACCAGTGACTGGCTATTAAAAGTGGAAATTGTTCTAATTTTTTTTTATTCCTTCAGCACCCTGATGGTGATTTGAAACATCTTAATACCACATGTTTATCTGACAGGGAATCAAATGATGAATTCCTAACTTCATGTCAGTGAGCCCTGTGATAAAACTTTGAGATGCCAAAATATACATGAAAAAGAGTTAATTTTCATTTCACACAAAACATAATACCTTTCAAGCAGTAAATTGTTTTAAGTGAGCACTTTAAATACAAAGACTGATTAAAACTGGGAAGCTAGACTAAATCTGTGTATCCCCTGACTTAAGTTTCTTCAGCATTCTTGTTCTGCATGATGATCTATTCCTTTGTAAATTACATTTTTAATCTGTTCATCTGTCTTTCAGCAACTGAATTGAGTCAAATCCTGTGCCATTTCTATGTGCTTTATGCATAAATAGTGGTTTTTTATCTTCCAAACCCACACAAAAATTCTGAAGAATTGAGAGAGTCAGGATACAGAGAAGGGTTATGTATTTTCAAAGAGGTAATTGTATCACAAACTTGGAATGGCTTGCACTGAGCAGACTTCATTTTTCCTGTATCAACAAGGCTCTCAAGCTAAAAGTAGTTGAATTTCAGCAGAATTCTGCACAATTCTGCACCCATGTGGAGCAGTAGGATGTGGGATTGTGGGTCCTGATTCAGCAGAACAGCTGAGTGTATATTGAAGTGTTTGCTGAACCTGAGCATTTATCACTGAGCATGAATATCTGGTTCTTTAATTAAAACTGACTTTGGGTGATGCCAAAGGAATCCTAAGAAATATGAAGCCCTTGATGCAGTACTGAAATTACGTAGGTGCAGGCAAATGGCAGTGTTACTGAGGGTCTCTGGGGGGAAGTACTCCACTGATGAAAAGTAGTTTTGAGGAGAATTTTATGGCACAGAATGGGGAATGGCAATAATTCTTGTGTTTGTAAGGAAATTTATTAAAGTTTTTTTAAGATAAATTTGTCTTTAACAAGTTCTAAGCTTGACATAATTATTTTATAAATACTTTGCTAAAAATAATTCTTTTGTTTTCTGAAGGGAATTGGGATTTGAGGTTTTGCTTGTAGATCTTTTAATATCCTTTCTGTATTGCAGGCCCTTATTAACTCTTTCTTAGCTTTTCCATCTGTCATGTCTTATAAATAAGATGACCCCTTGATCCCTTTAATTAATAAAAAAGTGAGAAGGGCATATTTAGTTAACTAAAGATTAGACTTCACATGCTGCAGCACCCCACACACAGCATTCCCAAATGTGATCCTAGTATGTCTCAACAAGAAATGAAGCAACTGCTTTTAGAAAAGAAATTGCTATTTTCACATGAAAATTGTATTGAATTTCTGCAAATCTGTTTCTTTTATAAGCTCTTTCCACTGAAACATGCTTGTATGATTCAATGCCATTATATTACTACTGGTGATGTTACAGAGCAGAGAAAATATAGGGACCAGATATGTGCCTTTTCAAGAAAGAGAAATAATTTCATCCTCTGTAGCTAATGACAAAAAGAATTGAAGTCCCTTAGGCCGTAAGTCATAGGAGAGATTAATTTAGAGTGAAAAAAGTATATATTTAGCACAAAGACTGTACCATATTTCATTACCTGAAGGCATTGAGTTGGGCTCCTCTTCGGTGTAAACGTATTTTAAGTCAATGGAATTTCACCACGGATAAATTTTGACCCCAGGTGACAAAAAGCAAAGGTTTTTAGTAATGCCATGAAGTGCAGCTGCATTAAGCACAATGTGCTTTTCTTCATAAGTGTACATTATAAAAGATGGAGCTATTGTTCCTTTTTTTGGCAGCTTCCACACTGTAAGACTTACTAATAGGCATTTAATAAAAAAGGGATTTTACCTGTCAGGGATGGAAATAACTGAACTGAAAATGTCATTACTCTCATTATTGAAGTAGTGCAGCGAAGAAGTAACAAATAAAGGAACTTGGGGCTTGGTGATGGAGACATACATAAGGTTTGTTGCTGTTTTATCTCTTCAGCAAAAAGCTTGCTTTCATCTGAAGCAGGTTTGGTGTTTTGGTGAAGGGTGTTTTTCTGTTGTTTTCTTTTTGAATTTTAGATTAATGTATTTTCTTTAACACCTGGAGTCAAGAGTGAGTGAAAAATTTATTTTTATGGTTATTTTCCCTAATTTTCCTCTTTCTGTTTCTTAATTTCCTAGATCACCAAATTTGCCTTGTGTCTGGAAAGGATGATGGATGCAATCTATTTAGGAATAAATAAAATTTTTCTTTGTTATTACTTTTAATTTGAATGGAGCAGTAATACATATGTCCTACTAAAGATGCTCCTTAAGTTATTTTGATTCTAGCTACGATGTCAAAATGATTTTTTGCTTCACAAGAATGCGTGCCTTTCATTAATGAGTAAAAATCAGGAAGGGGTGACTGGACACTTAGCATCACAATGCCTTGGTGATTCTTTAGGCTTCAGGAATTGTATGAAAGTGGATAAAGGTGAAAAGGTTATTTGAAAATGTAGCTATTGCTGAAGTAGCTTAGCATAGTTCAGTTGGCAAATTTGGAGTTGCTTTAAGGAAATCTGTAGAAGATTAAGAACTTTAAAAGCAGTGGTTACACATTTTATATATTGGTGCATGTGTGTGTGTAATCCAAATGGGCAATTTGGTTGCTCCTGGGAAACGTCTGCTCTGTAGCATAAAAGCTGGACATAAAGCATAAAAGCATGGCTGGACAGGTGCTGCTGTGTCTGAGGTCCATGGTGGAGTCTTCTCCTGCCCATGGAGTGATGTGCACTCTTCAGCCCTGTGTAACGTGATGTGTGTGTGTCATCCTCTGTGGTGACTGAATGCAAATGCTGGTGTCTGAAGGACCTTTGGGAGAGGGTGGAGCGACTTACGGGCTGTCAGAGCAGTTCCTTCCAGCTGTGGCTCAGCCATGAGCAGGGACTCCTGAAGGAGAGCACAGGGATGCTGGACCAGTAGCTGGACCTGCTGTCCTAGTGGTATATCTCCTTGTGGAGTCCCCGTGCCTGATGGCCATAGCTGTTAGATGCATAGGGCTGAGACATGAAAGGCTTGTATCTGGATTTGTGACTTTCTCTGTCATCTCCCCACGAGTTATTTCATCTCTCAACCTTGGTCACTTGATATGTAAAATGGATGTGTTCAACCCTGGCATCTTCCATGCAGGACTGTTTGAAGAGCCAATGTAATTGCTTTAAAGTCACATGGATTACATTGTTGCTAACTGCTGTTATCTCTGTAATTCTTCAAAACCTCCCCCTCCCCTTTTTGGAGGTATGAAAATTGCAAAGGTGTTATTAAAGAGACTGGTAGACTTTTTGCCTCTTTTCTTGTTTTTAGACTCATGGATGCTAAACTGCAGAGCTTTGTTGTGATCTCTGATAAGGAACAAGGTGGTTGATGTTTTGGCAAGCCATAGATAAAGTATGATATTCTGAGAAGTGTCTTAAGTCTTGGACTTACTTATTTTCCCCAAAGTGCCATCCTTATTTAAAAAAAAAAAAACAACAAAAAAAACCCAACAAAAAATCCCTTTATTTGCAGGAAGTAGAATCAGTCATACCAAAGCAAGGAAGTGGGAAATCTGAGACTGTACCAGGAATGATTTTCAGGTGAAATGCGACTCTTTTCTGGCATAATTGGGAGACAACTTAGAACAGCAGGTAGAACTGCATTAAATCCCATGCATGGTTTGAGCAACATAATACAAGTTAATGTATGGCTTCAGTTTCCTGCAATAGGGTAGACTTTGACTTTGGAGATAATTTGTTAAACTATATAATTTGTGAAAGTTGCCAGATTTCTGTATCTTCTGCTTTGAAATGTTAGGTCAGTCTGGCAAAATTTTCTTTTATAGCACTAATGAGTTCAAAGCAGCAATTAATTTTTCTGTGGGATATTTTCACCTTCAAGCTGAAAAAGTAATAGGTATTTGAGTAAATTGGCAAGTAACCTTTTCAGAGATTACTTTGGGAATTACTTGTCTCAGTTGCTTTTTGGATCTAGGCCAGTAGTAGTTATTTTTCTTGCTAAAATAGTGCTCATGGCCATATTGCTCACTGCATTCATTTTCATTCTTTCAGTGCTAATGTTTGATCTCTGTGATCATATTTACCATCACAGATGGAAGTAAGAGAGCTCATGTATGCACTGTAGGAAGGTATCTGAGGTTTTTCTGAAGATTACAATTGTCTTAATTGTAATACTTGACAAATGCTTCTGTAGTGCCTTCTGTTAAAAGACCAGTTATCTGACTTTAGTAATGGTTTCTTTACCAAGGAAAAAAAAGTAACTGAAATGTCAGAATAAGTCATGCTTCATGCCAGTAACAGAAAAATAAAAGCAACCCTGAAAAGGATCTGGTGGTGTTACTTGTCTCTTGAAATCTTTTTTTCTTTTTTGGAATTAGCAAAGCTTGAGGTTTTTTCAGCAATTTTGTGCCCAAGATAAAATAATGTTAAAGACTTTGTGATGGTTGGTTTTGAATAAAACAATTTTAAAAATTTAAGTTCCTTAATTCTAGGTCTCTGATACATTTACTGGACTCAAAAGTGTGTTTTCAGCAAGAAGCCTATAAGTCAGCTCTTATAAATACTAGACTGAACTTCAACTTTATTGATATGATTCAGGAGAAAAGAATTCTAATGAAACAGATCTGAGTATTGAACTGCTTAATGTTGGTGTTAAAATCTTCTTGTATGTGAAGAAAACCAAACCAGATTATTCTTCTTGTTTGTTTCAACATTACACAAGCACTATGTAAAGGATTAACCAAAACTATTGTCTAAAGCATTTCAAGTATATGTTGCTAACAAAGAACTCCTTTGTTTTTTTTCCTGCCTTGAAGAGTCCTAAAATGTATCTTCCCTTTTTTTTCAGAGAAATAGTAATGCACTTGAGATGGTTTTATAGGTCAAGCATTCATGTAACTGTATGACTTGACAAGATTGCTCAAAGAAAAAGTGGAGTGAAATCAGGATTTACCCGGCCGGATTTTTGAGCAATGAATCAGTGCTCTTTTGGCCTAGTGGGCTGAAGTAATTTAATTGGCGCAATCAACATTTTTGCTACTAGTTGACTGACCTAATTAAGTTGATTCAGTTCTGATACCTGTGTTGTCATCTTGTTCCGGTTGCTTTCCCTAAGTTTTTGGAAGGAACAGCCTGTATATACTGGTGTCCCTGTGCTCCCTGGGGGCATCTCTTGCTGTAGTGCTTTTTTGAGGATTCAGTTTATTGCTTGGTGGGCTCCAAGTGCTGCAGACAGAACGGGTTCATGTTGAGACCATAACTTTCTGCAGAGTCGCTGTGTCTTCTTCCCTTTAATCCCATTCTAAACCAGTCAGTAGGTGTCTAATCCTGATACAGTTGTATAGCATTTTGTCTCTAGGAGGATTTAATGGCAGAAATTTGAAGATGGTGTAGCACAGGTCCTCTTTCTTAATGGATTTAATCCTAGGATTCATGTCCTGAAGTGGTAACAAAACTGGTATTCTGGTCTGAAATCTTTTGGCCTTCCTTCTCCATTGGTGACTCATGGGTTTATTTGCTTTTTCTTCAAAGCTGCTTCTTGTTAGGTCCTCTATGCTATTTAGTTAACTAGGCCATGGCTGGTGGAGCTGGAGAGAGATTTACTGAGAACCTGCTGTGCAAGGGCTGTTGTGCCAGGGAAGGGAAATCATGCTATTGCTCACTTTCAGTGGGACCCTGTAATGAGTGTGATGTTCTTTGCTCCTCTCTTTACTTGGAGCTATGTTCTTCCTCCTGTGTTCAATATCTCAGTCTAATTGTTTGTATCCAAGATGTGTATTAGTATGTTTTTTTAGTTAGGGTGATCTCATCACTAATGAATATTTGATGCCTTTGTAATGCTCCTAATATACACATAGAACAGCTGGAAGAGACTTTTTAAACAAGCATCTTTGTAATATCCTGGATGATCTCAAAGAACATTTAAATACAACAGTGCAGTTACATTGGAAGTTTTAAAGATAAACATTTTTACCATAGAATGGCTGAACAGTGTGTAGTGGGTGACATATGGGGTCTCTCTGCATCTACAATGAACGAAAACTGCAGTAAGCTGTCCAAGGGGATTAACTAAACTGTTAATAGTAAGCTTAATTAAAAACTTGGTAGATGAGAGTGCACTTCTGTGCTATATTTCTGAATATATTCAATTTGTTACTGTAGCCTTGTTGTCCAGAGAAAAGGTTGTTTGTCCTCAACAAGAACTTGGTTCTTTTCCAGCCAAACTTATGGCACTGGTGGTAGGGCTGCGGGTAGCAGGGCTGTCGAAGTGCTCTGCCTGGAGTCAGGTCTGTGCTGTCCTCGGGGCAGGGAGTGGGGGTGTTTATTATTCAGCTGTTTGTATCCAATTAGAAAATGTTGATACTTGTCTTGGGTTGGTCAGTAGGGGGTGGTGGCTTTTCTAAAGCAGGGTACACACAGGCTTATGCTTTACCAAGTAGCTTGCCTCTGCATTGTATGGCCAGTAAATTATCACAGATCTCATGTGGTGTTAGTGAAAGAATGGGTGTTAACTTCCATTCCATTCAGTGAATTTAAACCACTGGTCCACTGATGGGAAGAGTAAGTTTCAGCCAGGCTCCTGTGTGCTTACATGAGAGCTTTTGAAGTCGTAGAAGTGGCTGGTTTTCTCTGAACCATCATAATTGCTAGAGCAAATAAGGGACCCTTGAAAGTGTGTGGCAGGGGTAGTGGAGCCTCCCTTTTTTGTAGCAGGTCATGTTTGTACTAGGTCAAAAATTAATTTCCTCTTACAGAAGTAGAGTATCCAAGCATTGTTCAAGTATTTTGAGTAACTTGATCTGTGGTTCACCTGGTGGCACAGTCGGACATAACTACAATGTAAAACACCCTGTCAGAATTGGAATATATGGCAACAAAATGATTTGGTTTACTGGCACAGCTATACATCCTTACCCAAAAGTACATGAAAAAGCTGACAGAAGCACTTATTTTTGTTCATGTAACTTATGTAACTCTACCCATAGCAAGGGTTTGCCAACGAGTTTCCCGTAGTGATATGCAATACATTACAAAAAGGAAATGTGCCACTGTGCAATGCAATGTTGAAACTTCTATGCTTCTCCTATGAAGACTGTTACATAAATGAGAGGCAGCAGTCCTCCTCTGGACTCTGAGCTGGAGCCCTTCACAGTCAGTATGTTGTGCTACAATGTAAGCAAGTGAAAGCCTGAAACGTTTGACCTTGTTAAACTCTACCCAACCATACTGTTTAACTGGGCCCTGTATTAGTTTGTCTGCGCTTTTTTTTTTGTTTGTATTAAGATGCTACTTTTTTAACATATAAGTTTTTTCAGTCCCTAGCTCTTTTTTCCCCAAAATCAAAACTTGATATTGCCTCCTAATTACAAATATGCTGAAATGGGTTGCTTGCATGGTATTTTCTTCTACAAAAATAATAGTAGTTATTAAAAAAAAAAGGGGCATATAAGATCCATAGCAGTGGCCACTTTCAGGCTGTTAAAAATTCCAGCAAACCAGATGAAAAAGTCACCACCAAGTGCTGACTCAGTGATAGCTTTTATGTGTACTTTTATGTGAATGTTTAGCAGGAAGAGAGATTACTCATTCCCCCACCTTTATGGGGGACTCTTTGAAAGCTTGCAAATCGCATATGAGGCCCCTCAGACTGCTGACTGCACTGCAAAGTTATTTTGCATCTAGTAAGTTCCAGGATACTGTGACTGTTTTCTGAATAACACCATCCTTTACTAATTGTACTTGAAAACAAATAGTGCTGTTCTAAGTGTTGCCAAGTCACTTTGAAAGTCTCACTGAAAGGTTTCTCACTGCTTACCACATATGTAGGGCTGGGGTGTTGGTTTTTCTTTTTGTTGGAAGCAAAAAGTCATCCTGCTTACTGAGGTCTCTGGTTCCATTTAAGTCAGGGGACAAGAAAGCTTCTGTGATCTTGCACTTTTACATTTAGTTAGTGTTTTGTGGTTAGTTTTTACAGAATGTACCTGCATTTTTTTTCCTGAAGCCTTGTTTGTTTGCTTGTTGAAGAAGCAGGAACAGGAATTTCCCTGTACTGGAAAAGACAAGGAATTGTACTCCATTGCCTGCTGTCAGGTCCCTCATGTGTTCCCTGCCATCTGTAGTGTCAAGGGGGCTCATGCTTCCTTCGTGCAAGCCCTTAAATGGGATTTGAACCTTTGCCATACAGAGAGATGGATTTCTACACCTGTGGGGTCTCTGAAAGGGAAGTACTTCAGATGTGCTTGTGAACATTTTATATTTTTGTGAAACATGAATCGACTTTGAGGTTCCCTGAGACTTTCTTCCGTGCAACAGTGATACTAAGATGCATGCCTTATAAAGGCTATGTTAGCATTGGGCACAAATGACTTACATCCTGAGTTAAAACTCCTTTCCCCAACTTCCCTTAAAAAAAACCCGAAGTTAGTAAATGATTATTTGAGAAGAGCCATTGTGATTTCCTATGGATGCCATCTCAGTTCTCCTTTTATATCTGCTGCTCGCCTGGGAGAATATGCTGTACTCATGTCCAGAGCTTGAATTGTTTTCAGCTTCTTATTAGTTTTGAAAATGCGTTTAGCAGTTAACTGCCAATGTGCGTGCTCCTTCTGGTTGTAGCTAACAAGCAGCTGGGCAGTACATTAAGAAAATGTTGAATTGGTTAACTCTTGTAGAACCACATCTCTGTGTTTCTTCAGTTGCCCTTGCAGAACTATATGTGGAGAAATACTGTAGGATAACACAATGGGCATGTGCTTAATAAGGGAAGAAATGAGCAAAAGGAAGTCAAGGAGGAGAAAACCTTTTTTGTTTTGGCAGGGAAGAAGGGCTGTAGTGAGCAAAGTTTCAGTTGTTGCCCAGATAGCAAGGAGATGAGTGAGTGGTGCATTTAGTAAGAAACTCCTTAACCAGAACTTTACCTCAAGGGCAATGGAAAGAGATAAATTAGTGAGTGATTCATTTCAGAGCTCTGATGTTCCAGATGGCCTTTTAAGAGACCTTTCCTAAGTGAGCAATTTCACTTTTTCATTCAGAATTATTTTGGTTTGGTGTGGGGTTTGTTTTATTTCTGGTGGGCAGAAAAGAAGCTCAAGGATACCAGTTAGTAAGTCTTTTATTTTACAATTAAATATATATCCCTTTATGTTACTTTTACAGTTTCGAAAATCTTGTTACTGGACTTATTCTGTCAAAATTTACGTTTTAAATAATCAAACTAATGCCTGTCTGCTGATGGGCCTTTTTCTTTTCAGTGAGGATGAGGTGCAAGTATAGGATATATACGGCCAAATCTTTTTACATGTGGCTGCCATCTGTGTGAGCTAAATTACTGCCTATGAATCAGGCGTACAATATGCAAGCTCTGTTCTCTATAAAGATCTGCTCCCAACTTGTTTAGAGTCATCCTTTCTCACTCTCCATTTAGTCCTTTCTCTGGCAAATTTCCCATGGACCTCATCTGGATTCTTGCCTGATTAAGGACTAAGAGCTTGACCCTGTGAGATAATAAAACCCCAACATCCCTGCAAGAATCTACAGACTTCAATGGGAGTTAAAGGCAGCATGTGCTGCTAAAGTCTTCAGCATGTATGCTGGGTTTTAGGTAATGATTTCAGGACTTGGCTGTGTTACAGTATACATACTGGCCCTAACTTGATTAAGCTGCGAGTATATTACTATGATTTCAATCCTCTATGGAAAAGGAAACACATAGTCTCTCTGTGGATTTTGTGGCTTATTTAGAATGAATTTTCATTTTCTGAATGTGTATATTGAGATGTTTCTCACCAGAAAATTTCAGTTTATTGGTACTCATACTTTTTTAGGAGCTGTTTTCGTAAAAGCAGGGATCCAAGAGCAGATTGCTTTGGGAAGTGGAGGCCATGAAATTGTAAGAACTAGGAAGGGTTGTAACTTTGACTGTTACTGCACACAGCCTTCCAAAATGATTCACTGTTTCCTTAAAAGATTCCAGTATCTCCACATTTTTGTTAGAAACAAAGAAACACAAAGCTAATTAGCACATCCAGGAAGAAAACACACTACTGAATTAGACCATATAATGAGATAATGAGCACAGTTGGATAGTGACCTTCAGCTCTTTGTATGGGTAATGCCCTTTAGACTTTCTTTATTTTAATAGAGTGGACTACCCAAACTCAAGGTTTAAAAAGAAAAAAAGAACTCCCACAGAACCTCCCAGCTTAGAAGGGGGAAAGAAATATTGAAATGCTCACATAGCCCCCAAATTATCTTTTAATTAAAAACTGGGTACGTATAAAATGCGTTTTAACTTGCAAATAATTTCTAACATAAAAAACTGTTCTTTAATGTTGTATTACTGCTTATAGGTTTATTTTGGAATGTTGTTGCACCTAGGCACAAGAAGGGTCCTGAAATTCAATTTTAGGTTGAAAGAATAACTCCTAAAAGACAAAAGTTTCTTGATTTGAAGGCTACAGCATAGCTACAGGATGCCTAGCAAGAAAGTCACTTTTTATTGAAAAGCTCACTACAAACACAGGTAGTATTTAATTAAAGCAAGATTAAAAAAAAATTACAAATGGTCACCTGAACATCTAGGTAGTTTTCTGGTGGTAATGCTCTTTCATTCTTTCAAGACCAGCACTCCTGTTTTTATAAACTTTTTTGGTGCATATACTTCTTTTTTTCCTGCACCTATAGTTGGCTCCATAAAAGGTTCACAGGGCTGGCTGTCACTGATTGCATGCTTGGTAGTATCTGGTCAAACAGATAACACTTGTGTGTTTACAAGCATGATGTGTTTTATCTTCCTGCAACATGGACTTCTGCTGTGATGACCTAGTGACACACAATGTTTATACAGATAGGAATAGTCAAGCTTGGATGCTTTGTGAGTCAAGCAGAACAGATTGCAAATGCCCAAGTGATGCAGCCCCAAAGAGGTTATAATGAAAAAAGATACGAAACAAAGAGTGACAAGAAGAAATGTTCTTGTACACCCTGATGCATATTCAAGATAGTGCTGTGAACCAGTAAGTTTGTGGTCACTTTTTCTGTAGAGACTGAAGGAAAGAAGATGGGGTTTGACTGAGAAAAGAAATGGAAAGCTGTGAAAAGAAAGAGTAGAAGGCAAAAGCCGTGAAGGAAAGGAAGGAAATAACATAATTTCTGGTATCCAATCTGTGTTGTACAGTTCATGGTTATCACAGGTACATGGGGTAGGGCAGAAAGAAGGAGGCATAAGGACTTCCTCCTTACCTGTAAATGCCTTTGGCTGTCTTCAGCTGGGGAGGTCTCCCAGCCTGTGTGGAAAGGGCTGGTAGGATGCAGTGCCTGGAAAAGAGCACTCTCAGCCGCTTCACTGATGGCACCGAGCTGTGTGNTCAGCCGCTTCACTGATGGCACCGAGCTGTGTGGTGCGGCCGACACACTGGAGGGAAGGGATGCCATCCAGAGGGACACTGACAGGCTGGAGACATCAGCAAGTCCAGAGGAGGCCACGTAAGGATAAGGGGACTAGAACACCTCCCTCTGAAGAAAGGATGAGAAAGTTGGGGCTGTTCAGCCTGGAGAGGAGAAGGTTGCATGGAGGCCTGAGAGGATCTGAAGGGGGCCTACAGGAAAGTCAGAGAGGGACTCTTCATTCAGGAAGTGTAGTGACAGAACTAGGGAGTAATGGGTTCAAACAGAGAGGAGAAGTTTAGTTGGATATATGGAAGAGATTCTTTACTGTGAGAGTGGTGAGATACTGGAACAGGTTGCCCAGGGAAGTTCTGGATGCCCCATCCCTGGCAGTTTTCAAGACCTGGTTGGATGGGGCTTTGAGCAACCTGGAGTAGTAGGAGATGTCTCTGCCCATGGCAGAGGCATTGGAACTAGATGATCTTTAAGGTCCCTTCCAACATAAACCATTCTATTATTCTGTGATTCCAAGAGGAGGGAGCATGCATCCATTTTCCTGGAAATTGATACAAAATAATCTTTTCAGTCCCAATTTTCCTTATATAATTCAGAGATTTTAATTCCATTTAAGTCTGCAACTCTCTGTTGTTTCCCTATGTATGGCTGTTACTGTGTTTCAGGGCTGGACTACTGGGTTCAGGGCAGTGGAAGATCAGGCAGGGCATGGAGCTATGCTGTATTGTGGCACTCTGGCCAGGTGTTTTTGATTACATATTCCCACCATCAGTTTCTCCTTCATTAAGTGTGTTTTGCAATATGCCTTTTTTTTTTTTAAGGAAGTTTTAATAAAATTTAAGTTGTGTTTTTTATG
>VZSE01005712.1:6005197-6148075 GCA_013398275.1 Promerops cafer | reverse complement strand
TTTTTTTTTTTAAGGAAGATGTGAATAAACTTTAAGTGGTGTTTTTAATGTAAAACATTCAAAGAGAACCTGCTGTGTTAGCTAAAAAGGGTTAATTTGAAGTCTCATTTAAAAGCCATCAAATTATTTGCCTAAGGACAAGCTCACTTTTTCAGCTGCTGAATTTCTTTTGCCCTATAAATTAGTAGTAGTAATGTTAACAGGTTATAAAAGGGGAAAATATAGCAATGGAGCCATGTTAGTGCAAACCATTTATCTTAAGTACTAAGTTGCACTTTAAATGATAGTTATGTATTTAGGAAACTGAGGTCAAGCATTTCAAAAGTCTCAGATCCTCAACTTCTTGAAAATACTCTGAAAAATACTTTTCTAGGTTTATGCACCTGGAATTTCTGTTGTAAGTAATCTTACTTTGAGATAACTTCACTGTGATGATGGCAACACTGAGCTGTGGTGTAATGGTCCAGTGGAAGGTGGGTTGGTTTTTCACATGTCAATATTAGGGTAACAGCTGAGTTTGATATGTAACATCACACTTTGAAAACAGGTTCTGTTTAGAGTTGGGGGTAAGCACTGAGCTTGTTAAAATTCAGGTATTGTTTTTGTTGCTTCTGGTCAGTCTTTTTGTGTAAATGTTCAAAATAGAGATTTCTGAGGCCACTTGATCTCTGTGCTTGTATTCCACTCATCCTGTTGAGTCAGCCTTATTGAGAGGGCAAAGATAAATTTCTTCCAGTTTGGGGAGGAAAAAACAAAGATGGTTTCTGCTTTTCATAGCTATAAGCCAAAAGGGGTTGACTTGAAGAGAAGATCTCTGTATTTACTTGTTTGAATATTGGCAGTTTTATAGAATTAGCAGCAAAAGATGAGGAAAAAAACATGCACTTGATGTGGACAGATATTGTGCCCAGCATATAAACCTCTGGACAATACTGATGAGAAAATGTTTATTTTAATTTATTTATGAAGCCTTTTAATGGTTAAAAACCATAGATTTATCTGTTAATGATTAGATGGTTTCAGAGCTGGTCGGGGTCAGTGGTGCTTTTACTCCTGTAGTAAATTTTCTCCTCCTTTGAGGCAACAAACTGCTTATCAAATCATTGTGCACAGTAAAACCCAGTCACAGCAAGGGTTTTGGATTCTTTTTTTGGGCACTCAAATTCTGTGCTGATGATTCAGACTTCCTGGTCCCCAGCTCTGTATAAGAGGGATATGATTGATCACCTCTCTGTACTGAAGAGGCCAGTGTCTTTAAGACAGGTACCTGGCAGCAGGTGGTCATTTTGGCATGGCCCCAACAGTCAGTTGGGTAGAATGGATGCTGACATCGAAATACATGCAGAAACAATATGCTTTAATCCTGCTTTGATGTACTTTTGAACACTTGGGCTTTCATCTGTATTTAATATCCAGTCTCTGTAAGTGTACATGGTCTCTTGACTTAGTCTGCTCTTTTGCACCGTGTCTTCTTTTTCTGCCTGGAAGCTTCTTCTGGATGGAATAACAGGAGTTTGGTTGTTTGTTCAGGACTTTCTGGGACCTATGAGCTTGGTTAAAGAGAGGGGGTAGCTCCAGTTCTGCATTCCATATGAGTTGTTAAGAGTGGGATTACAGGAACACTGATTAGGAGGGCAATTTTAAGAGACCATGTGTCATGACTGTAATGTCCTGTCATTGCAAACGGTGAGCTTAGTAGTGCTGAAGAAATTAAATGAAATTTCTTCAGGAAAAGTTTTTATGTTAAAAAACAAGTCTCTTGCATGCTCTTCAAAAGTGAAACAAATACCTTTACATGACAAAAATGTGATTGATCTCACTTCCACTGAATGTTTTGTCAGCATCTAAATAAGGTGCTGTGGAGTACATGTGTGCATATACATAAATATTTACACATACACATATGTACATACATAGAGTGTAGTGAGGTATTGCATGAAGTCTTTTTGGTAATCAGAGCAGTTGCTAAGCTGTGGCTATTTGTGTTCTCCACCATGGAAATATTTATTCAAAGTGAAAATGCATGAGGAGCTTTTGAAAGTGGTAGTTTGTGTCACTATTGTGCTTATCATGGACTAATAGGAAACTGCATCTGCGCAGTTAGCACTTTTCCTAAAATCAACAGTATTGTCTCTTTCTAGGAAGGTCTTTCCACATTCAGTCAGGGAGGTTTCACAAGCACAATCAAGTCTGAAGGCTTCCTTCTGCCCATAGTAGGGACAGGGGTGCAGGTTATTCCAGTGCCCTTGGTGACAGCCAGCCTAGGTACTCCCCAAACCTTCTGTCCTGCTCTCAAATGCACCAAAGGCCAACAGAAACCTGCTTAGTCTCTTTATTGCTGGGTTACTTTCCTATCATGTTAGTGAGTTGAATCAGCTCCCGGGGAAGGCAGGTTTGATCAGCATCAAAAGAGGCATAAGATAGCTGGAAAGTGCTGGTGGGAAGAAGAAAGGTGGAGAGAATGAGGCACCCTGGGTTTGACTGTGGTTAGATGTTGGATGATTCATCCTGGCTCATAAACCTGCAGTGTTAGGTTTTATGGTTTTTTCATTACCTGTAGAAACAGCTGTCTATGTATAGCTCTGTCAAACCTGCCATCCCAGACTTGTTCGCTTGGGTCCATCTCCATCCAGATGATGTGGCCCCCTGTCTGCGTGAAGCTGAGAGCCATGCCCTGGGTGCCAGGCATGGCATTTGTCACCTGCCAAACAGCCCCTGGGGCCTGGGGGCCTGCCCTGCAGCTAGGCTGGTGCTTCTGAGCAAGCTTCAAATAATATCCAGGCACAAAGTCACGGTGCCCACAACTGCCTTGGCTTGAGGCATTCCTCAGCACTGGGGCCAACATGGTGTTTCCTAGTCTTCCTTAGAACCTTGAAAAATTTTGAGCACAGAGTCTTTCTGAGTTAAAACCAAAGTAGACAATAAATATTCAGAAGTCTGAAGAGAGAGCCTGTAGCAGGGCATATTCCAGGATGGATTTCCTTGTTGATTCTACAGCAGAGGGTAAGAAGCAGTTGGCTGAGTGGGGACTGTGGAACAGTACAGTAGTTTTTGCCTTTTTTCCTTTATTTATTTTTTAAGTGTCTCTTTTTTGTATTTTTCGAGACAAGACCGAAGCTTTTAAGTGTTTTGTGGAGGGAAGTTTTGTCTTGCTTGAGCACTTGATAAGGATCAATTTTCAAGGTTTGTTCAGTCAGACATTCAGTGATACTGAACTCATCCTTAAAGGGTCAGTTACAGGAATTCAACCTTTAATTGAACTTGTAATCTTGTTATTTTTGATTAGGAAAAAGCTGGTATGCTTTCAGTTATGGAGCCATCTTTCCCCAAGTTTTTCTCCTTCCCTTTGGCTTTTGCTGCTTCTGAGATCCCCACTGCATTTGATGGGACTGAGGCGAGCAGTTGCCAACTGCTGCAGCTGAAAGCCTGAGTAACAAAGCCACGTTTCTTTATTTTATGAAGGGTCCTGTCCATCAATGAGGATTTTCAATCCCTTTGCAGCTGAGGAGCTGGGAAAAGCAACCCCAGCATGTCCTGGTCTGGCTGGCGGCGTGCGGATCACGTGTTTCAATGCTGCTGCTCTCATTCCAACACTGCGTCCAGCAGTGGTGTTTATCAGATCTTCTGACACACAGCACTGAGCAGATGTTCCCTTTTTTAGTATGCAGTGATGTTTCTGACGTGCAAACTGAGATTAGAAAAGGGAAGGCTTATGAAGTTTCATGCTTGAGTGAAGCACCTATATGTCAGTTTCTGACAGGCAGAGCTAAGGGGAGGAAAATCCAAACCCCAAACCAAAAAGTCATCTCTAGCTGCTTTTCGCTGAGTGCCTGGTGTTGCAAGCAGAATCCACAAGCTTCAGTACTGGCCAAGGATTAGAGGCAGTGACTGCTAGCCTGTTCTTCTGATGGGCTAGTCACAAATGGCAAGGCTCCCATGCAGCCCTGGGCCCAGTGACAAAATTAAAGCAGAAGATGATTGCAGGAAGTTGCTGTTGAGCTGACAGCTGTAACATCTGGTACTCTGCATTTCTGTGGCTGTCAAAAAGATATTTTTGAAAGGAAATCACCTCTCTCTAACTCTCCAGATGTGCATGCATCCATATGCACCAGCATCCAGAATTCATTGTTCCCTCTCCGAAGACCAAAATATGACTTGCTGAATTGACAGATAAAAGCAAGACATCTTATTGAAAGAAGAGCCCTGTGTATGCAGGTGTAATGAATGCCAAGGGTTGATGAAGCCTAGGGGACTAGGTAGGAGTGGTTAAATGGAATGATAGGGGTTGAATAGGAAAGAAAACCAACTATTGAGAAGGAAAGGAGCTCATAGAGTTGGTAAAAAAATAAAAGGGTACAAACAGAAGTCCTGTAAGTTCAGTGTGTCTATGTGAAGAAAAGGAAGCAGCTTCGGCCAGATAAAAGAAATAAAATAAAAGGAAAGCTTTGGCTATGCTTTTACTTTGAAGCTTAGATAACCTATCAAAAATAATGCTAATGTTATGAATTAAAGGAAAATCTGTTAATGGTTTGTAGAATTGTGTGACACTGTAATTGTTTAGGAATGTTTGTGAAGTGTCCAATAGATTTAGTAAAAACATTTGGAACATTTTCTAAATTGCAAGAGTAGCTGTAGACTCTGTGGTTGGGATGCCCCCTGAACCAGTAAACATAAGACACCTCTAAATCTCTCCTGATCTCATTGTGGTTGCTCTCATTAGTCACTAGATAAGATATAAACTCTTTTCAATGCATGGTAGTGCCCCTTGGACACCAATATAAAACTGTGTATTTTTGAGCAAAAATGGCTGCGCATGTGATTCCAAATGAAAGTCAGTAGAGATCAAGCATGTGACAGCTACTTGCAATTCTGAAACACTGCCATGGGATATTTTTAATCATTATGATTAAGAAAGGATCAAAAAGAAAAACAAACAACAAAATCCACCTATGCCAAAAATCTTACCCCTGCCCCCCAGTCTAGTGTATGCCTTCTATAGTCTTACTATTACTGTATATTTTGGTACCTTCATCTATACTATTGATACTGCCTGAGATGGGATTCTAACACTTCCTGTGTTGGTTTGAAAATCATTAGAACTTGTATCAGCACTTTCAAGAATACCTATGAGTATGCAAAGACCTGAAGTATATATTTGCAATTTAAATGGATAACATTTTGCTGAGAGAGACGCAAAAGACTTGTTTCCTTAGATAAGCACAGCTTGCTGAAGTTTACATGTGTGTTTTTTTGCATGCTCTTTGATGAATTCTTGTATGGCTGATCGTGAAAGTAAGTACAGTTCTCTCTCTTTGCCCCCTGAAACTGATTTTATGAAATCTGTGATTTCCTTCTCTGTCATCTTTAATTTAACCAATTTTAGGAATACAGTAAAAGCAGTAGTGGGGGTAGGGTGGTTGGGCGAGTTCCAATACTGATTTATTAAAATACAATGGTTTTGAAACCTGTTTTAGAGTTTTTTGCTCTAAGCAGGCATTAAATTTTACAACAGTTTTTTTTCCCCCCTTTGGCTGCAATACAGAGCTCTCATGTAAACCAAGCAGAATGCTTCCTGTTGTTTTCTGATAAAAAGTGCACTTCCATTCATTGTTTCCATGCAATTTCCTATCTTTCTATGGTAAAGAGGGGTAAATCTGAGACAATTTATAGGCTACCTCTGGGGAAAATAGACTTTTATAACATGAAGTTTGAATGTTTTTAGCAGTAATGAGGAAGCAATGTTAGAAATAGTTGTGTTTGTTCATTTCTTCTTCTTTGCACAAGCATTTTGCTGAAGACAACTTCATCCATTAACAGTGATGAAAATTGAATGCTAAATTTGCTTCTTTTGTTAAGGCTGTTAAGGCACAATGTTTCTTTGCATTTTAGGTACTGCTTGTAATCTGAAACAATTTTGTATCTTTTACAGTCTTGATAAAAAGTTTGTGATTCGAGTCAGGCATTTCTGAAATACAGCCATGCCTGGGGGGCAGGGAAGCCCTCAGTCTAACATTGTCCACTCTTTAAAAAAGAATGGGTGCTTCATGGGACAGAAGATTTGTGCAAGAGAATCATCTGTATTTGATTTGTAGACTAATTGCTTGAAACTTGGGCGTTTTTTTTCTACTACTTGAGGATAACAAAAGGAAAAAGTCAACAACCCTTTTTGAAACATTGGTGGACCACTTTGTTTTCAGTTCTTGGACATGAAAACCAGAAATTGTACTTTCTGGATATGTTTAAATGAAAGTCAGTTCATACATGCTGTTCTGTTTATTAGTATTAAAAAGATGCTCTTATGTTAGTGGAAATGTTTTCCAAATACTGGCTTGGGACAAGGAATGGGAAGAGAGAGTAAGAGCATATGTGGATGAGTTTGCACATTCAGGCATGGAAAAATACTAGAGAAGAGTTCCTGTAAGCAGTGTTTTGCTGCAAACCTCAAGAGAAGGTAGGGCTCTGACAGTACTTCTGGTCAGAAAGAAGTACAGCAGAGGTTACATAAAATATAGCTCTGTGGTAGAGTACATCTGCTTTTGAAAGACTTCTTTGTTTTCCAGGTGCAGATGTTTGTTTTCTAAGATTATGCCTCATGGGTAGCAATGTCTTGAGATTGTGCTCAGCGGATGTTAAACCAAACAGGTTTTTCATTCATTGCCTTTTCTGTTTAATTAGCTTAGTATGTGTATAAACAAGACACCTAGAGTTTTTGTTAAACAAGATAGTTAACTGATACTGCCTATTTTTGCCTTGCTTGCTTAGGTATTGAAATAGAGTTTTGCTGTGTAACAAATGAGTATGACTTTATAATTTTCAATTTTTCATGAAATTGATAGTTTAGGTTTAATTTATAATTTCGAAGTAGCAGTACATTGCTACAGCAGTTGCGTTTTATTTGATAGTCAACCTTTCCAATTAAACTTACATCAATTTTATGTCCTGATAAGGACAAAAGATCAATAGAAGTTTATTTTTCAAAAAATGGAAGAAGGAATTTCTGCTTTAAAAATGTATTTTGAACTTTTTCCTACATGGAAAAAACTGTGAGGTCCATGCAGGTAACACTTGAAATTAGATCATCTCTGCTGAACAGAGATAAACATTGTGCTTTTACCAGTGGCTGGGAGCCATGGGAGTGGATGTTTTGCAACACATCCACCAGAGAGGCATAAAAAATTATTTTGCTTAGAAGGAGAAGCCAGCATCAGGAATTTGTACCAAGCATAACAGCAACCTAAAAAGCTATGGGGCATGTCATCTAAATGATTCCCCGTGAACAGGCAGATGATGTTAGATAGACTTTACTATGTATAACAAAAATGTCTAGAAAACCAGCAGAAAATAGAGGATCAAAAGACATGGGAGATTAAGTGTAATCCAATGCGTTGAAATGTCTGAATAGTTTGGTCCATACATGGAATAAGTCTGGGCAGAGTTGATAATAGTGGAATGGGAATTAATTGGGGGGTAATGGTTGGGGATAGACAGCACGTAGAGCAAGGGTCTAATTGCACGTAGCATTAGCACCAGATGTCAGTGTAAAGGTGAAGAATGTAGGTTAATGCATAGTTCTAGGGAAATTTTATTTCTTCCTTGAAGAAAGGGGAAGGGTGTAGGGATGGTGTTGTAGAGTTGCTAGAAGTCAGTGAGCTCGATGCACTGGAATAGGAAACCTCTGCTGAGTTTTTGTGAAAGCATATGTTTTTAGTTAGTACAGCTTGTATGTTTTCACTCCTTCTACAACCAAATCTTGCCACCTGTACTGGATATTTCTTCAGGATATATCTTTTTCTTCTCAGCAGAAGTTTTATAGCTCATTCAATTCACATAGATACCTGTGGAGTCTCGTATTTTGGGTATTTTGGTTGGTTGGATTGGTCTGTTTTTTCAAAATAGCCAAAATTAGTCCATGTTCGTGAATCTTCTCCCTGCAATTTTAAACCTCTCACCTTTGCCCCAATGGTGATTCAGTCAAAAGTAGCTCTACCACTAAAAATATGCACTAGATGTGACAGTAAAAGAACTTCCTGAAAATTAAAGATCTGAAGGGAAATGTGTAGATTTATAAAAATATAAAATGCTTTAGATGGTCATCTTCTATAGTCTTCCTCCTGGCCAGTATGAAGGTCTGATATTCTCTACCCTGCATCTTTCTTATGGCAGTCACACCTATTCAGAGAGGAAAAACATGTAATCCAGGAGTAGTCTTGGACAGCCCAGCTCCCTGTGGTTGCTGATCATCATGGAGGTGCTTCTCCTATTCATGAGCAGAAACACTGAGGTTTCCTCTGTGCCGTTGCCTCTTGACGCACAGCTGTGTAATATTTCCTACCATCTGCTCTTGTCTTTTTCACCTCTCAAGGCTGCTTGGCACAATGAACTGGTCCTGAGCATTGATGTATTGTTCAAGTGCTTGCTTAGCAGTGTGAAACTGTTTTTTTTCATGGTCATCTGTACTAAAAGCTGCTCTTCATATTAATAGTGGAGGTTGTCCATTACCCTCTACGTTCCAATTACTAGGAATTTGGCTTTCCAGGTGGTCTTCTGTGAAGGGGTGTGCCGGAAGGAATTCAGTATTTACTGTTAGAGTGCCACCCATGCTGAATAAGTAGTAGTGACAGACATTTTCTCTGGGAGTGATAGGTGTCACTTCTCTCTGTAAATTCTTATTTGCCTCAACTCTTGTGTATATTTTTTGGTTATAAATGTTTCCCTCAATGAGAAGCCTTTTATGAGAAGAAGGTTGTGTAGGTGGTAACAATTGCTCCATATAGAACAGTGGCCCTTGCCCATGCACTTTTATCTTTAGAAATGAGTGGTGAATATCAAGAGAAGTTATTGCTGAGTCTTGCTCAAGTGCTCTGTGCAGCTTTTTAGTTCAAGAGAAAATTACTTCCCCTCTCTGTTGTCATTCAAAAGGTTTGTTCCAGCCGTCATTGTCACGAAGAGATTTAAGAGAATCCCCTTAAAATTAACCTTCTCTAAAAACTTTTGTGAAAGTCTGTCATTAGGGCACACTGAAATCTCTGCTTTAGTTAGCCTCCTCCACATCTTAGTGTGCCTTTCAGCATAAAGTGATGAATTCTAGCAGGATCTGCAGTAATCTGTATTACTTTGTACCTGACAGCATAGAGATCCCTTGTGTTCCTCAAGTCTGGATTCCGAATTTTTTGTTTTTATATGTATAATGACTAGATTAGTGTCATTCCCTCATTCAAAAATCAATTGCAATAAAGCTGTCCTTCTTCTGAGGAGTGTTCTATCCCATTGGTGTGGCTTGTATCCTCTGCTATGGCATATGGGAACCATGCTAACGTGCTGTGGAGCCCTCAGCACAGATTCATGCAATTTGCGGGAGCTGCTCATGCTTTTCAGCTGACAACACTGCAGAAATCACCATGGAAATACAACAGAAAGTACATTATCCTTTACTATTTGAATAAAATCAATCACAGTTATGAGTTGGTCTTGGGTTGTTGTGTTATTCCCCTTAGTCTTACTCCCATTTCTGCTACCTTCTTACAGCAGAACACATGTTACTCATTAGTAGCATGGATGATATGGGAAACAAGAATGTTGAAGTTGTATTGAATATGTTCCAGATGAACACAGCTACACAGTATCAAACAAGGTTGGGTCTGCACTGATTTCATTTAAAGTATTAATTGGAAGTGAAAAATAATTTAATACTCAACAATTCTCTAGAATTCTGAATTCACTAAACATTTGCCATAAACATTATATTGTAAAATATATACCTAATAATTGGTTCTTATGAAACTGCCTAACCTGCTTTCCATCCTCTAAAGCCATTAAGCAACTAAAATTTGATTGGGGTAGGAGCCAGGATTTGCTAACAAGATTAAGTGGTTACATGCTCCAAAATTAAACAAAAGCCCAAGGATGGCTGTGTGTGCGCAATTAAATTCTCAGCAAAGAAGGCACTAAAGGCTTGTGACCACACTAGGATGGATAAACTGGAAGATATCTTTGACCCTTTAAGTGCTTTGATGGGGATGGAGATGAATATCTGCACATATTTAGAGCTGATAAGGCAATCTTGATGTGGACATTGGACATTGATAATGATGAATTTTGGCAGGATGTTGGTGTCGCTGATGCAGGTGAGGTTGGCAGGAACAGGGTGTGAGGCTGGAGTGGGGAACTAGCAAAGCCTTATCTTGGGGTTTGTGGAGGGCAGAGCAACAGTAAAGCCCAGGTGGGATGAGGCTGTGGTTTCATGTTAGCTTTTCAAGTAGGTGGTGTGGAGGTGATAAACAATCAGATTAGTAGCGTCCTAGGGAGGACTTCGGGGGTTTTTTTTTCAGAGTGGTAAATATGCATTTTGTAGGATTTAAACTACATAGAGGAAGTAGCTGGCTTTCTAGTCAGAGAAAAGTGGCAGGAAGGAAGGAAGATGAGGGATCTGTGAGGGAGCCAAAAGCTGCTAATTTGGATAGAGGAGAGCTCTTGCAACGCCCACTGGAGTGACAGTGCCTTGTAGCAGCAGCCACCTTTGAGTGGGGCAGATCTGCAGGTGCAGTAGGAAGGGCTGGAAAGAAATGCGGTTAATGAATGTTGAGCAAATAGCTCCAGCATTGCTGTGGTGCACACAGTGTAAGAAGAGACTAAAGTACAGCATAAATGCACAGGAGATGGCAGAAGGAGCTGCCTTGTGCCATTTACAGACTGAGCATCCAGTGGACTTTGAGATCTAGAAATAAGTTTTCCTCTGACTTGGTGCTATCTCCAGGCATGCCAGTGTATGTGGGCATGGCACTACACCCACGTTAGTGGGCAGTAATTGGGCAGATATGCCAATATCAGTGTACGAGGATTGTGGTTTGACATTGCCAGTGTAAGAGAAACGGTAATTGTGAGAGTCTTGAGTTGCTGGGAAGGGCAGCATTGGCCCAGGACATAGCTACTCAGGCACCTGTGTGAAACTTGGCAAAAATTCAACAGCTGGAGTAACTTCTCAGTTATTTACTCCCACAACATGCCTTGTACATGGGCAGTCTCACAGTACATGTGGTCTGATTGCAATGGAGCATCCTCCAGATACTCTGATCATTGGTTCAGATTTCTAGGGCTGTATCCCTTTCTCTTACGAGGCTGGTCTGAAAGCAGTTCTATCAAGTGCAGTAATTCCCCCAAAACATTGGTTTCTTGGACTGAGCAGCTTAGAGCAGCTCTGTGCAGCCCTTCCCTCCAGAGGGGATATGCCCCAGGCTGCTGGAGTGTGCAGGCAGATGCTGTGCAGCTGTGCTGCTGGAAGAGTGGACCTACCCCAGTAAGCCCTGCTCAGGACTGGCACAGCACGTGGGCTCGCTGCCAGCAGGGTGGTGGGATTTCTGCCGCAGATCTGGCCCCTGTCCAACCAGGGTGGATTGCAGGCAGAGCAGGCATGCCTCGTTCTGCCCATCCCTGTGCAGATAAGCTCAGCTGCACACAGTTATCCAGGATGTGAACTTCTGCTCCCTCCGGGACTGTTTCCATCTTGCATGTTGAGCAGAACAGAGGGATTTCTTAATGTGCATTTGAGGTGCCAGCAAAGGAGGCAGTTACAGCCTGAACGAAACAGTCACAATCATCTTCCTCTTGTAGGATGTGAGGGGGAAATCCAGATGTCTTCTACTCTAATGGATTAAATTTGTTCAGAGTAAATACCAGATGAAGGCTAGAGGGGAGGATTGGTAGATGTTCTGCATGGGAATAGGTGTTCACAAGGAAATCACAAGGGAGGTATTTGCTCTTTCTCCTGAATCTTTGCTAAGTAAAGTGCACATTTTTGTCAGCAACTTCATTTCTCGTTTTGTTCAGTCTTGCACCTTGTTCTTTGTGGATGAGTGTTATGATTGAATCATCTTAACCATCAACTCCATTCTGGCCGACAAGAAACAATTCACTGAACGAGTGCTCTTTTCCTTCCTAGCCCAGGAAATGCTTGTGGAGTTTAGAGAAGTGTTTTGTGCAGGTTGGATAACATGGTGTGCTGTAGGACTTAGACATCAGTGGCTGGGCTAATTGATCAGTAGGTTCTCTGGTCTGCTCTTGCACATCAGGAAAATGTGGCCTCTCTACTGGTTTTGTTATTGTTACAAATTCTAAATATTTCTTCAACTGTTACAAAGGGCAACTTTTTGATTTTTTTTTTTTTTCTTAAACTGAGTATCATTGCTTGGACCGGTCACATTTTGTATGTGTATTCTTTAAAAGGAGTTAAATAAAACATCAAGTCCTCCAAGCTGGTGGTCAGTGCTACTGCCAAGCTCCTCATTTAGGGAGAAGAAAGTTTGTTTATTCTCTGTACCCCAAGCATATGCATGCGTAATTTATGCCTTGAGCATTGCCTTTACAAATATTCCTGCTCTGTCGGAGCTCATAGGATATGCACTATGCACTGGTGGGTTGCAGGAACGGCCCCTTTGTGGCCCAAGGCACTGCAGAAATCCCCCTTTTCTTTTTCCAGATAGTCTGGTTTAAGACAGACTCTGACTTGTAAGTAAATGGCCAACTACAAACTGTATTTTTAAAGAACCGTGGTTTTAACCAGCAAAGTGTAGGTCAGTGCTAATATAATTAAACATAAGTGTACACCAGTGTCAAATGGTCTCTAGTGCTACAATAGCTGGCTGTAGACTTGACAAAACCAGATAGAGCTCTTCCATTTAATCAGCTGAAGATTTTCTTTATTTTTAACTTCTTTCAAAGGAAGCATTTTACTTCAATTGTAGATGTGCACGATCTGGAAAAAACCTATGCTTCTACCTTGTATTTCTCTTTTATGCCTGGCAGCCTCTGAACTGACTGGTTCATGTGAGTCTAATTCTTATCTGAGTGACTTTGGTGCAAATTAGGGGTTAAATAAATTACGTTCTCTTGTGACCTTCTGAATCAAAAACATACATGTATCTGTTACTGTCGGGTGGGCTTGAGCCGTTTTGGAAAAGCAGGGCTGCTTTTCATAAATATTTGTCTTGATTTAGTTTCCTGGGATATAGTTTAAATGTAAACTGCTCCGTATGCTTCAGCTTTTGTGCTATCTTGCTCTATCACATCACACGGTCTCACGTACTATATAAAAGTGTGGCACTGCATCATGCTGTGGTGATTATTTGAAAGGGCGTACACTCTGTTTTGGACTAGATAACTGTTATCAGTGCAGATAATTGCTGTCAGACACAAAAGAGAGTCAGTAAACAAACATTTCATTTTATCATGTGACAGATGCCTGCTGTTTTGTACAATGTATTTGAATGATGTTCACTATACATCAGCGCTGCTTCAAAAGCAACAAATCCAGTTCACCCAAATCCTTCGTGACATAATTACCTTTCTGGTAGATACTAACTTTTCATTGTTACGTACACATGATTGCATTTACAGTGTTTGCAGAGAACAGTGTTTGATATAAACATCTGAGACAAACCACTACCACAAACCATTCCCTTGACCACTATCACTGGTGGTGGGGGAGGTTTTTTGTTTGGTTTTTTGGGGTGGTTGGTTGGTTTTGGTTGAGGTTCTTTGATTGTTTTGTTTGGTTTTGGGTTTTTTTATGGGTTTTTTTTTAGACTTTTTTTTTTTTTTTTCTCTCTTTGTTTTCCTTCCTGGTAAAGAAAAAAATGCCTTCAGTTTTGGAATTCATACTTGAAAATTTATACTTTCAGAGAGAAATGAACCAATGAGTTATCATATTCAGGGCAGCTTAGAAGGGCAGTGGGATTAAAAGCCTTAATTTTGTGGAGAATGATCATGAAGCTTCTGCTTGTGTTCCTGTGGATTTTCTGAACATAAGGATGGTCATTATTTGACAAGTATAAACCAAGTATTGCTTTTTTTTTCTCCTAATGATGTGTGTCTGTGTCTTTGTCTGCAGGTCCTGTGCCTCAGAGGGAGTGTGTCTTATCGCCTGTTAACAATTCGCACCCAGTCCGTGCCTTATTGGAAAGCTTTACAGTCTTATCTGGCTGCGCAAGCCGGGGCACGACGAGCCTGCCCCAAGAGGTGCACGTCCTCAATCTCAGAAACCCCAAGGAGGGTCTTGGCCATCATGAAAGAGAGGTAAAGGGGAAATTACTTTTTCTCCAGATCCCTGGTGATAAGTGTGTCTGCAAATGGGATTATTATGCATTAATTTGCTCTATAAAATTATTTCTGAGTTGTCACCAAAATACCACAAAGAACCATGTACAATTTGCATGGAGACTGTCCACCTATTATGCTTTGCTTGTCATGTGAATAAACTGCTTCTATACCTAGCCACTCTCTTCATTATCTTTCACAATCACTAAGTGTACTTAAAAAAGGTAGGGGGTGGGCAAAGGAAATAAGAAACAGATTTAGATCTCCAACAGGCTTTTGCAGAATTGGCTGTCTTTAAAAGCAGATCGTTTACCCAAATGTGTTGTAAATTAACATGAATACCTTTGGATCCCTGCCATGACCACTATAAACAAATACTGAAGTTCAGATTCTTTTACCAGTGTAATACAGCCTTAATGCTTCACTGAGGGGGGACGGCTGTACAGAAAGCAAGTGTTGCTGACTATGGTAGTCCAATTACTTATTTATGTGTGCTGCACTCAGAGGGACTGGCAAAAACTTCAGCTGTTCTTGAAAGCAGCAGTAGAATAAAATTTTTGATGTGAAGTTGTGCAGTATTGTTGTTTACTCTAAAAACACATCAAAACAGAGTGCCAAAGTGCAAAGGAAACATTGCATGCCATGACAGCTGAGCCTTTTAGTTCATTTTCTTACAGTATTACAGACACAAATCCTTAGTACTGTGGCCTGTGGGAGCAACATGTGTGTACACAATTAGAGAATTTGTAATGAGAGAACAAAGATGATGATCTAACAGGGAAAAGCTTAGGAAAAGAGGGTCTAAATCTGTGCTGAAAGAACTTTCAAGTGGAGTCTTTCATAGTGATTAAAATGCAGATTCTCTTGGCCAGAATCAGTCTTTCCACTGACTTCAGTATCAGCCTTGTTGGGTTTGTGATGAGTTCAGCTCAATGTGTATTGTATGCATCCATGAAACTTCAGCTGTTCTGTTCATTTTCAGTATATATATTCTGTTCATATTCAGTATATATATATAGTCTAGTTTATGATGAGAAAAATTATTTACAGTTTTTTCAGTAGATATCTCATTGGCTTCCATTAATCAAAATTGTCAGATCTTTTACGGTCATGAGATGAATAGAAAAATTATACTTTTTTGGTGGGACTGTGAACGAGGAACAGATATTTTTGTATTTGGAGGGGGTGGTAGTGGTGTGGGGGTTTGTTTTGGGGTTTGGTTTTGTTTTAGTGTTTTTTAAGCCTTTCTTAGTATACCAGGTACCAGATCATCAGCCTGATAAGTGCACTGTGAATGACTGAAAAAAATGTAGGTACAATCAGTTCTCTGGACATGAGGTCCAAATTGTAGGGCTTTTTGGTTTTCTCTGGGTTTTGTGGGTTGTTTACCTGGGGGTGGTTGGGATTCGTTGCTTGGTTTGGATTTTTTCAGCGTCGTTTCTGATGAGAACTAAATAGCTGTATGTGATTCTGCTATAGATTTTTCAGTGCTTCTCTCATCTCCCAGGAAACTTTAAATCCATTGCTAAGTCACAGGCAAATTTGGTATGAGTAGATCTCACAAGGTGATGACAAGTTTTATTGAAAGCGAGCAGAAGAGTGCCCTCACTGTGGAGCCATGGTACTGGGGGAACTAGTAACTTGTTGGTTACTAAAGGGTGCCCAGGGCTGGGATGAAATGGGCTGCAGCTGGAGCTTGTACCTCCCAGAGAGCAGCATGACTCAAGTGCCGAGTGCACATTTGCATGAGCCCAAATCCAAATCTCCCTCTGGGCGGGTGCCGCTGGCGCTGCTCGCGTAGCGCGGCGCTTTGCGCAGTTGTGCGCGCACAACGTGAGCGAGTCGCGTGCACGCGGACGCAGGCTGTGCCCCTACCGCCTGATCAGCGTGACACAATGGTACAATTAAATTCTTGGCTTTGGGTAAAAATACTTACTGTCTAGCAGAAAGAGGCTGCTTGTGCCTCGCCTAACGTGCTTGTGTTAAGAGAGCAGTTTGCCCTAAGCTGTCTTGTCTGTGTGCTTTGGGGGTATACTGAAGTGTAGGGCATTGAATAGATTTCAGCATTTGGAGCCCGTAGCCTCCTTCTACTATTTCCTGAGCAATTTCCAGTCACAGCCCTTGGAGATGGCTGCTCTAAAAATGCACAGGAAGCTGGAGCAAGGTTTGCTGGCAACACTGTTGAGCAAAAGAGTGTAAACAACTTGGAAAGATCAGATTTTACTTATAGGACCAGACTCAGAGAACAAAGCAGAGCAAATGTTATCTTTTCAATTATTGTAGAAACCAACTCCAAGTGGCCCTTTGTCTTAAAGTAGAATGTACCCATCACCTTAAGTTATGTGAGCTTGATTTACCAGTTGTGGTATTTCCTGTTGCCTGCAAATGCTGATAGCAAAGGTAGAGATCTGTTTGTCATGTAGTATTTCCAGTAGACTCCAGAATAAAACCAGTGGTTTTGTTTGACAGCACATTATTTAGATTTAGCAACATCGAAAGCATGTTTAAAATAAACCATGTATTTGTTCTTAGGTTGGCTGAAGTTCTGGTAATATGGAATGCAAGATCTGAAAATCTTTAAGTGAAGGCTTGCTTTGGGGGAGGAGGTTGGGTTGTTTTGTTTTTAACCTGCACTGTGCTAGAATGCTGCTAAATTACACATTCCTTACTTGCTGGGAGGAGTGTAAACTTCCCCTAGCAAATTCCTTGGAGAGTTCATGCATTAAACATACTCGTGCAGTTATCATGCTTCTCATAAATATGCAACATATGTGTATGCATTAATTTAACTCACTTTGACACCCATGTAGAATATATAGACAGCAAGCGTTTGCAAATTTAAGCATAGGACGGGTGGATGATGAGGGGGAGGGCATGGCAGGGGTAACGCAGGCAGGCTTTTCAGTAAGGGTTAGTAAGATTTGGGTGTTTTTCCTTTCCTATAAACTGGAAAAAAAGAAGACAAAAGACAGACTGGAAATGTATAGGTTTATGTATTTTGAACAGTCTTTGTGAAACTGAATCAGTAGTTTAACACTTCTGTGTTAATGCAGAAATCTGGTAAATATAAGATCATATCATGAAATGCTGTTATCACATTTATGATCTTCAAGAAATTTGTTTGTATTTTACTTCATTAATCCCATTGGGGTGAAATCTTGTATGTTGAGACTGGGAATGTCTTCTTTCTTCGAGTAAGAACCCCCAAAGTTCCAATCTTTTTCAAGTATTTCTTAGAAATGTCTTTTATCACAATTCATATTTGGCCATGCTTTATCATAGGAAATAGAATACGGGTGCATGTAATAGCCTCAAGTGTTTATATTGAACTTGGCAAGAAAAATGCAAGCCTTTTTTGTTTATTTTATTTGATCAAATATTCCTGGGGAAGTGAGTGCGTGTGTGCATTTCTGTACTGATCTGGGTCTCAGCTGAATGCCAGGAACTACTGAACTCTTACAATAACTTTCTCTTTGGCTTTGGGTCTCTGCACTGCTTCAGTTTCACCGTTTCTAGAAAGGAGATAGTTGCTTCCTCATGGAGCTGTTTGTTCCGAGGAAGAGTTATTGTTTGCAGGGTCACTTGGAAACTACAAATTTGCACCAGAAAAATGTGTATGGAAGAGCATAAAAATGTTTCAAGATGGAAAATTATTTTAAGAAATAATTTTAAGATTATTACTTAATATATTATCAAGTCCTAAATTAATGGAGGATCCTTTTCTTATGCCTGTTGGTTGAATTTCCCTGATATGCTTCGAGCACACAGTCACAATTGAAATAGTTAAAAGGAGAGAGGAGGGGCATATAAAATTAATCTCATGTGAATACTTAGGATTGAATACATATGAATACATGGAATCAGAGTTCCTGGCAATGGATTCACTATTGTTTTCGTTGACATCCTCATCCTCAAAAACTTTAAGATGTTATGCCTGATACAGATGTTTAACATGTGTTACATGAAATGAAGGCAGGAAAACGAAGGACTTGTCCTTATTTTTATAATTTTGAGTAACATCACTGAGGCTGTAATGATTTGACAGACCTTTTTTCCCCACTGTTTAGTCAGTGCTACTTGGCAAAAAGTTAATAATAACAACTTAAAAATTTCCATTGAGAGTAAACATGATATTAAAATGGCTGTTAGCTCCTTGAATAGGCTAATTATAATAGGCTGATCATGAATTCTGCATAATTTTTCTGTGTCACAGTGTTTTTGGTTTTTAGGACTTTGAAGACCTGTGTGATGAACGTAGTGAAAACCTAGTTCATTTTGCTTATTATGCTACATATTTACTGCATTTCCCAATGCGTTTGTTTTAACTGTTTTTAGAAGTTTAATACTACAACAGCCTTACCCAAGGCTATGTCAGGGAAAAATGTTTTGTTTCACGCTCAGGCATACAGAGATCCAGGAACAGCCTTGAGATTCAGCTTAGATAAAGGGGCCACTTTCTGGGTGTATTTAGAACATGCTGACCTGCAGCACTAGAGTCATGGTCAGAGGGGGCCTGGAGGTCATATGCTGACAGCAGGCAGGAAGGGAATTCAAGGTTTGTTACTTGACATCTGGAGTTAGTGAGGATTTTGTTACCTATTCATTTGTTTGAATAGGTATACAGTGCTGCACATGAGTATATTCAGTACTTCTGGTAGGTCAAAGGCCTTTGCTTTGAAGAAAAATAGTTGCTGCTTTAGAAGAAGAAGCTTTGAGAGATAAAATAAAGCACTGTGCCTCGGCCATGTTACAGACCAAATCTGAACTTTGCAAGGGTATTTTCCTTTTCTTGCCTCTTCACTTTCTGACCACCTTAGCTTGGCAGCAGTAGTGGATCTCTAACTATAGCAGCAGACCTGCATGTTTCAATGCAAGTACGTTCAGGGGTTTTGATCCTTCAGCCTCTTCAGCTGGCCAGCTCTCCTGTTATGCTGAGCCCATCAAGGTCAACTCAGTGACTTCACCCATTACTTCTTATTCCTTGATGATGTGTTGTTCATGAAGTTGTGCAGAGGCAACATAATCCATCATACTGGGTGTACAGAATAACAATGGAAAATGAGTTTGGCCACCTGCAAGCCTCTCTGTCAAATTTGAGGTTGTCTACTGCTTTTTATTGTTACCATTTTGCATGGTGTTTTGTGAGGGAAGGGTGCCACATAAGACAATCAAGAATGGGAAGTCCAGATGAATTACTGCTTCCAACAGTGCTCTGTGCCGGTGAGGTCTCAGAGTCAAGCTGAGAGTGACACTGTGGCAAATGTACTCCAGGAGCACCCTGTGTTAGTTGCTTGTAAAGCAGGAGTTCCTCGTCACATGCATCTTTGATCCTGGGTAATTTCCAAAGCTTGCCCACAGCTTGTAGTAGCTCCACTGGCACACCAGGGTGGTTTTGCAGGCTGCTGTTACTCCCTTTACACACAACCATGCGCAAGAGCCCAGCTGGAGTACTGGATTGAATCAGAAAAAAGTACATGATAAACCTTATAAAGCCTTAAATATAGCAGCAGCATGCACCACAGAAATCATAATCATTCAGGGTCTTGTCTCAGATAACTCTGTGTCTGCTGAAAGCTGCAACTCCCATGTAGCTCATACATTTGCATTTACATTGATGTCTTAATTGCCTTCATGATGAACATGGCATTGCCATGTCTTGAGGAAGTGGAGTTTGCTTGTTGTTTGGAAACCTTTAAAATGCTCTTTCCCCTCTTCTTTTTCTTAGCACTTTGAGGCATCTATGCTTGCATAAAATCCCACCTTTTTTGATGTGGCTTTTTCATCTTGTTTGTCTGGACTGCAGTCTTTGTGTGTTGTTTTTAGCCAGCTCAGGATTTGCTGGTCATTGGATTTGGCAGTCCTTTCACGTTCTGCCCACCAGCACTGCCAGAGGAAGTCCTGTGTTGGCCAGAGGAGCCTGTTTATACAGAGCCTTATGTCCTGCAGGAGCGTGGCTTGACGCGTGTCTGCCCTTAAAGAGGCAGCAGTGACATCTCATGACTTGGAAAGTGCTGTGCAAACCCTCGGTATTTTCCGTTTTTAGAAATGGGACTGTTTGCTGTGTGCAGAAAGTGAGCCCTGTGCTCAGTTGAGAGAGCTGTGTGGAGCGGTGTCTGAAGCCATGCCAAGGCCTACCACAGAACGCTAATGGCTTCAGAAGGAAAAATGTCAGTATGAGTTTTCTGACTGCTCACAGTTTCTGGTTTTGCTAACTGCTGCTTAGAATGTCATGTTGGGAGCTGTAAACTGGACCCTGTTTTCCTCTGATGCAAGATGGTGCAGGTACTGATGTGCTCTTGCAGGATTGTAGAGAGCAAGAGGGCTGCTGCTGCTGTTTACTGGATGGACTCTTCCTGTCTCTCTGTGGCTTGTGTGTGTAAGCACACCGTGCACGTGGGCTCACATGTTTCTTTCAGGCAGATGTGTGTTGATTTTTGATCATAGGCTGTGATTTGTGTTCATGGTCTCCAGTTTCCTCAAAGCTTCTGACATGTCTTCTTTATAAATTACTGCTTTGCCTGTAATTACTTTCTCCAAGAAAAGATAATTAAGGAAGTGATGACATTTCCAGGAGTCCATCTATATCACAAACCCCATGGTCAGGTTCCAGTCTAGCTTTGGGCTCATGCATGTGTGTATGAGATATTGGAGCAACATTTGTCATGAGTGGTCATATTTATGTTGTTCTCTAGAGTGTCTGTTTGAACCAAAAGCTGGAATTAATGAAGCCATTCTTCTTCAGCCTCCCAGTGCAGGGGAAAATTTCCAACATAAATTGTGTGGAGCTTGCCATGCCTGACAGCCATGCTCCTGTATCAACTGAAAAAAACGATGCTGTGGCAAGACAGAAGAACAACAAATGTTTTAATTGGTTGGGTGTTTTTATGTCGATCTTGCTTTTGATAAAACTTTGATAACACTCAAGTTTGCGTTTCTCTAGAAGAGTCTCTTACTTTCCCTGTGAAACAGAAGCAGAGTACTTATACAGTTGGAAAACTTGTTATTTAAAGAAGATGCAAAAATAGACCACCATGAGGTACAAATAGCTGAAACTTAAATTGCTTGAAAAAGGAAGGTAATATAGGTAATTCATAGCCGATACTGTCTCTTTAACAATTGATGTAGCAATTTATAATAGAGGAATGTTTTTGTTATGATTGGACATCATGTCATATGTAATAAAAGTGGTGGTGGCAGTGATCAGTGTATCTAGATGACAGGCAGTATTTGGTGATGACTCAAATGCCATCAGTGAGGGAAAAGTATTAAGAATGGTCACGATTCTGGAGATAACCAACATTCTCTTACCCTAAAGACTGAGGTCTGCTCACTGTTCCATCAACTCTCAAGGAAGCACGGTGTTCATCTTCTGCATGGACATGGTGTGCTAGTGCATATGTGAATATGTACGTGGGATTCTGAGGCCTCTTGGGAAAGGTGACTCTGTATGACATTGGTTTTGCAGAGAAATACAGTGGCCCTTGCTTTGTAGGTGTATTGTCTGTGTAGGCCATTGGAACATGCCTTCTTTGCTTCACTAACTGGGTTTCAAGTGACACCTGCAATGAAGTAGATTGAACACTGAAAATGTACCTGGACGCTACATGGAAAAATACTGTATGAAGTAGGCATCAGTTAGTTCTTTCTTACTTACCTAGAAAGCAAGCCAGTATTTTCTTCAGTAAATCTCTTTTCAAGCAAGAATCAGTGAGACAGTGCAGATATGATGTGCATAAAATGGCATAATTATGCAAGATAATATTTGATAGCATCACAAATTTCTTCTGGTGGTTTTTGTCAGATTTTATGGTTTTGATTCTGCAATTACATAGAGATATGAGTAGTCTCACTTATGTGGCTAGGCCTGATTAAATAGAAAATCTGGTTCCTTAGGGGTTTTGGTGGTGGTTTTTTCCGGTGTAGTTAGTATCATAAAATCATTATTTGAAATATTCCTCAAATACTGCTTTGTTTGTACAGAGATGAGAAGTTTTGATTATTTGTAAGTTTGAAAATAATAAAAAAAATTGGGAAGATTGAAGACCCACCCCAGGGGAGTAGAGAGACAATACATTGGTAACAATTACTTTTAATCTTCTGAAAGCAGTTTCCTTTGTATTTAATTTCTAATACTGTTTGTGAGGATATGTAGTACAGACACACATTTGCACCAACTCTTACTTGGGCTGGTGAGTTACTGACAGTAAACAAAACTGTTTCCTAAATCTGGAGCTGCTGCTAGGTTTTCTGGTTTTTATGCACACATGCTGTTCCTGACCCTGGCTGGGAAAGCAAGAATTTCGTTTTGCATGTCCAGTAAAAATGTGAATGCTGCATTTCACACTTGCTCTGTGGCAGTGCCTCTTTAAAAGACACCTGTAGAATGATGTTTCTTTTTTCCAGTCATCTGGATCTATGTATGGTCTAGCTGCAAACCCTGAGGACCAAACTCTTTTGTATGTGGAGGCTTTCAAATGGCATAACCCGTTGCCCTGCAGTCTTTGTCATCTTTTTCATGTTTGTTTGTAGTATTTACTTGCTTTCTGAAGCCCTCTTATCTCAGCCTCCTCCCCTTCTCCACCTGCAAACTTGTGAAACAGTGGAAAGTATGATGCTAAACTGTTAAGGATATATACCCTGAGATTTGGAAATTCTGTATGCATATACCAGGTTTGCCCTTGTGTTCTTTAGACTCTGTAACTGTGCTATGTTACATCTGCATGGTGTTTTGCACTTGAGATGAACTACAAACCTGCAGTGTCAGCTCTACCCTCAGACCTGGTGGAGATAGTGCTAGTACTGTCTCTGAATACACATAGCATCCAGTATCATACTGAGCCTGCACTAACAAGACCTGTTGAGAGACAAGATGTATCAATACTTTAGTGATACATTAGTGCAGCTCTGTCATTTCTGCTGGGTGGCTAGCACCTATCTTACTTGCTGAAAATACAGGCAGTAGAAACTTGTGTTTACCTGAAATAGCCTGTGTAGATTAGAAGGCCCAAATGCATTTAAGGAGAATGGTCCTAGCAGAAATTTTTCATATGTCTTTTATCTCTCAGCTTAAAAAAGCTTTTCCTTTGGGACAGGAGCTGCTTTTTAGTATGTACTCATATATCCTCTGACACAGTTAACCCCCTCCACCCTCATTTCTGCTTTTCAGGGCATTGGATACCCTGTTACACAGCTACCTGGTAATAGTTTAGGGGTGGGAGAAGGGAAGGCAGATTACAATTTGCAGCTCATGTGATGCACTGAAAAAAACTTAGATCTGCAATATATGGTCAAATAAGTGTGAAATAGAAAATTATCTGGAAATTTGTTTCATTTCTGCATGAGTCTTCTACCTTAACTATTAAAGTAAAACTTAGTATGAGGATACCATTTTTTGAATAGGCTGCTAGCAACAGTAGGGGAGATGCTGTACTTGGGGTGTACAGGGACAGATCCTCTGCCCTTAAACAGATCTAAAGCCAACAAGGAAATTTTCCCACAAAATGTGTAAAAGGAAGACTGTCCCCTCAGGATTCACTATATGCCACGTGAATGGTATTGACATCTACTGATTTATGCAAAGCTGAGCGAAGCACTGTGTTTTGGGAAGCCTGGCTGTTCTGCAGAAGGGCAGATGGCACAAATGGTTTCGCTTAATCTTTGGGAGCCTGAGCATCTCGTTCAGGTCACAGACAGAATGGGCAAAGGGGTCCCAGCTTTGCACTGATTGGCATCAATTTTCCATTGACCAAACCGTGGGGCTGGTCACTGCGGGCAGCCCTTGCTCTTCAGGTGACCAAAGTGGGGATTATTGTGTGAAAGCTACATTTGGTTGGCAAAGCTGAGCAGAGTTGTGTGTGCAGAGACTGCTTTCTTTGCTGCAGACAGAAATTTTTGAAAAATCTTCTTTTTCAGGAGAATTCTGGTTCTCAAAGCTATGTAATGCAGAACACATTCAGTGAAAACTGAATTGAAATATATATGCACAGGGAAAGCTGGATTTTGTGTAGTTCAGGTAAACAAAGCTAACATAGGCAGTGTGCGTATGATATCTACATAAAATTTATCAGTAAACTCTTTGGGTTATACTTTTAAGATGATTGTCACAGAACTGTCTCAGTATGACTTATGGTAATACAGTTATTGCCCTGTGTTATGTCCTTATACAAACCCTGAAGTTGTTTATACTCTTATTATTCTTGCACTGTGAAAGTCATACCCCTTTCTATTGCAAACAGGACTTCAATAATTGTTCTGCATATTTGCCAAGTTATTTGTATCAGGAATACTTTTATTACCTAGGTATTTGCGTAAATTATTAGCACTTGGCTGCTCCAGCTTTAAATAACAACTCAGGAACACCAGAAATTAATTTGCTGTTTTTGTCTGAAAATAAATTGTGACTAAGCTGTGGGCAGAAATAGTCCAACATTTTAATGAAGTTAGAAGCACTATTTTGTAATGTCTCCTTGTGTCAGAATTTTCTGATGCTGTGTGAGCTGCGGTGCTTTCTCAACTGGCAATGCATTTCCAGTAAAACCTTACCAGCATGGTTGCCTACTCTTATGCTTTTGAGGAGAAAGTATCACTGGTGCAGGAATCCACCAGTTATGAACCAGACACAGGCAACTCTGCTGCCAGGAACAGAGCAGTATGTTTAATGTCATACAGCATACTCATCTGGCACATGATGTCTTTGATAATGTTATAGTACTAAATTTTACTTGTAATTTTCTTTTTTTAGTCTGTTGTGTGGAGCAGCTGAATTACAAATCCACATGAGGAGATCTAAATGTGCTGCAATTCCATCCTGTTACACAGACCCTCAGCTTGGTCATTTAATACTGGGGCTTATGCTGGAGGCAGAACTACAGATAATTTTTGAGTTTGCTGCAAGCCCTTAGGTTTTGTTCTAAAGGGCTCTCTCTCATCTGACTGTTGGATACAACTACAAAGTCAGTGTATGGGCAAGTCAGTTTTCTAGCTGGTTCTGAAACCTTAGATCTTCATTAAAAACAATGTGTTGCTCTGCATGAAACTGGTGCCAAACTCAAGGGTGATGCCTCACTGAAGGTGAAGGGAACTTTGTTTAGTTCTTGTCTTGAACACATGTTTTGGGGCTGTCATTTAGTGGCTGAGGTCAGTTGGTCTGTTCAGCCTAGGGAAGGGGAGACTGAGGGGAGACCTCACCACATTCCACAGCTTCCTCATGGGGGAAGAGGAGGGGCAGGTACTGATCTCTTCTCTGTGGTGGCCAGTGACAGGACCGAGGATAATGGCCTGAAATTGTGTCAGGGGAGGCTTAGGTTGGATATTAGGAAAAGGTTCTTCACCCAGACAATGGCTGGGCACTGGAACACCAAGGGAAGTGGTCACAGCCCTAAGTCTGACAGAGATCAAGAAGCATTTGGACAATGCTCTTAGGCACATGGTGTGACTCCTGGGGATGCTGCTGTGCAGGGCCAGGAGTTGGACTCGATAATCATTGAGGGTCCCTTCCAAATCAGCTTGTTCTGTGATTCTCTGGTTTTTCCTCTGAATCATTAATAATGGGAACATCATACATAATTCAAAATAGTTTGTTAGTGGATGTTGGCATGTTCATGTACTCTAGGACATGGTTTTTAAGCTCTTTGTGTCTAGCACAGCACACCCTGACCCTTAGCCCCTATTGCAGGACAAGCAGGGGTGAAGGGAAAAGGAGTTCTCAAACACATTTCAGTCAAAGAATTTTGAGAGTACTTAATGAAGAGAGTGCAGTAGGCCACAGGTCATAGTTGGGCAGTCCTTATCAACTTTTCTGGTTTTGTCTTCTTTTTTATGGACCCTAGTTTTCCAGTCTGGGTGGTAGATTCTAACAGTCAAGAGATTGTGCAATAGTATTCTCTCTTTTATGAAGTAACGTATGGGACCACATCAGTCTCTGGTTTAATGCCAGTAGCTTCAGTGGAATTATGCCAGGGGTGAATCTTTCCCATGATTTTTAAAACTGAGCTATAACTGCTGTTTAGTCAATCTGATTCTCTAGTACTGTGTGGGCGAGAAGGTCCAGGCAGTGCCAATCTATTTGCAGTCATGTGTTTAGGGTAAAATAAGCAAAGGGTTGGTTTTAAAAGTAGAGTGTTACGTGAGCCTTGGAAATAAACTTCAATCCCCCATGCACCTGGGTAGATGCTACCTGGGACTCAGATCCATTCCGTAAGGATTGAGTTATGCCTCATCCTGGAAGTAACAAAAGGTTTTTCCTTCCCTTGTGCCTCATGCATTGCAGCTCCCTCCCTGCTGTCTCCCACAGGGGCGGGTCCCTGCCCCAGCAGCATCCATGAGTGCTGGTCTGGCAGAGAGAGGGTGGCACGGTGTGTCCCTGGCAAGGGCTGCGAAGGCGGCGCAGTGTTGGCTTCTGTGGGAGAAAAAGTAACTGTCTGTGGGTATGAGTGCTTGCTTTTAGTGCCATTGCACTTTCCCTGGAGTTAGTGGTTTCTTTGGTACTGTTTTGAAGATCTTCTGTCTGATTGCTGGGGTGAGTTTTCAAAAATTGATGCTTGCTCTGTCTGAACAAAGAGTCTGCATTGGAGAACCTTCCCAGAAGGGAAGCAGTAGGATCTCGTGTGCTTTTAGGAACGTGCTTATAAGTCATTTGATTTGAGAGTGCAAATATGTAACCCTGTGAGCAAAGTTACATCCAAGCAGTAACACCATGTGAACATATTTTGAGTTTCTTGGAAAAATCAGCAAACTCTCTCTCAGAAACTGTTGGCTCTGAGAAGCTGGGTATTGTGATCTACTATAGCTGGCTTGGTATCAAATCTGTAACACAATATTCAGTGAGCATAGTAAAAATATGAAGGGGAGGAAAAAACAGTATTCCATTTTGAATCACAATCCTAAAGAGTATGCTTCTTCTTTAGTTTTATTTTAAGAGGAAATGTATCCTTCCCAAAGTACTTGATAAACACTTCTGAAAAGTGGTGCTGTACCAGATCCCACCAGTTGAGGTGGATTAATGGATTAATCCTTGACTGAATTCTATTACGGCCAATGTCCCAACATTATATTTTTTTCAAGTGAATTTCAGTAGAAATTCCAAATCTCTATTGGTAGACACAAGTGAACTTTAAAAATAAGTTTCTTCATATTAATTTCTTTGACTTGTAATACCAGAATAAACTGTGTTCTATAAATGTTGTAGTAACAAAAAGAGTGAGAACACTTAGGGCAGACATAGGTATAAATTTTCATATTTCAGCTCTAAATTTTGCCTGCTTTGAATGAGTTAATTTAATCTTTGCAGCAGAGTAGTGAGTTAAGATGTCATAAATCTGTCTTTACTGCATCACTTGTAAGTCAGAAAATCTACTTATGTGATCTGAGAGTTAAAATTCTTTTTTTCTTTTTTTAGAGAACAGCTGTCCGAGCCTAGGCAGTGTAATTCAATATAACACCGCATATTTTGTCCTGGCTTATTAGCACAGATTTGTAATGGCTGTTTTGGAAAATGTGCTATGAATTTATCTAAAGGTCTTCATGCCGGAATAGTTAATTCAACCCTACAAATCCTTGGCACTTAACTTTCATCTTTTTAGAACAAAACACAGAGCCTGTGATTTGATGCCTTGAAGTCAGCAAAACAAAATGGTACTTTAAGAGCAGCATTTACTTTGATCAGTTTTCAGCATTTGTGTCCTTGCCTTTCACATAGTACAAATTGCTTTACCAGAGTAGCGGGGCAGGAGCCCGTAGACTGTTTTTGTAGTTGGTTTCTGTGGTGATACTCAGCCTTCCATGAAACTGATCTCTGGGGACAAAAGCCTCTGCAGCTGCCTTAACCTTGCTGCTGCTGGAGACCTTAAAGGAACTGTGTGCAGAATGTGCAGACAGCAGTGGCCAGCATGAGCCTGGACAGAGGCAGCTGGAGCTTTGATGGGCATTGTGCCTATGGATGGAAAAACGCATTCCAGCAAATGGGACACAACCACTGGGGTTCACATCCTGGTTGGACTTAGATGCTTTTAAAGAGGAATGTATAGGTTTTGTTTTAAAATTTTCAGAATAGCTTTAGTCTATAATTTTCAGCTGTGACCAAATTGTTGTATTCCTCACAAGTTAGTCATGTACTATTTGGAGGAGTGTGTGCCAAAGGGGGCCAGACGCGAGCCTGAAGAGGAGCTTCCTCTGACAAACAGCTGCTGAAGTTGAGCCTTGCTGAGAGGACCATTGCTGACACACATGCCCAGAAGGTCTGGCCTAGCTATTGATTGCACAATGAAAGTGCTGGCTGTGCAACAGCTTTGTGATCCAATGAGCCCTTCACTGGGAGTGAGGAATGTGTTGGACCACATTGACTTATTTTCCTGTACTGTTGTGCTGCTGTCGGCTTGGGTAATATGCTGTCTCTTAATATGTTTTTAAAATAATATGGGCAAAGCAACAGCAGCTGCTTTTTAAATGGATTAGGTGACCTAAAAATGCCCAAGTCCATTTAATGATTCTAATTTCATTTTCTTTTGGTATTGTTTGACCAAACTGGTCACAGAGCTGCCTGAGATGCAGAAGACTTTGAATGAGGTAGCATGTCGTTGAGAAGTACAAAATGTGTGTCTTTTATAAGCTTCTTTGAAAATCTAGGAATGGATGGAGAATGCCCTTTTTTGGGTTCCTGGGTTTTTTTTAAGCTTATATGGGAGTTTCAGGAAAAAGTTAGGAATTTTACCACAGAGTTCAGTGAGTTCAGAGTTTCACACCGTGTCTTCAAAACATTCTTTACAGCACTGAACATACATAGGATTGGTTTCTGATAGAGTTTCTGGGCAAGGCTTCACATAAATATTTAGTAATATGGATTTTGCCTGTGAAAATATAAAAAGAAATGGAAAATTTATAGCTATCTCTTGTGCTATTAATTAGAAACTTTTTTTTTTTTGGTGGCTTAAAACATATCAATTATGTTGTGTTTTGAAGGTGCTATGAACTGTAGATGTGTGAGAAAGGATGTGCCTTGAATAGCTCTTGAGCTAAGATGAGACAGAAGGGTGTCTGGGGGAGGGGGATCGCTTGGGACTCAGCTAATACATGGCATAACTAGAGCCACAGTGGGGGCACTGCAGCAGAAATGGCATTTTGTTGAGATTGCTGTAGAGAGAGTAGGGATGAAGATCATCCTCTGTGGTGCTGTGGATGGAGGCAGCCGTGCCAGAAATTAGCAAAGGGACAAGTCAGTGGGAGCACAGCTGTGGCAGCAGAAAGCTTAGCAAGGCAGAGCTAAAGAGAGGGCTGGTGTGCTGCTGGAGTTGCTGGTGTAGCTGAAGTGTTGAACTTGTGCTTGTGTTGATGTCATAACTTTTAACACCTTAGTTCTGTTAGGCCTTGCAGTCTCTGAAGCAGGAGTGGGAAGAGGCATTTAAATGCATCTGTTGTATAGTCAAAGTTTAGGCTTTCACTTGGACTCTGCAATTCAAACCACTCTCCATCACATAGACACCTCTCTGGTGAGCTGTTCTGATCATGCCTAATGTACTTGGGCTGAAATTTCTGTGTGATACCCACTGACTGTAGTTGTGCAATGTAAAAAACCCAAATGCTTGGCAGCAGGGTTTTGGCATAAGGATCTTGAGTGCTGGTAACTCCCCAGCAGTTTGCTTGAAAAACTTTCCAAGGACCAGAAGAAAGTCTCGTAACAGATGCAACTGCTGTATATCATCAAGTACTGACAGTGATATTGGAGGAACTGTAAATATAAGGGAGGAAATAGTTACACTAGGAGGAGTGTGTTAATTTTGTACAACTTCTCAGTGGGAACAGTCACATTCAGACTTGGCTACCCAGCAGGTAGATTCCTCAGCAGTGCTAGCTCTGAAGCAGAAACTGGTTATGAAAAAGATGATGACCAAGATGGTCCTGAGCAGTTTTTGTGGAGCTCTGGAGGTGTTTTTTCCAGTTTGTAAAACCAAGTTGTTTTTTTGCTCAAGACTCAGTTTTTTTTCCTGAGTACTCTGTTATGCAAACAAGTCTAGTGACAGGAAGTATATATGCTAAGGAATATAGTGTTGGAGGCTGCTGCAGAAGCATGGTCACATTAACTATATTCTTTCTCAAGTTTAGGACTAGGTATATGAATTTTACATTGTGTATTTGCTTGCTTAGTCATGAGCATCACTGAGGAGTGCAGTAATGCAAAATTACCTTTATTTGGAAATTTTTCACAGAAGTATTTCATTTAACTTATGAAAAAAGTTGGTATGGAAGTCCTGTACCTTTTCCCAAGGATCTGCACCTTTCAGGCAGAAATGTAGGAAAATTCCATTATGTGGTTATAACATATCCTACAGTTTCAGCCAAAGGCATGGATATATATCACCACTTCTGCATACAGCTCAAACTTTGTTGATTATTTCCATGCATGTGTGGAAATATAATGTACGTGTGTTGTATATACATCTTTAATTTTCAAAGCTGAGGGAATAGCAACTACAAAGTCTGATAGTAGATCCAGTTGCAAAGAATCTCTGATTTTCTCACTAAGGCTCTATGCACTCTCATGTGACTAAAACAACAGGAAGAAATCTTCATGAAGTCTAAAACATCTGTCTTGTCTGATAGATGTTGGTTTTGAACAAATTTGTCTGAGATCATTGTAACAGAGGTACTTCTCCATTTCCTTATTACCCCAAGGGCTTGGCCTAGCTCTTTCTGAGATAAAGTTTTCAGAGTGTGTTATATGTACTCTATCATTCCTGCTTTTAATAAATAACGGAGGTTTTAAATAGCAAAAATTTTTTGAAGTTTCTAATAAGAGCCATATCTTTTATAGTGACTTGACAACCTGACAAAAACACAGCCAGGGTGCAAGCCTAAGCTGAGTGCTCCTGTTGGCCAGTGCAAGAGGATTGTTACCAGTTTTTTATTCTTGGTTATTTAAGTACACAAAGTATATTGTAAGTAATTTCATCAATACCTAGGATCAAAGGAAATCAGTTATTATTGGGCATGGAAGTATGTTGGATGCACTTTATGCCATTTGAAGCTGAAAAACTCAGAATAAAATTTGAACTCATATTTGCGAGATCAGAACTTCAAAAGATATAACTGGACCACTTTATTAAACTAAGATTACAGTATTTTTATTGTTTTGTAAGAAAATATAAGCCCAGGACAAGGTAATTACATTTAATAGTTTAAACAGCTTATTATTAACTAGCGGTGATTACAGCTGAAAAGCCACAAGAATTAATGAAAGCTTTTTAATTGTCATGAATTTAATAGTGGTTCTAAACAACTTTTCCTTTTTACTTTCACCTCTCCATTTCTAGACAGAACAACAAAGCAGGAGTCTTATAAAATGAATTTCTCTTTTATTTTCAGGTAACGGAACTACTTTGGCTCTGTAGCTAATAGAGCAAAGCAGTTTCTGTAGCTAAGAACGTGACTGTTTGGCATTTCAGGTCTCTGTCCTCCCCGTTAGAATTGAGAGCACTACCATCCTGCAGTTTGCTAAAATGAGGTATTTTATTCTTTAGAGGCAGAAAATGGAGAGAAATGTGGTTCTTGGTAGTCTGGTACTTCGTGTTTTCTTTATGAAATGTGTAAATACCACATACAATACTGCTGGAGAGGCCAGGTGGGTGCCGGAGGTGGCTGCAGTGAGAAGAAGATGGCACTGCCTGGCCTGCCTGCAGGCCCTGTCACTGCCCAGCTGCTGGCCAGGAGAGGAGCTCGTTCTTTAAAGCAGCTTGGGTTTAGGTCAAATATGGATTTACTCAGTTTTCCAACAAGTTTTAATCAAGCTTAACAAAGAGGAGGACAGGGATGTCCTCGGTGCTCCCAGAGGTGTGTGTGGGGTTTGATATCTGTCGCTGTGGGGACTGGAGACATGTTTGGTCAGTGGCATTTCAGAATCTGGTGCATTCTGCTTGTAAGCAACTGCTACCAGTTACTGTGAGAGAACAGCCAGCTGTTTGTTAGCTTTTTTGCAAGTTCTTAAGTAGTGAAAAAAGGCCGTTCTGCTGTCCTCTGGGTGCCTCAGACCTGAGACCAGGGCCTGGCTTTGACTTGATAGTGGTGGTGAACTTTTCAAGGTGAAATAAATAAAATAAAAAAGAAAAAAAAATTCAAAAAAACCCCCTCCAACCACTAACCAACCAAAAAAATCCCAAAGCATAAAACCAAAACCAACCAACCAAAAAACCACCCTACTTTCTATTTTGGAAAATATTTTCAACAGTAATAGGTACCTAGTTTTCAATTTGGTCTGTAGCTTTTATCTAGCTGGTTTACTGGTTGAATCTCCATTTACTGTACTGGTAAACTAATGGTTGTTTGCCACTGTATAAGAATCATGCAATGAACTATACGTAGTGGCTATTCTCTATCTCGAATATCCTTTTAAATTCTCTAGCAGGATACAGAATTAATTCTGAATTATCTTTGTGCTCATTTCTGTTTGCCACCACTCGAACTGGTGGTTGTGTTCATGTTTGCTTCCTCTATACTTTTTTTAGAAAGAGCTGTGATTTTCAGGGAACCTGCCTGTCACCGGTATGGTGGGACATCAGCTTCCCTGCTCAGCCTATGCTAGATCATGCCTCCATTGCACACTAAGGTTTCTTCCTATAATGTGGGATGAGGTATCAACCTAAATCCTGACTGCTTAAACAGCTTACTAGGTGCCACAAAACCACTGTAATATCAATTGCAAGTGTATGTGCTAAAAATGACAGGCTGTTCTGTCGTGTGTTTGGTTATGGTTTTGTCCAACATTTCTAGAAGGCCAGTACTGGGATACGGGAGCTGGAGAGGAGGGACTTCCAGCAACTACAAAATGGTTGTTTCAAAGCCACCTGTAACAGGTTGCCTCACTTCCATGATGTCCACTTTCCTCAGATCATTTACCCTGTGTATCTCTTTAGTCTCTGAACACAGGCATTTTCTTTCCCTAGTGTATGTTACAATTTCTTTTGGAATTAATTCCATAAAGTAATGTAGTGGTCGCTTGTGTTTCTGGATTTGTTCCTCCTGTTCCTCCTGTTTGTTTAGTTCTATTTGTTTTGCAGGCTAGATTTATGCCCTTAACAGAATGAGCAGATGAGGTTTTATACTCTAAGCCAGCTTTGTAGGCTATCATCTAGAAACCAGAAATCAGAGTTTGCTTTGCAATTCTTTTTATCTCCTTGTTCTCCAACTCTCAGCTTAGTGGTTTGACCTTTTGCATAAGCTATTTTTCATCAGCATTTGCCAAGGTTTTCTTTTTAGCTGTGCTTTTCAAGCATAGAGCACAAATGTTAACTATTTCATATTTTATTTTCTCTGTGCCCTGTTGACTGACTTTTGTGGAAGTAGATTAGTCTATAATCTTGAGTCAAGAGGTCTGAATGCTACAAGTCATAATATATATATATAAATTACCTTTGATTCATTGTTTCAAATTCCAAGAAGTATTTACATATTTCTGTGTTTTTCTGTAGGTCACATTACATTTGAATCCAATTTCATCAGTGCATATTCACCAGAAGCCTCTGGTGTTTCTTCTCAACTCTCCTTTGCCGTTGGTCTGGAAGCTAAAAACAGAAAGACTGGCACCTGGAATCCGAAGAGTTTTCTTTGTAAGTGTACACAGTCCTCTGGCCTGCTCTCTGTCATAGCTGCTTGTCACATAAAGCATGGAGTTAATGGCATTCATTTGGAAATTTTTCAAACTTAGATTAAAAAAAAGTTAAGAAGGAGTCAAGTTTCATTGTAGGTCTCTGGGGAACAGTTAGGTGGTAGGGCAAAGCAGTTTGGAAAAAGTAGCCAATTACTTGTTATGTGAATTTAAGGAAAGGAAAGCAAAACTGCTTTTCAGAATCTGCACATCATATAACTATTTATACTAACAGCCATTAGAGTTCAAAAAGCTGTGAGGTTATACCAGATTGCCAGTCCTGATTTGAAGTTTAACAGTACCATAAAACAAAAAGCCTCAGGGCAATTGGAAATATGAAGAGTGGATGGTAATCGTGTGGTCTGTGACCAAAACAAAAATTTGTATGTATTGAGCTCAGTATGTCCAGTTATGGTTTATGTCTCTGATGAAGCTTTGGTCTATTGAAATGACCAAGCTAAGCCCAGGATGAAGTCATTTTTATTTCTCAGAAGGACTGGAGCGCTGCTTATAATGCAAGATCCAAATATTACCTAGTATTTGTAAATCATGTCCTTACAGTTTGCCAGGACATTCAAGTTTTCTATTTGTAGTGAAACAGACAAGTTGTTTGGATTAAATTTTTAATGCATGACATCATGTCTAATCATGAGTCGTCCTTATGAAAGTTGCAGCTTTCACTATATTCAACTCTTAATTGCAGAATTAAACTTGATTCTTTTTAGCGGTGTCTTTATAGGGCTTAATTTTGCTCCTCCAGCACAGCTGACAGTGGTAGGCAAGATGGTTTCTGCAGCACCCAGTGGGAACTTAGTTGTGTCACTGTGCATCAGCAGGACAGGAAGATGCACAGTGCTGCAGCATTAGAACACTGAGAAGGGACACTGCTCTCTCAGTTGACCTGGTGAGGTGGTGACATGGTTAAGTGCACCAAGAGTTCTGTCACTTGCTGGACACTGCAAGCTTTCTGGAATTGTTTTTCTTTTTCCTGTCATCAAGGTGTAAGAGTAGGAGTAGCCGTGATACTTTGAGCTTTGAAGGACTCAGTCCTGTTTCCAGTACAGTGTATTACTGATTGGTGAAAAGAATATGGGTTTGTTTTTATTCTAAGGTATTCACAATCTTAGGTTTTTCACTGGTGTTTTGGAGACTCATGACTGTTATCTTCCTGTTATGTGTCTTTAATGCAACCAGTACAGTTCTGGTCTTCTCAGAAAATGACTGAGGAACAACATGTGGAACAAGAGTGTGACAAGTCCTCATTCCTCTCATGGACAAAAGAAGCAGGATCTTTCATCAGATAATAAAGCGTTGGACTTACTTTCAGTTTAGTTTTGATTTTCTCCTACAACACATCATCACTCCCGTTTCCTATCAGCTAGATTTTGTTCAGCTAGTTTGTGTTCTTTCTCTGCACCTAGGATTTTCCCTCTCCCCTTACCTTGCTCTGGGAGTGGAGAGAGGGTCTGCTGAGACCCATCCATTTCTGCTCAGCTGATTGTGCTGGAGTTCAGATGGTGATCGTGCTGAGCTTGCTTGGCTTGTCAGTGGGGTTTCAGCAGCCTGCATTAAGGCATAAGAACAATAGGAATGTGCCTAAGGCTCTGACTGCCAGAACTGTACCATTAGATAAGTGTTTGCTGCAGAAAACTGTTTCAGGTGCTTCTGGTTACAAACTCAGACTTGAAGAGGTGAGCAGCAGCAGTCATGGTTCTTGCCAAGCAAGACCTCCAGAACTGCCACGGTAAACTTGGCCATTGATGCTGCAGGGAGGAGTGGAGTGTTTCTTAGGTGAGGCAGGAGTACCTGCTAGGCACTACAGATTTGCTGCTGTGTTGGGGGGACTCAAATCTAATACCTCCTCTCAAAACTCTATCTCTTAACCTCTGCTGGTCATGGTAAGGGCTAAATGTTGTGGTGCCATGTGCCATCCTGCCAGCCTGTGATGCTGGGGTGATGCTGCTGCCCATGGGACCTTGCCTTTTTGTTTCAGGGGACCAAACTGGCTCTCAGTGTTAACCTGTCCCCAATCCATCTGATTAGCTAGCTCTCCATTACAATTTTGGATCTTCTTAAGTGCCATAAGAATTTGTGTAATTTTCCTTCCACCATGTTAAGGTTTCTATTTTTCTTTCCTACAAAGAACTCAAAAACTCAGATTGCAGAATGCCAGGGTACTGATCCACCATTACCTCTCCCAGTTTAATGTCATGTTTTGAAGAGGTTTTTCCAAAGTGGCACTGAATGGAAGCACAGTGATTCTCACAGAGTGACAGTACTTTGGAGGAAGCCATCATGACAGGGCATGGCTTCTAAGGGGAGTTGTGCTTCACTATTCTGTTGCCTGTGTTGTCATTTTTGCTTCTCGGGGTGCTTTCCCCATCTATAAATCAGAAGAAACACTAGTGAGTAGTCTTAAGAGAAAATTTGGGCATCTTGATATAAACTTGACAAAAATTTTCTCTGTGTGCACGGGAAGGAGAAAAGAATATGTTGTCTGCCTACTGTGGTGTTAACAATACATTTAGCATGGACAGAGTTATTTTCAGACTCTGCATGAGTTGTTGTATATTGATGGGTGAAGTAGGTGATGCTGTGAAATTATTGTAATTTTAGTAAAATAAGTCTTGAGTTTATTTTCATTGTGTTAAAAATAAATGTACCTTAGTACCATGGCATTTCAATCCAAAAATACCTGAAATGGGTTAGTGCATGGACTGCCTGACCTAAGTAATTGTAAATCATCAGTTACTGGTCCATGTAGTCATATTAGTCTGACTGTATATCTGCACATGTCACAGAAATACAACAATTTAGGAGTTGGGCACTTTCTGTTCAAGTCTTCGTGGGATCATCATTCCGAAGAGTATTGCATGGGTGGGAAGCTCTGTTCAGTCCAGCAAGGGGAATGCTTGGCATCTGTGCTACATTTTAGTTTTTTCCTCTGCAGGGAATAAATGCCAAAATTGCATTATAAAGGGGAGTGGGAGAGGAAGTTGAAGGACATCTTCACTGGTGATTAGACTGGTTAGATTATGGCAGATCACAGTTTTATGTAAGCTAGACAACTACTGTAGGAACTACTTTTACCTGTGATCTTGGCACAAATCAATATTGTGGAAAAACATTACCAGAACTCTTCCACCACCCCACTTTAAGTTTTCATACAGCAAAATAATTTCCTTCCTTCCCATCGAGTCGTCATTTCTCTCCTTCCCTAAAACTAGTTTATTGCGAACATGTCTTGGCAGAAAACCAGTTGTTTTATGAAACTGCACAAAAAGAGGGTTTTATAGGTGCTACTCAGCAAGTAATTTTTTCTCTTTACATTTGGTAGCTTTTTCAATTGCTTTTATAGCCTAGGAATGTCTTTACTCAGCAAGCGAACGTAGTGAGAATTAAATCAATGAAAAAAGATTGCAATCCTTTGTGATTTCCTGTTAGAAATCACTGTTAGAATAGATCCAAACCCCCCTTAAATAGCTACATATGTGATTTTATATAATATATGATTTCAGAAGTGATGCTTCACCTCTTTCTCTGAGTTAGTTATTCAGGCAATTGAATGGGTAAGAATTATGCAAACAAATAACCTTACTTTCAAGAGCTAGTAGTGAATGTGTGTTAAGGTAGTGAAATGGAGGAAGCAAGAGCAGTAATGGTAAGATCACTTGCTCTTGGTTTGAGATTTGAAAAGATAAAATAAAAGCTTTAAAGGAGACAAAGTGATAGAACGAAGAGTTTAATTATTAGTCATTTCTGTATTTCCAAGAAGAAAAAAGCCATGTTCTTATTACTTTAGCCAATTGCTGGTTTATTCCTCTCACTTCATGAAAATATGGTTCACATATTTTGGGTCACTGCCACCAAACCACAGGCTGTTCTATGGTTTGCACTAGATTTGGATGACTGACAAAACTCACTGAAAAACAAGTGCTATTTGTTTTCCTGTGCCTAGTATTTAACGGGAAATCAGGAGGCTAAATTTCCAATCACTGGTTAAACAGACCCAGATGTGAACAGTGCTCTGCTAGGAGAAGAGTGAGGAAGGATAGGAAATGCATGACTAGTGATAAATTTGGTATAAATAGTGACCTTTCACTATTCAAAGTAAAAGCAGTAGGTTTTCAGTGTTGTGTAACAGTGTGAAGAGAAATTTAAAAGGACATTTACATTACTGTAGAATCCTGAGTTTGCCTTTTTTTGAAAATCTTCATCATTTTTCTACTCAGGAGCTGGAAATAATCCTGTAGTTGCCCTTTTCCACTTGGAAAAGTTCATATTCTCCCTTTCCCTCCTCACACTGTTTCCTTGCCTTTTGAAAAAATGTGAAAATTAACATTTTGTGTCAAATTAAAAGCAGTGTTTAGTAAACAGTAAATCTTACTACGCTTTTCACAATCGTAAATTTCCCTGTAGACTTTGTCTCCTGGCATGATTCAACCCTGGCAAAATACTGCTTTTCTACAGTCTATATAAATGGGTTACTCCCAGAAATATTAGGGGGACCTCAGGCTACATGTGGTGGTGATTCTTACATTCTTAGCAAAAGAGTGGAAGGATTTTTTCAGCAGTAGGAATGGCAGAAAATGACAGGGTAGTAAATACATGCTTGAAAATGATGCATGTAAAAGGAGTTTAAGAGTACAATAACCCTAGTAAGGCATCTTTAAATATCTAGGGGCTTGAGGGTTTTTTTTCCCATTCAAAGCTTGCTTCTGGAAGACATAGCAGAAGAGAAGTGCTATTTCTGGCTTAGGAAGCAAGATATAGTACATGAAATTAATATGCAGAGTATGGTAAAACAATTCTGTATGTGTGATGCCCCAAAACAGGGAAATTTTATGATGTATAGCTATCCTCTGCTTTCACTGTAATCACTTGGGTTTGGGCAGAAATATTTCAAGAATACCAACTTGACAGTAAATTTCACAGGAAACTAGGCAGGTCCTTGTGCCTTAGTTTCTTCTTTCATGGAACTTCAAAGGCCTGCATTTTTTTTTTGGGAGCCTTGTTTGCTCAGAGTGTCACGGAGTTCATACTAGATCCCATGTCATTTAAGACATCTTTCAGAACTCAAGCTTTATTGCGTGGTGTTTGTTTCAGCTTTGAGAGTGGGCTGTCTCTGTGGGTCATTGCTCCAACCAGAACTTGTGTCAGGTGTGTGGGTAGGCCAGATATGGATGATGCTGCCTGTTTTATCTCTGGCTGATCTTTCCACTTGCTGCCTCTGACTGATCCTAAGCATTCCTCTTTCTCCTGGTCCCTCTAGGAGCCCAGACCCATCACTTTCAGAACCAAGGCAGCTGGTAGTCAGGAAGATGTGGGCTTTAAGTTAATCCAGCCTGCAAGAGCGAAGAAACAAAGACTACTTGGGCAATTAGTGGTTGAGGTGTATTCCCAAACCAATCTTGCAGGAGGCTGAAGGATCTGGAACAGGCACCTGTGATAGTCTTTTCTCTTCTGTAGGGTCATGGCTCCTTCCTTTCTTTGCTTGCTTCAGTAAACAGGGGCTTAGCCAGTGAAAGTTTACAGAAGCAGGCGGTGGATTTTGGCAGACTACTGGTGTTAGTGACATGGAGATAATAAATCACAACAGGTTGTGTTACTGAGTCACTGATTCCAGTGGAAACTATAGCTGCAGTTGCATAGATAGGCTTTAATTCTCCCTTCACCTCCTCCACTAAATTGACTCTAACTTGAAACAGAATCCCTGGAAAAGCTTCTGCTACTTTATTTTGCTCATATCAAACAAGTGTTAAATTGAGTCTATTAAGATGTTGTTAAATTAAGTGGAGGATTACCTGTGTGCAATTAATAAACTCCTGCTGAGCCTTAAACTTTGGGAAGAGATTTCCCCTTTACGTGGATTTTCTTGTTTGTTTCATCATCATTCTAGTAACTGTTCCTCGGGGGTTTTGAAAGTTCCACTTGATTTGACACAGATTCAGCTTTGATCGAAGATCCCCGGATCTTTTTTCTAGATGCATGAAGATGTGCAGGAATCTGCTCTCCGATCTTGTAAGGCTCTGCTTTCATCCTTAGAAAACATTAAACAGCCTTAATTATATAAGGATCTTTGGTAGCTGCAAAACTGAGTATCTCCTAGGAAGTTGAATTAAAATCTAAAATGTAATTAAGGTAATGCTTCTTATGTGTATGTTTTTAAAAATTTGAGAACTGGAAGTGGAATTTTGTAATGACTGCCTGTGGTCTTGAGAACACTAAAATGAAAAATTTTGTCATTGCCTGAAAACATCACACCTCTGTGGCTGTAGGACTATGCAAATTTGATAGATGATTCACAAATGTGGCATGTAATTTCAAAAGCAGCATGTTTCTTATTCACTTGTTGAAGAGAATTGTTCTCTTGATGATTAAAGTGTGTTGTATATGGGTTTGTGAACAACGAAAGATACATTTTTGAGTTTTGGAATACCTGATATTTTTCCATCCCTGGCTTTATTTTTCCTTTGTGAGAGGATGAAATTACATCAAAGTACAATACCAAAAAACCACCAGCTGACTCTGATCCCCATGTAGGTTGCTCTGATAGTTGGTTGAAGTCTTTTAATTCTGAGAAGATACACTCCTCTCCTACATGTTCCACCACAGGTCTGATACTGTACAGCTCAGATAAAAATATGAAGGATGCTTCTTCTTTTCCTCTTACTATATTTGCCTCAATCATGGCTTTTGGGGTGGATTAGGTGGTCACTTGTGCTGGCAGGCCCTCGATGTGTAGTGGTGTGGCTGTTGTTGTGAGGGGAGGGATTGGTTCATGCTGGGTGGCTGTGCACACTTTGTATCATGAGTCATGTCCCTGAGGTGCCTACCTCTCTCTCTCAGGGCTAAATTATGAACTTCCTACTTGGGAGTTCTGAATTATAACTATGTTAACTACTCAAAACATTATAAAGCAAAGTAAATATCCCCCTGGATCAGATTCAAAGAAAAAAAAAAAGGCAATAAACGTTTAAAAGGAGAGAAGGAAATAGGTAAAATAAGAAACAGAATATGCTATTTTGTGTGTGCAGTGTTCACGCTCACCACTTATATATTTGAGATGACTCAGGTTTGGTTGTGAGAGTTGTCTCCTCTGGGGAATAGTAACTTATGACATTTGGCACTTTTGCCAGGTAACTGATGTCCTGAACTACCACAGCAGACTTGCAAGGGCAGTTTTATTCAGACTGGAAACTTTCCTTAAGGGGTATATGAAGGCTGTTTTTTGTTTTGTCCCCCCAGCATGAGGGGTGTATGTTTCCTTGCCTTGGTATGGTGCAGAGAAAATTTCAGGCCTTCTTTTCCCCAGTGGTCAGCAGGGTAGTAGTGTATGCAACCAAAATATGTTCCTAAACACATTTTGTTCTTTGATAGAATACTCAGGTTTTGGTAGCAAATTTTCAATATACTATGCTTGATCCTCATTTCCTGAGGAGCAGCCCTTTGAACTGCGGTGCTTGCTGTGGTTAGTGGCCGTGGCCGGTATCTTTGGTCTTACAAACAGATTTTCCATGTCCAGCTTCTTCACTTAGCCTCAGAAAAGTGACGGGACATGTAGGTTTACTCAACAGCAGAGGATGTTTCCAGTGCAGTTCCTTTTTATGTCCTCACAACAACTGGAAGAAATAGAGCTGGGGCCCTTTTTCCACTCTGCAACCTCAGAAATAACCTCTAAAGGAGTTGAAGGGAGGAGATAAGCGTGTCTGCGGCAGCAGACTCTTAATCACTCAATCAGTGCATAATTAGTGCTCAGATAAAAATTGGTTAATTCCCAAATATTTAAAACATTATTTGACTTTAATGCTTTGTGCTATCCTAAGAATGTCAGATTTGCTTTTGATTTGTTCTGAAGAGTAAGTAGTTAATGTTCAAGGCAGGTGTTGAAACAGTGATGGTTGCCTTTTTTGGAAGGGTCTGTTGAATTCTTTCCAGAACAAATAACGTGCTTGGCTCACTTAACCTTGCCTTAGGTTTGTGTAGTAAAAATCCCAACATTGGCAAGCACAGCAGAGCTCTGCAGTCCTTTCTAAAACCTGGGTAGTGGAACCAGCATTTAAAATAGACTTCATTTTGTGATTAAAAAAAAAAAATTACTATAAGCTTCACAATTATTTAAAGATGTTTACTGTATGATCACTTAGTGAAGATGCTTGTGCCAGACCTTTTAGTTGCTCTGCTTTCTGTCTGTTGGTTCCTCCCTTGAAGCACGTGGTGACTTTGATAGGATCTGTCCCTCAGGAAGACATTTGTCATGCTGCAGGATGATGAAAAAGGTTTTCAAGTCTTAATTAGTAATAAATGGAAAACCAAGTGTATTCTGTGGAAGACAGCTGTTGTGGTAGCACACATTTAACTATCTCAAATGAAAAATACAGCAAAAATGTATTATTGCAAGGCAATCCATTTCTTCCTTATTTAGAAGGAATATTATTTTCTCTCATGCTGTCCTCAAATATTTAAAAAGATGCACTGATGCTGACCATAAAAAAAATATGGAAACAATGTGTAAATGAAAACCAACTACTGTACTTACTGGATAAACTGTTTGTCTCTGAGGATGGAATGCCAACATCTATTCAATATTCCTGCAAAGTAATCACTGTTTAAGTCCTTAACTCCTGTGAATTTCAGGCATGGAAGATTTTTCTAGTTAGGCCAAAGCTCTATGAAAATGTTCCACGTGTCTCTGATATAATAATACACAGTCTGGCATGACCTGGCAAGTGCTGTGTCAGTGTCATCCTCTGAGACTGTACACTTGGAATTTACACAGAATTTGATGTGTTAGGAGCATCGTAGAGATGCTTCATGAAATCAGTCCATAGCTGGCATAGCTGCTTCTAGGTGGTAAAAATACAAAGTGAATGCTATTTGCTAAATACATTATAGAGATAACTGGTTTTTCCAGTTTCCTAGAACCGGATTAACTCTAATGGCAGACTTTGCTTACTTATTTGAGAACTATGAGAGTATTGAGAGAATGTGGTGTGGTCTGTGTTACACTGAATAATAAAGACTTCTTTCATTTAAAGGAAGCATTTTATGGTAGTCATTTGAAAACAAAGACTATTCAGAATTGAAACAGATGTTAGTTTAAACTTTGAAAACTATTCTGGCAAAAGGATTCCTAAGGTGCTTTTTGTGACAGGTGTGGTCAAATTAATCTCTGAATTACCTGTACCTTCTCTTAGAGAAGAATATATGATATGTGCATAATAAATGCTGGCATTATAGCTGGAGGCACAGGGAAGAATTTGCAATTTCTTCTCATGTGCCGAAGGATGTAGTTTATGTATCTACTTTGACAAATATTTGCAAGTGCCAAACAATTTGGTATGTATCACCCTGAAATAATGCTGGCAACAATAGCTTCAGAGAAGGTAGTAGTTTGCCATTAGTTAATTTCTGTAATTGGAACCTGGCTTCAGATAATCTGTGTAAAATAACTAGGTTGAGAGATACTTATGTGTAAATAATGTTCTGGACAGAAATTATGATGTATTTTTATGATTTGTTTTTACCTCTTTGAGTAATCAGTAGTTTTGGCTTCTCAGTTGGGTAAAAAAATGTATTGTTCCACCAAAGAAGTCTGGGTTAGTAGAAAGATGTGAAAAGGGAAGGGGGAGGAGAACAGCAGGGTGACTCAGACCTCTTCCTGGGATGCTCAGAGGGCAACAGAAGAAGATGGAATGGTGGTACTTTCATGAAACCTTGTCTGCTGCAATGGTCTGGAAGCAGTGGCTGTGTGTTGTATCTGAACATACTACAGGGATTATGTCCAAACAGGTCTTCACTGATGATTTCACACCTGAAAGCTTGTTCCTCTTGCTGTGCTTTCACTCAAGTACATATTCTTCTTGACTTGGTATTTAGATCTTAGTGGAAGTATCCATTGAAGGACTAGCCTGGGTAGGGCATGCAGGCCCCAGTCCTTGAGCACCTTGAAGGAAGAGACAGTGAAGTGTATGGATGGGTTGGGCAAATGAAGGAATGCTGCTCTTTCACCACTTCCTGTGAGGGCCTCTCGAGAGCTGACAGATGTCCTGGAAGTGTTGGCTGCATCCATCTGCAGGGGCAGGCGAGTCAAAAGGTTGCTGTTGGGATGGTGTTGCATTGTAATGAGTCTGGAATGACTTGTTTGTCTTTCAAGACCAACAGAGGTTGAAGAAGGTCACAGTCTGAAAGAGAGTCTGACCCTTTGCCACCTTCTGTTTTTGAATGATGCTACTCCAGTGAAGTTGTATTTGAACATCTTTGGCTTTCCTGCAGAACCTGTTACATTTCTCTGTACTGTTTTCCATTTTCACTATTTTAAATAACATTTTAGTCTTTCCATTCAAGACCTCACTTAATGTAACCTATTTTTAAGAATTTTTCAAAAGATGTATATAACTCATCTGCTTTATCTATTAAACTGAAGTATTTCCTCACTTCCTGTAAATAAAGCAACAGTAAATACCATCCTTTTCTCTTAGCCTTTCTCTTTCCTTACATTCTATTTCTGAACTGGCCTTTATATGTCACTGAGCTTGGACTCACATTCTTTCTGATTTGGGATTTACTTCAGTAATACCCAGTTTTATTTAGCTTCACATTCTTATCTGCTGTCATTTCTTCAGACCATCCTCTTCTTATTCTCTCCCTCCCTTTGCCCCTGAAGTTTATCTCCCCTTGCAGCACTGTGGTTTCACTTCTGCAGCAGTACAATTTTGGAGAGTGGCTCAGAGCCCTCTGTTATTCAGCTGCCCTGGGCACCCTCCCTGGGCTGATGGGCACTTCATTTTTTAAAGAAACATCTCTGAAAAAGGAATCATTATGCAGATGTTAAAACATGTGACATTTGGGTATTTTTGGAAATAATCACCTTCAGTCACTGCATTTGGGTGTGACAGATTGCATTGCTTAAACATGCTACATGTCTGCGTGGAAAAACGTACCCCATTAAATATGTTTTTATTCCCATCAGGTGTCTTTAGGTTCCGTTGTTCAGTTTGAAAAGGGAAACTTCTCCTTGTCAGCCGAAACGGAAGAAAAGTTTTTTCCTGAGAAAAATGAACATCTACTACAGTGGGCCCAGAAGGAATATGGAGCAGTAACATCGTTCACTGAACTTAAAATATCAAGAAACATCTATATTAAAGTAGGAGAAGGTAAACCAAAACAAAACCAACTGAATTCATAGTCACTTTCAGATACTAAGTGTTGCTTATATTTCACTTATTTTAATTTTTAAACATACCTCTCATTTTCCAAGAGATATGATAGGAAAGGGGAAGGCAGAGAAATAAGAGCAAGCCTGAAGACCAGACCTTGGATTTAGGCAACTTTTAATGGATTCTGGTGCCGTAACTTTATGCTCATAAATGTGGATGCAACTGCTCAGAATCTTACAAGAGTCAAACTTTGCCTTTTAAGCAGAATCAACTACTCATGGTGATTGTTTGGGTGCATTCATGTGAAGTACTGAAGTGGAGACCTTGCAGTAGCGGGAAATTTCTAGAAGGACCTGAGTTACATTTATTTTTGTCAGTATTTGCTTGTATAAGGACCCAGGCTTCTTTGGGCAAAGAATTATGCTTTCCTCACCAAACTAAGTTACCTCAGTCTATCCTTACATATTTTCATCCCAAGGAGAAAGATTTTCTGTCCCTGTGAGCCCCATGCCCGATTCTTCAGGTGGCCTAGTGCAGGTGGGAGAGGACTCCAGGTTCTCGGGGACTTCACAGGCCCATATTGGGGTGGGGTTCAGGCTGTAGCTCCATTGCTGAGCAGTGTTGGCACAACATAACTATATGATCCTTTGCAGGAATATCTCTACAGAAACTCCCAAACAGCTGAACTAGTTGGTTACAGAAAAGGAAAAAACAATGAAAAGCCTTCTGTGGAGAAAACATTCTTTCCTAGCCACATGTATCTGATCATTTGATTTCCTGACATATGAGGCTTGCCCCCCAAAATCAGAACATGCCTGAGTTAGTTTTATCCAAATCCTGCCAAATCTGTAGAGGATTTCCCTGTGTGTGTTTTTTTTTTTTTCTCTACTTGGCTCCAGTCTTGGATTCTAATGCCAGAAAGTCATTCAGAAATGAATTTATTAGCTTATTAAAGTGCTCTTGAAACATATACATGGGAGTAGTGGTCTCTGCATTGTGGAGACAAATATTTATTTAGGTACATTGACAAAAGCAGATAAAATTTTGTTTGTTGATTTGCACATCTCCAGTCAAACCAGGAGGCTGAAGAGGAGAGTTTTGCATCATCTTTAGAATGCACTAAAACACAATTTAATTAGGAGTAAGTACACACAATGGAACTTGGCAGGCAACCAAACCAGACAGTTTCTGAGAAGGCTCCTCCAAACTAGCTCAGCTGTAACCGTATTTGATTTTGATTTAAATTCTTGGCAGAAGAATGGATATGTGTGTATGTGTGGGGGTTATGCATGTGTTCAGGGGTGGGGACAGGGTCAGTTCTTGAACTGCAGCAGTCGTGTGAGGAGTTCTGTGAAAACCACGTGGGATGTGGTCCTGGTCTGCTTCTCTGCAGAGTGAACAATGGAGTCACTGGATTTCACAAACCACAGCATACAGTGATGTGCAATTTAGGCTTTTCAAACAATACTTACATTCCTTGTGTGATTTAGTAAGGTACTCTCAGCTGACAGTCTGTGAATCACTGCTAGTATTCCTTATAATCTATAGGTGGTCATACAAAGCAGTTCCTTGCTATGTGGCTGATACAAAATTTGATGGCTGTATCCATATAATTGTCTACATTTCAGCTTCACTCAAGTTAGACAAATCTGAAACTGGAAGATGTAAAATTTGAGAAGTGTAGGCTATAGCTGAATACAGCAAACAGAAAATGCAAGCCAAAGGCAGAAAGAAGCCTGATCTTCATAGAATAAAGCTACTTCTGATGCCATGGGTCTCTGAAGTCAGTTTTGAAACTGCAAATGAAAGGCAGCTGAGAGCACTAGCAAACTGGATCAGAGCCAAGTGCATCTGAGTCCTGTTGATTCTAAATAGTGGCTGATCAAATACTGCAGGGATGGTGATTGCAGCAAGAATTTTAAGGGGCTAGAATGGGGGTGTGTAAGAAGGGGGCACAAGAAGTGAGGTTCTTGTTCTTGCCTTGGTTTGTGTAATGAAAGAGATGGCAGAGTGAATGCTGTGATAATCACTGTCAGATTCTAGAACGCGGGACTGCTCATGGTTGAAGTGGTCTTGCTATGTGTTTTTCAGCAGAAGTCAGTTTAATTTCTCATGGTTCAGTAAGAGATGATTGAACAAGTCAGGAAGTCCTATCAGTTAGCTAAACGTTACCTAATGCATCCAGTATCACCAGTAAATCCAGGGCAAATGTGCTAGCCTGGCAGGACCCTAATTTCAACACATTTCTTAGCTGAATAAGGAAAAAAAAATTAGTAGCTAAACTGGAAAATATATGGTCATCTTACAGACAGTAACACTGTGCTTCTGTCCTGGCAGAAGCTGAACCATCAGTTCTGACTCTGAATTTATAGCCAGAACACAGCAGTGTACATATCCTGCATGCCATGCTTGTTTGGTTTAATGCTTGCACATGGTCACATTGTGTCTGGCTTAGCTGTGTGTCCTGCTGTGGGATGAGCACTGCCTAGAGTTTGCATCCTCCCTCCTGAGACCCCTGTAGGCCCTTCCCTGATCCCATTTCTATCCTGCCATTAAATGCCAGCCAAGGTTCCGATCTCTGTTGTGCTGAGGACTAGCAAACTGTGAACTACACATGAATAAGCCCTACCATCAGAGTGCCCCAGGAAAATTCCAAACACCTTGCTTATGCCCAGCTCAGATTTTGAAACACAAGCTCTGCTTGGATGGGTTTTTTATTGCTGAATCCAACTGCTGCTGCCCAGGGTGCCTGTCTTGGAAAGTGACACTTGATTAACAGTGCTCATTTGCACAAAAACCTCCTCAGGATGATGTTAAGCTCGGATATTCAACTTTAGCCAAGAACCTGTGGATGACACCTAATTTGTGCAGAACAGAGCAGACAGTGTCTGTCCTCATCAGCAAAATAAAAGTGCTGCACACAGAAACTGCAGATCCTGGTGTGCAGTCCTCTGTCTCCAGCCAGGCAGCCTGGCACTCGCCGAAGGAGGAGGTGGCTGCCGGCCACTGCGCACGGCTCTGCTGCCTTCTGCCCAGCAGGGCCCTCAGCACCCGGCCTGCTGGCCAGAGACCCTCTGCTGAGGGTGTTGCCTGCACAGCTCACGTCTGATTCTGTATTGGGAGTCTGGGGAGATTAGAGAGGCACAGAATCCAGAAACTGACTGTGTGTTGGCTGGTTTGGTAATGTTTTTAATTGATTGCAGACACCTGCAGTCCCTTTCCAAACTAAGTAGACAGCCCTGAAACTAACAAAGAAGAAATGTGTAGTGAGCAAAGAAAGATGAAATGGATCCCCTTTTCTTTTTTGCTCCAGCCTGGTTTTGGTAACTGGTATGGATGAGAGTAAATACATTCTGGTGTCAATGTCAAGTAGCCTGTGATAGAGTTGAAGTTTGCTGCAGAGGAAAAGCGTGCTATCGAGTGGAGGCCCAGGCTGGGGAGTCTCGGCTCTTCTGGCAGCAAGAGCAGCACTTGTGGAGAGCTCCAGAGACGCCTGACGGAAGTGCCAGGAGCAAGAACTGAGTTCTTTACAATGGCAAATGATAGCACGTGTGGTAATTACCCACAAACTACTCCAGAACTGTTATTTTATGGCCTGAATCATTTCGTACAGCAGTTAAGAAGCAAATACCCAGTGTGTGTGTGTGTATATATATTTAAAAAGTCAAGCTCAGCATAGACCATTTGGGATCATTTTCCATTCTGTGCTGTTGTGGGAGGAGCTGGCAGAACTGCAGCTGCATTCAAGGCTAATCTGGCAGGGCACATACCAGATGTTAGAGAAGTGCTTTGCTTGGGCAGTATGAATAGTTTCAGCCTTATACAGCTTCAGTAGCTTCTGTAGGGGATGCAACAGGGTTAATATTCAAAGGCTGCTTTGTATAATCTTTGTATAATATCAGGAGAAGAAACTCCCCTGATTGTTTCTGCAGAGACCAGGGTCACAGGAGTCGCTGGTCTTCCTGGAAAGTAGGGTAGCACACACAAATGCACTTCAGAGGTGACATTTCAGTTCTCATTTAGAGAGTGCATGGTCTCAGCACAGCTTGTAAGAGTTTGTTCACAGTTTCGTGTTCACAATGCATGCTAGTTGATTTATTTTCTTTTTGGTTTTTTGGGGGCTTTTTTTTGTATCTTGTTACTGACCTTAGGAAAGATAGGAAAAGTCTTTCTTGAAAAGCAATGGTCAAAGACCCGGCCACATGGAATTGTATTCTTACAAGACTTCAAGTGTTTGAACGTGATACTCAGTCCTTCTATGTATTGTGACAATTCATATATCAAGCTATCTCAAAAATGCAAAGTGCTCCCGATTTTCAGCAGAAATACTGTTTCTTGGGGTACAGTAATATAGGCTGTGCATGGAAATTTCATATGAAGTGACTATTTTTTATTTTTTATGGTTTGCATTTTATACTAGTGGCTCTTCACCCAAAGGGTGGCTGGGCCCTGGAACAGGCTCCCCAGGGCAGTGGTCACAGCACCAGCCTGGCAGAGTTCAAGAAGCCTTTGTACAATGCTCTCAGGCACAGGGTGTGACTCTTGGGGATGGTCCCGTGCAGGGCCAGGGGTTGGACTCGATAACCCTTGTGGGTCTCTTCCAACTCAGCATATTCTGTGATTCTGTAATGCTCATGTTCAGCTTTTTGGTTAAAACCAAAAGAGAGATTGAATAGCTATGCTAGAATTTCATCATTTCAGCTATGCATATTGTGATCAGAGTTTCTTAATATCAACAGCTGATTCCATAATTTTCTTGCTGCTTTTAATTTTCCATGTGCAAGAGAAATGCAGTATATGTTGCTTTCTAGACAATACTGACTCTGACTACACAATATATAGGAAGTATATTGAGTAAGGAAATGGAAAGTACTTTCTGTAGTATTTAAAAAACTGTAGGTTTATAATAACAAGAATAAAACATTTTCCACAGGGAAGAGTTGATTCCAAAAATTATCTCTGAATAAATTGCAATAGAAAGAAATCTCTTGTAAAGATGCAAGGAACAAATTAAATGTATTTTATTCATTTTGAAAAGTTTTCACATATTTTCCTTCAGAATTGTTTTCAAATTTCTCTTTGCAGGGATTTTCTTTCATTAAATGTTTAAATCCATAAATAGTAACTATTCAGTTTAGAAGTATATATTTTATATTAGAAAGTTGATGTATTGGTGCAACAGTAATCTCCCTTTCAGTATCACAATTTGTCATATGTGCTTATAATAGATGGCAGATACACCTTTCTGCAGTATAGTGAACACTGGAGTTGTTGTGGTACATGCATACATCTAAGCTGACATCTGTGTTTAAAGGTCCATCTGCTTTCTTTTTTTTCCCCCTCCAGATCAAGTTTTTCCTCCCTCGTGCAACATAAAAAAGAATTTTCTCTCTTTAAATTACCTTGCGGGATACCTACAACCAAAACCAGCAGAAGGATGCCTTATGTCTAACTTAGTCCAAGAAAGAGAAGTTCATATCATTGAACTAAGCACTCCAAATTCCAATCCTAACAGGTAAAGTATCATCTATATAGACTAAAACTGTTTGAAATAATAGCTAAAAACTTCACTTGTCTTATAAAAATCAACTGATAGTAGCCATGTCATCCTTAAAGAAAAGCTTGGGCTTTAGTACTTTGCCTTAAATAGAAATTGGTTCTTTAGTATGTAAAGATTTTGAGTTCTGCTTCATAACCACATGATTTTTCTGGACAAGACTGCAAAGCACAGCTTTCATGGACTATATACTGCTCCCTTTCTTGCTCAATCAATCACATTTTTCCAAGGATAAGGTGAATAAGGGAATATCAGTAAGGGCAGTATCTGACAGAGAAGTTTTTAGGTTAGATCACTGTGTGAGGAGGTGAGACCGAGGTTGAAAGTAATCTTGACCTGTCACAGGTAGGGATGACTGGCAGCAAGGTCTAGGACAGTGGCTCCCAAACAGTGTCCAGAGGCTGCAAGTGATCTGTGGTCTATGGTAAGTGTTCCACAGTTGCTCTAAAGATTCACAACAGTATTTTCTGTCAAGTTTCCAGTTGAGTTTAAGAGATAGTTTGATAATTATGAGAAATGTTAAGGGTTGACAGTGGTGCACTGACCAAAAAACTTTTTAACTATTGGTTAGGAAGAGTAACTCTCTGTACCCGTTATGAGGATTTTCTAAATTGTCAAAGGTATCTTTGGGAGGTAAGACATTTAAAATACTCATCCTTTGCTGGTCTTTCCTAGATCTTAGTGGGAAAACATGAGTGGGGTTTGCTTCAGATAGTCATACTTGGGAAACCTCTTCCTAAGTGCCAAGTATGATTGCTAGAACAGAAATTTGCCATGAAACTGAGATGGTTAAAATTTCATCAGAGATAAGGTGGAATTAAAATCCTGTCTGCTTACTGCGTTCACTGAATATCTGGCATTGTCTGGTTCTGCTCCTCATGCAGCTGCACATGAGTGCATCCTACCCCTAATGAGAAAATCACACAGGGAGATGGAGGTGGGAGGAGATGTTTTTGTGAAAAGGATAATTCTTATTGCAAGATGTTGAACCCAGAGCCTGATAATTCTCTTGCATAATAACCTGGGGAGAGTAAGAAAGTGTTGAGGTGTAGTGGAAGTGGAGTAGGTAACCCCAAATGATGATGCAGCCCCATCCTGAACAGAGCTGATGCTAAGCATCATTCCAAGTCCTTTGTAGTGCTACACAATGACAGCCCTGGTTCCAAGCTTTTGGCTTTGGATAACAGACAACAGGAGTTTGCTTTTGAGATGATAACACTGCAAAAAGTTTAAATATTTTGTTATTAAAAGTAAAAGGTACTAAGTTACTTTGTTCTTAGTTTTATGTGTTATCCACAGCTATCCTTACAAAGTTTAAATCCCCAAAGAAACATACAGAAGCTGAGCTGGGCATGTGTAAAACTGCAGGAGATGGATCAAAGGTCCCAAGAGACACTAAGTCTCAGTGTAGAATATTAGTTGGAACCTATTACTTGGGGATGAGCACATTCTTGTAATGTATGGCCCCATAAGCTGGTCTGGAAGTATAGGTTTTTCTGTTGAATTGGTATTTTGCATGTTGAGATGTTATTGATGGGTAAGAACCCATTTGCTCTACTTATTTTACTGTGATCTTGAAAATCTGGATAGTTTTCATCTATTTTCCAGCAAGCAGTAGGCTGGACATCTGGGTGGGTTTTTTTTATACTTACTTTTTTTAAAGTAAGTATATCCCCAGAAGTAGTGGAAACTGAATACACGGCTTAATTCCTCAAAGCACGCAAGATCTTAAGCAAAATCATTCCACAATTTTAACTGTTTAGGCAGAGACACCCCCCCAGTATAGTACTTGTGGTTTGGGTTGGGTTTTTTATGTGTGTGTTAACCTGCTTGTCTTCTTTGCTTTTTTTAAGGTATTTTTTAAGGTATTATTTCAAGTTTTAATACAGTTATAGCCAGAGGAAACTGAAACAGTTATTTTTAGGCACTGTCACAGTGAAATAAGTAAATTATGTTTACTTTAGAAAGCAACCTGCGAGTCATATAACTTACCTGCACTAAATAATAGGTGAATTGAGTAGCACACTTCCTGTAAATAAGAGACAGAAATATTTTCTTTTCTAAAAAGTACTTGTTTTTATTGTTATGCAAAATCACTTAAGTGTATATGGAATAACAATCTGTTTTGCACATGTTGTGTTGCCTGGGATAATATCCAGCATTTTAATCTGCTGGCCAGACAGTGGAAACATGATGGATTGGAAGAAGGTTGATAGCTGAAAATTTCTGGCATTCTGTTCTAACTTTCTATTTTCCACATACAGTGCTCTCCAGGTGGATATAATCGTTGACATTAAACCATCTCAACCAGGCGCCAGACTTGTCAGAGATGTCGTACTTATCCTCAAGTGTAGAAAGTCTGTCAATTGGGTTATCAAGTCTCACGATGTCCAGGGAAAGCTGGAAGTGATTGTAAGTTAAGGCACCTTTATTTTTTGAGAGCTATCAATGGTAATGCAATGGTATAGAATCCATTTAAATGTGATGTAGTGCTCGACCATGTTGATTTCTGAATGTTTTCTCTTAGCTGCTTCTTCTTAATAATTACTGAATTTTAAGGAGTAAATGCATAAACTTTTTATTCTCATTAACTTTAAATATATGGGCCATAAAACTGACCAACACATTGCAGAAGCCAGGTGATTAGAGCAAGGATTTAGTCTGTGTCTTTTTTACTTCTGTTGAAGCACCCTAAACACAGAGTTGGATGTTCATCTCTCTTTTTGCTGTTACTTTGGTGAATGGATCAACAGGTTCACGTCAGAAGTTGGAATGATGCCTTCAAGTGCAGAATAGATAATACTAGATATTCAGCACACACCCACATCCCTTTAGAACTGGAAACTCGTTCACTTCTGCTTGTGGCTGTAGTAGTATCTATCCCTCTACCCTGCCAGTACTTCTGTCTCCAGTAATACTTGGTCAAATTGACCTCATTCTGCTCAGACAGCAAAATTAATTTTTTTTAAAGTTAAAACCAGGCTCTCTAAAGTTGAACTTCTAAAATTACTGGAGATATTGATTCATGTTGATTTTTGGTACAGGCTTTGTGGCCTAACACCATTTCTATTAAGAAAATGTGTGTTCCCTTGCTCTGAAATAAATAAATACAATTGAACTGATCTTGCAGCCTGTAGATTTGCAGCCTATTTCTGTCTCAAATGATCAGTTAAGAGCACATTTTACAGTTGAGATGAATGTTTGCTCAGGACCACCCAGTAGCCTCACGATTTTCAGTTTTGCAGCAATTCAGTTACATTTTCAAACTCCAGTTCTTCGTATTTATAGGAATTTTCCTTTGCTTAGTTGCTTTCTGCTTGTAATCTGTGCAGAGGAAATTCTGGCAGAATGCAAAGGCTAATTGATTTAAATCTCCTAAGAAAATAGATTGGTAAGCAGGATTTCATAGTAGCTTTTGAGAATGAAGGGAAATAAAAGAAAGCTAATTTTGGTGTTGCAAAGAAAATTGAATGGAAAAATTAACTAAGGTGGATGATGAAGTTCCCTCTTGATCCCTGCCACATATTTATCTTTTAGACAGGAAAGGATGTTCTAGTCATTCTGTAGGTCCAAAACAGTCCTTAAAGAGAAGGGTCAAGTTTGGTTGCTGAGGATTACCACTCCTGTAAGCAGAAGGATAAAAAACAATGCTTGACTTCAAAGTTTCATTCTGGGTTATTACATAAAATTCACCATTGTATATTTGAGCATATAGGGATCTACTTTCACAGGATGGAGAATTGTGCTTTAGCTCGCACCGTGCTAGGAAATAGCTGGAGCAGAGTATTTCATGTCCATGAAGCTGTCACTTTATGGATGACCAATTTTCACCAGACAATTTCTACAGGTTTTTAAAATTTCTAAAATGCTGCACTTGAATTAGAAAAGCAAGACTGCTTTAAAAACTTCATTTCTAGAGTTCTTTATTTATTATTGAGAATGTAAGTAAAAAGTATAATTAAAAATAGTTTCTGTAGCGAGTGGTAGAAGGTAACATTTTATTTAGATTAACAAAAAGAGAAAGTAATACTTTAAATACATACAGAAATGTATTTAAAAGACTGTATTCATGTTAGGATTTATGAGTAACTATTTACTATTTCATTTTTATCGATGCTTCATTTTCTGAATATATTTTTATTTTCCTTTATTTAGAAGGGGTAAGGGAGGGAACTAAACTCCCCCATGTCATTAAAAAGCCTGCCTATCCAGCATTTAGGACCTCTTCATATCTCTATTAAGCTGAATGCCTTTCCAAGCCCAAATTTAGACAATGCATAAAAACATTACTAAGCAATTAGGTAATGTTTCACAATGTTCTTTTTATTAGTTGAAGCAGTTCCATGCACTTAAATTTTCCTAACTTCTTGCCCTTGCTACGAATTAGAATTGTCTTGAGGGGACTGGCAAGCTGAGGGAAAGATTTGTGCTAAGCTGCCTCAAACCCAGGACTGTAAGTTACTGAGGTCTAAGTTCACAGACAAAAAATGAAAAAGCTGTTTTAGGTCATATAACTCATCTCCCAGCTTGCTGTGTTTTTTGAAGCTCTGAAAGAGGATGGACACAAACCCAAGTAAAATGGGAGTACTTTAATTGCAAGGTAAATTAATTGCACATGATGTATGTGCAGTGCTTTCCTCCCAGGTTGTGTTTAAGTCCTGAGTCCTTACATGCAGTGCTTGTGTGGTTCTGTGCTTGTACACTGCTGTGCACATCACTTCCTTTGCAGCTGGTGTCCCTCTGCAAAGCTGGCAACTGTGCAGTGAAGTTCCAGAAGGAAAACAAGTTTGTTGAGAGGCAAGGAGTGAGAGAGGTGCAATGCACAAAACAAACCTTTGAAGGTTTCAGAGCTTGGAGAGATGGTTGTTTACCTGAGAACTGCCCACCACTTTCTGAAATGGTGTCTATTCTGAGTGGGCTGGTGAGGGCTCAGATGGCCTGATTTCAATCACTGTGTGTGAAAGTGTTGTCAGGGCAGGCAAGTGAAGGGAGGTCTATTCCTGCAAGCCCTCGTTCTTGCTTTTGTTTCAGTGAGGTGATGCAAGACTGAACATTTACAGGCTCAGTGTGGAGTGGAGGGGTGTAAACAAGCCCTGGAAATGCTTGGGTGCCAGCTAGGACAGTAAAGTTCTGAGATAATATTTGTTCAGCTGTCTCCTCATGACAGAAAAGTAAAGACATGCAGCAAAGTTGGGTTAGCATAATAACTCCTACCAGTCAAAGCTGTGTGCTAATACAAAAATACGTGATCAGTCATGTCCAGATTTGCACGTGTTGAAGATCAAAGATTAGTTGATCCCAAAGAGTAGTAAGGCACTAAAATTAGCATACCAATTGCTCAATTTTTGTTTCTTATCTTCAGTGGCCTTTGCTGAGCATTGATAACTGTTCTGGTAACAGTAAACTCAAGCTAGGCATTCTGTACTTAAAGTTATCTTTAACTTCAGTTGTGAAGCACCTAGTGTTTAAGGGCTGCAGAACTGGGTCTTTAGAAAGAAATTGGGGAGGGAGCTAAAGGTACACTATGCCATTCCATCAGGACTCTCTACATGCTTTATTCACTTTTGTTCAAAAACTCATTCTGAGGTTGTGTAGAGAAGTGCAGCTGAGCTCTCTGACCTGTGTCTCATGTCCATATGAGCACTGTCTAAGAGGGGTCTCTCTAGTTAATCTTCTGGTGTTCTAGAGTGAAAGACATTTAAGATTTGTCCACATTGAGGAAAAACCAGTGGGGATGAAAAGAAGATGCAGCCTTTATGATGGAGAAGGTAATCAAGCATGGGAATGAAAGTGTTTGTGGAACATTCCATGGTATCAGCTGCATTAGAAAGTGCATTTCAATCACATTGCAGAAATTGTTGAAAAGTGGGTCATGGTGCCTTTCCTGCAGCATCTGTGTTCAGCTTGTTCTGTAGCCATTGATGTGATTGTTATAGTGATAATAGTAATGTTGTGACTGTAAGAATAAATATATATGTATTTAGCTTTGGTGTGAATGAATACATGTTAAAGATGCCAAGCTGCTGAATACATGTTTGTGTAATACCAGTGAATATTATTGAACTGCCTCTCTAAAAGTGAGAGATACTTGTTATGTTCCTTTGATTTGCCCATTTGGGAAAAAAAAAATTGAAATTTTACAGAACATTTACAGGAAAATGAAAACTAAGAGGTTATGTGACTCATTTATGTAATAATAATTTAGCATGTTCATTCATAAGGTCAGTATGTGCATTTATGAGCTTGCTGTATCAATGTATTTGTGTAAAACTCGTATTGTTAATTAATTTTAAAGTCTTTTCATGTGCAGAAAGTAAATGTTGTTTCTTTAAGTAGTCCGGCCATGCATAAATGTGCATGCTCTCAGTTACTGCTCTATTAAGTGCTTAGTTCAATCCTGTTTAACAAACTCAACACTGTGGAGGAGGCACACAGCATTTTCTAGGGTGAAGCTCATTCAGACACAGCCTGTCCTTGGTGCCAGCTGACTTACAGCATTAGCTGGTATCAGCTCTACTTCATGAGAATGCTTTTTGCCTTTTTCAGTAATGCTCATTTGAACAAAGGTTTTCCTTTATCCAGCTTAAGTAATGCTCTAATCCAAGAAATTAGGGGACATTTGAAAATTCATTTGTCATCTTGAGTTCACTTCAGGAGTAATTTCAGCTCAGTTTTGAAGAAAGTGTGGCCTTATACAAAAGGCTGTAAATATGTCTTTGTCTCGTTTAGGGATTAACAATTAAATTTCTAATTGCCTTTATGTATTGTACTCCAGGCAGAGGCTGAGAGGAAGCAGGGGGGTTCTTTTCCATCTGTGCAGCAGTTATGTGCCTAAGGTGGCAGGGTTTGGTCTATTTCCCAGGTGTCCTCAGTTTGCTGTTATTTAGTAGATTAAAACAGAATAAAAAAACAGGGTTCAATCAGTGTCACTATTCCATCGTAAGTATCCTTAAGTGGTAAATCACAAACCAAGTTTTTCTTTATTTACAGACATCAAATAGTATTGGTTTTGGAAAAGAAACAGAACGATCCATGACTATGAGTAAATCAGTAATACCTGACCTTCCCTCATCGCATGAGAGTTTGATCAAGTGGGCTTATGAGCATAATTATAGTCCAGTTATTTCCTACACAAAAGCACCTGTTGCTAACAGATTTCATCTGCAACTTGACAATACAGGTAAGTTTGAAGATGGGCTTTTAGCATATAGAAAAAGCATATCTTCTTTTTCTAGGAATACAATTACTTGAAAGGTGTTTTCTCAGTTTTGAAGCTTTGGTTTTGGCTGTTGCACTTGTTTAACTGCTTGTCATCAAGAATGCTGGTAATATCTATGAATGATGGTTACAAATAATAATCTGTGGCTTTTTGATTAGAAAAGTCCAGGCAAAGTTGTGTTATTTCCTGCAATTTGATGGAATTAAATGTTTATGGTTTATCCAATCCACGAGACTTCATGTGATGGTACCCAGTGTTCACTGAAATAGATGTCAGCAAGTGGATATCCTGTTAGTTAATAAATCCAGCTTTGATTTTTTTTCTAGTGTGTTTTTTCCAAAAGTATGAGCACAGTGTTTCCTTGAGACGATTAAATAAACATTGAAACTGTTTACGGACATGAGTGGCTTACCAAAAAAGTCTGAGCAAACAGAATAAATACGACTATTGAAAAAAAATTGGGTATTTGGCCAAAGTAATTGCTGATGTAAAGCTATCTGGCTCCATTGAAGCTAGCAGAGTTGCATCTGTTATTTTCACTAATTCTGAGTTTCAACCACTAAAACTATTGTTTTACAATTTTGATAAAGCTTATGTTTACATTAATTTTATCGATTGCACTCTCATGGGTTCTGTCCTCAGCAGGCATGTGTGTAAGCCAAGAGATAGTTTTCTCATTTACTCACTATAAAGTTAACTTTTAGTTAGCTTCGTTCTGGTTATATAAGTAGTTTGACAACAGTAGTGACTGAATTTCTGATGGGTCAGGTTGTGGAAGAATTTCACCTAATGATTTGCACTTTGGCTCTTTCAGCAGTACCAATACAGAATATTTGATGAATGTGATGTTTCTTTTACCTCTGTGGATCTTTTACATATAATAGGTCCACTCATTAAGAGTTTATGTTCAGCTCTTGGTGAGAGAGATTTCTGACAGGGACTAAGTGTACCAAGATTAGATGCCTCAGTAACAACTAAACGCTTAGTTGTAGGGGTTGTGGCTGCTTACCTGAAAAGTACAAAGATGCTGTTTTTAATGTCCTTCAGGAGCTCCCTTTATGGATAATATTTTTTTCTGTATGAAAATTATTCATTCAGGATACTTTTTAGGAAAAATATCTAATAAACTAATGTGGATTTGTTGTTTTGTTTTGTTTTGTTTTTTTTTCAGAAGAGATGAATGATGAAGAAGACCATTCCCTTCCTCCAGAGCTGACAGAATTGCTGGGTGCTAACCCACTGCCGGCTCCAAAGAATACCGATGGCCTGACTTTTCCATTTCACATTAACAGAGGAAGACATGACACAGTGGGAGAAGAAATCTTCCCATCCAGGCATTCAGTAGATACACTAATAAATCATGACTTCGGGCATTCCCTCTCAAAACATAAAGAACCTGAAGAAGTTCAGGGCAGTGCTGATATGGCCCTGTCAATAAAGTGCGATGACAAAGTTATGACAGTAGCTGTAGAAAAAGATTCTCTACAGGTTGGTGTGATATCTTATTCTCAAAACTGGGGATGGTTTTTTTTGGCAGACCATTTTATTTGCATTTTGATTGAAAAAATAAACATTCAAAGTCCTACAGCCATCACCACACAACCCCCCAAAATAGTTTGGAGAGGAAACTATACTGTAGATCTTCTTTGCCGTAACTCAGAATCATGTTTTCTCTTCCCAGCAATCTGGTGGTTTTTAGAGGGATTTCTGATTGAAGGTGTACAAGGTTGGTTCTGTCAAAAAATTACTGTACTCAGTCATCAGTCTGAGTTTTTAATTTCCAAAGTACAAAGAAGCTGCTTTTGGTAACAGTGTGAGACCTAAATAGATATAAAGATCTGTCTTTACCATCTACCAGCCGACAGGTTGCTTGTGTCCATTTGTATTGTGGAAAAGAGCCTGAAACAGACAGCATTTCAGACCAAACAGAGTCAGCATTATTAATCAGCAGATCAATAATGAACCTGTTGTTTCCTTTTTTTCCATGTTACATTTTTTCCTTGTCTGCCATGTATAACAGCATTTTGAGAGTGACCTTCCCTGGATGTCAGTACAATGAGCTTCACTTCCTCCTGTCAGCAGTCACGAGCAGTGACTGAGCTGCACTTTAGCAGGAGCCGGGCACAGTTTGGTTCAGCCCCTCACAAAGCGCCTTTGTTTCAGGCTGGCGGCTACACCCGCACCGAGCTCTCGCTGCTGGACCACTCCTGCAAAGCCAGGATGAATGGGACCCACTTCATCCTGGAATCCTCACTCAACAAATGTGGGACTCGGACAGCGTATATCTTGAACAAGATCGTTTATTTTAACTCTGTGAGTATTTTACAAAGAGGATCCACCTTCTGTACTGCACATCGTAGTAGTACAAGGAAGCCATTTGTGGTTAGCTTTAGTCTTAGCAAAAAGGAGGCATCCTGATCTTTTCCTGCCTAGCTCAAACCTAGTTGCAGCCATGGTCCTTGTATTCAAGGAGGTATGAAGGCTGCACATTCAGTGTGCTCCTGTGGTCAGATAGTATCCCAAAGGAAAACGGAGCTGGAGTTAAACACATTTTACAACACGGCTGCCCTTTGGGGACCATCTGTACCAGTTTGGGAGAAATTGCACTGGCGTTCCCTCTGCAGCTTTGATCATCCATACATAAGCAGTAATACATTGCTGTAAGGAGAAATAGGAATGAAGTTTTGTAATTGCACAAAGCAATACCTTTTCATTCATATCCTGAATTTTCTTCTAAAATTGTGTGTGAAAAAAGACTTTTAAAATGTGAGGAAATGACATTATTTTTGCATGCTTTTCTCTTAGAATTTGAATTTATATTTTTTAGCAGTGCTATATGTAATGAAGGGACTCTTGAGTGCTAGTTATATGAGTGATGGTGCAAAGGAGCCCAGTTAGGTTGTAAGCAACTGCATTCAGCTTGGCTCAGCTTATGAGCCAGAGTACAATGCAGATATTCTGGGTTCAAAAGTAATGACACGTTTCTCTTGCTGAGCTTTCCAGTACATAGAAGTAACTTTGGCAAATGATGGAAAGCCTGTGGTCCAACCTAAACACAGCTCAGGCAATCTGATCTGACCTTGCCTGGTTAAAACTGTTCTATGCTGGGGAGTCAGTAGCACCTAACTTTAGAAACAGTCCCAAACCAAGACAGAATCTTAGGCAAACGACAGAACAGCACGGGTCTGGAGCTAAATACTCTCATGGTCCCTGTATTCTATTATGGCCCAAAGTAAAGTGGTTATTTACCTCCTCTCCTTTCTTCATCATGTCTTTTAATAGTCTTGGCTATACACTTGAACTCATGTATGGGATTGTTAAGAATTTGGGGGCGTTTCTCCTAAAAAACAGACAGCCTGCAGTGGAGTGTCAAAGGGTGTGTGTATGTAATTTTTTAGGAGTTGCTCTAAGTCTAAGAAAACAAAGTTGAAGTCCTGGGTGGGAGGGAACTAGCTGAGAAGCTTCAAGCATAAAGAGGCAGAATGCAGAACACTGGAAAACAAAACTATAAATTTCCAGGTGAAGAAATGAAGACATGTGAAAAGGATGGGGAAAAAAAGGAGGAGGAAATTCAGTGAAAAAAAAAATGGGGGGAAAATGAAGAAGGAATATTATGGTTTTGGGTGTACATGTCTGAAAAAAATTGCCAATGACAGAACAGAAAATCCCCGAGTGAGCCTAACATTTTTTGTCATTTTTTATGAGTGCACTAAGGAGAACTGCTAGTAGCAAAAAATCACTTTAGAAAGCCATTTCTTTTTTCAGTGTTGGCTATAGAAATACTCGAAACAGAACGGAAATGCTGGGCTGCTCATTCAGACACCAACACCCAGACCAGTGTCTTTCTTCACTGGCTGTGAATTCTGGAAAGAAACTTGGGCATTCTTTAAATATAAGCTACACGCTCAGCACGAGGCTGTTCAAGACATGCTTTCACCATTTGCTTAGCTGGAGCTCTTCTTGTGGCCTTTGCATTGTTCTGAAGAGAGCAGAAAATAATAACCATGCGAGTGCTCGGTTATCACCTAATGTAATTTGTTTGCAACCCCTCTGTGCAGATTGTCATTCAGCTGTCAGCACCAGCTGAAGGCAGCGGCTTTGAAGATGACGACATGGAATCGGGTGATAATGGATTTCCAGGGGATGCTGATGAGGGAGAGGTGGCTTTCTCAAGCTGGCCTGAAATAGCGGTATGTTATCCTCAGGTTTGCACTGACAACGAAGAAATACCTGTTGTGATAGCCTTTCACATCAATTACATTAATTGTCTAGAAATTCATTTGTCTTTTAACACGTTTCTTCTTACTACGGTTTCTTATGGCCCTGTTGAAGATTTGCACTAAGTAGTAGTGTGGGTGGGCCTATATTGTACATAACAAATCTGTCCTGCCACTCCTGACTCGTAATGTTACTGTATTTCTTTTCTCATTTTAGTTTAATTGCACACTGCACCAGCCAGAGGATGACAGAGGCATTTTCTGGCCTCCTGAACCACACATCACCAATGTGACCTTCAGCATGGACCTGTACAAAACAGATTTGTTCCTTGCTCCTTCCCAAGGACTGTTCTCTGTTGCCAAGAATGGGCCAGTATACGTAGAGGTAACAAACTGAAAAAGACTTCAAACTAACAGAAGGGTTTTGCAAGGCTGTGCAATTGAGCCAAATCTGTTCTTGTCAGTTGAAAGGTTTTGTTGGGCAGCTGGTTCAGGCCACTCTAGTGGCTGCAGAGAACAGAAACTGTGGGATAAGAAGTAGGACAATATTTTGGGTAAAAAACCCAAAGGATTCTTGCAAAATGGATGAATTTAACTTACAAGGTAGATTGGTGGTTCTTGCTAAATCTATTTTTCCATACCGAACTTAAAGGTGGTTTCTGACCTCATGCTCTGAACTGGCATATCCTGATGGGATCATTTTATTGTATGTCTGAACCTTGTCTGAAAGATGTAGACATGCAAAAAAATTATTACAAATGTGTGTCTTTCATATGCTAGTGTTCTCAGGTTACACAGTTAATACAGATTCTGGTCTCTCTCCAATCTGCTTAAAAACATCAGTTATAATCCTTTTGAATGCTACCACATAAGAGATCAAGGAGATTTAGATAAATAATACTAAAACAAAATGAACAGCCAGGTGCCCTTGACTTCAGGTGAATTTTGCACATGATATTTCCATGTGTTGCTGAGTTGCTTATGAAATCTGTGGAATTTCAAACCAATACAGTCAGTATTTTTAGAGATAGCTAGGTGAACAGAATTTTGGATTTTCAAATAGTGATAGACATTAATAAATGCAGCTTTGGCAATGAAGAAGTATGGCCAGTTTCTAGGCAAGTAAATCCCAAGGTGTGAGCTATGGGCTTGTAAGACCAGGCAAAAGCAGCAGTGCTGTGCCATGCTTCTCTTGCCCAAGTCAGTTCCCCTTTGGGGGCCTGTGTTGCACATGACAAGCACAGCGACCCATTTGGTGCAGTTTTCTTCATGATTTCGGTGTGCTTTGTCATTTCTTTATTATCTACCCAGTGAAAAGTACTTAAGACAGCTAAAGCAAAAATAAAGTCTGTCACACTCAGTTAAGAATATCTTTATAACAAACACTTAAAACCATCCGCTTCCTTCATTGATCTGGGATGAATCCCCCTGACTCTGAGCCCGCTGGAGCTGTTTATTCAGACAGATGTTCTGATTTCTTCATCACCTGTCCTGGCAAAAGCCTTTTTTTCCTGTTTTTCTTTCTTGCACAGTGGAAAACGTATCAGTTTTGAACTTCGGTGACTCCATTTTTTAAGATGACACTGATTTTTTTTCACCTTTTCTGTTTCTATTTTCTGTTTGTTACTAAGAAAAATATTTTTGGGTTTTGATAAATATATATTTGGTAAAAATTATTTATCTCCTTTTTCCTTGTTTGGTAAGGGTTTTTTTTTGTTTGAATCTTTTGGATTCTGGGTTGTTTTTTATTTCTTCTCTGCTGTCATTTTCTTACCATATTTTGATCTTCCACCTTCCTCCTATGGTTCTTTTCTTTCCTTATCATTCATCCTGTTATTTAATTAACTGTAGTATGCCTGTCCTACTTTCCATAATCTCTTTTAATTAGTTTACACCATCAGCTTGTTTCCTGTCAGTATCTGTGGCTGACTTTTGTTCATCCATCTTTATTTCTGTTCTTTTTAGAAGATAGTCTTTCTTGCTTAGATGCTTCAGCACATCCCTTCGTCTCTAATTTGATTGCTGCTCACATAAGGGAGAGAAAAAAGGAGAAATGCTTTTATTCTCAGCAAAACTCCTAGCATGCAGAAATTACTGCATAGACCACACAATTTGGCAGGCTCTTCCTTAAAGATACATGCAGCACATATGGATTAAGTATGCATATAAGGCACATTTCTTCTAAGAAGATTTATTGTGGAACTGTTTCATTGGGCAATGTTAATGGTTGGACAAATGTTTCTGTTGTTTATTAAGAGCAACATGCCTCATTTGTTACAAATTACATTTATATTTTTCTTCTAATTATTCTGTAGCATTTATTGTCTGCATTCCAATCCAGCTGAGCAACATCAGGGCATTGGAAGCTTTCAGTCTTAATTATTTTTCATAAAAGAATAAGAATTTCAAACTTACAATAAGCTAAAAGGATCCTTTCACAAGATATTACAGCTTTTGAGGAGGCTCCCTCACCCCCTCCAGTCCAGGAATGCCACCCACACATCAGACCATGACCTCCTCTCTGCCTTTGCATTCCTGACTTGGCTGGGGGTGGATTCTCTGTTGTGTCTGTTGTTTTGGGTTTTTTTTTTTTTCTATTTTCATTATAATTTTGAACAGATATAAACCCATGGAATTAGTGATTGATCTCCATACAGCTCTGTTATAGCCTGTGTGTCTAAGGGAGGCCGTGCCATCTCAGGTGGCAGACACAGACATTACTGTGTCTTATCTGGGGGGGGAGGGCGGGTTTCATCTGCTTTCAGAAAGATAAGGGATTGCTGTATTTATGCATAGCTATGCTCATAAACAGCTGCTGGTTTTGAAACCACAGATTTTCTGTCTCTCAGTTTGACAGTTTACCCTTAACATTTAGCCTTCAAAATATTTCAGATTGGAAATGGCACTGGAAAATTGCTTAAAAAATTGTTGAAAATGTATGAAATGTGAACTAAAAATGTCATTTCTGAGATCTTACTGTCTCTTTCTTTAATGCAGGTGTCTGTGACTAAAGCTGACAGATCGTTGGGCTTTGCTATTCAAACGTGCTTTGTTTCCCCGTTTTCAAATCCAGATAGAATGTCTGACTATACCATCATAGAAAACATTTGTCCTAAAGATGAATCTGTTAAATTCTACAGTATTGACAAAGAGAATTTTCCAATACCACACGCACAGAAGGACAGAAAAAGATTTAGCTTTGTGTTCAAACCAATGTTCAACATCTCACTGCTCTTTCTTCACTGTGAGTTGACTTTGTGTACAAATAAAGGCAAAGATACTCAAGGACTGCCAAAGGTCAGTAATTAATTAAATTTATCAAAATTTCTGATTTAGATGAAAACAATGTATTTTTTCATCTGAACTCTGAAGGTAATAAATAGTTTTCTGTGGAATTGTCTAATGAACATATATCCCTAGGCTCAGAATTTTAATAGATAAGAGTTATTATACTGTGCATTTTGACTACGTAATTTGCAGTTGCTGTTTAAATTTCTTTAGGTGGCTGCAAATAGAAATTGCTTTTTATTGCACAGGTGGTTCAAGTTTATCTTTTCAGTGTACATCCAAAGCACAAACAATGTTAGCCTTAATTTCCATGCACCATATTGGATAATATTGTAATCTGATTGCTGCAAAAGAGAAGGTTGTTTGGAGTTTCTCATTTTTTGGTAAATTGTGTAGGGTAAAACTGGTTATGAGGCAACTGTGCCACTGGCAGAGCTGTCCTGGCAGATGGGTGACTCTGACCTTATGCTCTGTTCTTTGTCCTCCAGTGCATTCCTCCTGATGAAGCTTGCACCTCTCTCAATGTGGATATGATCTTGGCCATGATGCACAACAAGAAAACCTTCACCAAGCCCCTTGTTGTAATAACACATGAAGGAAAACAAGAAGGTATAAAAATAAGCTTGACCTGTTTAATAATGCTATATATATTTAATATTGTGTGACATACAGCCACTTGAAATGAGTATGTGACATTGTATAATCTTGTGGTGGTACTGTGTCTGTAAGATGTTAGGACATTTTCCTGGCAGCAGTCATCAGGCCAAGTCATAGCCATTTTTTCACCACGTTATTGTTCTCTGGACATGTGGGTTTGCCGAGCCTTGAGAGAGGAATACTCAAAGTAGGACAAAATAACATGGGTTTTGGAAGTAGAAATGTAGCAGTAGCACTTGGAGCAATTTCTAGTTGCCCAGAGATAAAAGGCAGTGTTCTGCTCCCTGCTGTGTCCTTTATTTATTGTGCTTGTAAATATAAATTTATGAATAATAACAATGGAGTTGCAAAGTATTGAGGGTGTTAATGCCTGATAAGTTTGTAAGGCAAAGAGGTGGCCCCTGGAGACTCACTCAATTCTTAAACTATGAAGAGCAAAGGACAGTGTACACAAAGGGGCTCTGCTTTGGTGGGACTTGTTTGATTATGTAATCTTTCTTGAAAAAAAAAAAAGTGTGGTTAGTAACGGGTTGAAGGAGTTGGAGAGGCTGAAGTGCATAATGAGATAATGCCAAACAGCAGGATGAGACCTTATTCTAGTTTAAGAATATGCCCTGTGGGTGATGCGAAGTAAGAACTGGTCTCACAGTTTCATTTAATTTGAAAGTTTTTCGTAGCAGATCACTCTGACAACAGCATCAGTCATGTTTTGATGCAGTCCTCGGAGAAATGTGCATTTATCTTTTCTTTTTCTATTTGCATTGAAGTTTCATGAGAAGTTTCAGTGGCTTCCCATACATCAAAATCTTCCAATGGTGTCCAAAGGCTGTTTGACCTCTGGAATGCTTTTCAGGGAGCATCAAAAGGATGGGGATCAGGAGTCCTGTAACCTCTGTTTTACAGTGCATGCTGTTAGTCTTTGAACAATTTGAAGTTCAAATACAGCATTACTAGGGGACATAGGCAACAACTGTTTCTGCCTAACTCTGCAAGTCAGCTAATATTTCGTTTGGAGGGTTTTTAACAAAATTGTTAATACAGATCAAATCCACTATGAATTAAAGTCAAGCATTTGATCTGTCGCTGTTACAATTGAAACTGTGCTTTGAGCCTGATTCTGGACTTTCATTTTGCTCAGCTCTCATATTATTTCAGTAGGTTTTCTATTGGGAATGAGTAAATCCTGCAACTGAAATTTGGCTTTCAATAAACAGACTAGTACTTCAGCTCTCTTGTCCTTATGATGTGTGGAGCATTGTGTGCAGCTCCCATCTCGGGCTCCACTCAGAATGTTGTCTTTGTCAGAGGCACAAGGTCTCAGTGTGCAAAGACAAGCTAAATTTATAAAGATTAGTTACAAGACAACAGTGTGATAGAGTATTTTGTTGCATTGTGGGTGATTTAGTATAATTGTGGGACGCTTGGTGGAAATCTCCCCAGCATATCCCAGCTTTCAGACATAATACCAAGTGGCACATGAACAATGTAGCTCTGTTGGTATGCAGTTGTTCTGCAGTGAATCAAAACCCCTTTCTTAAAGCCAAATGCCATTGTAGGCCAATATGTGAACCTAAGATTTGGGGAAGAAATTGTATCACATTATTGCACAGGAGAATTTACCTCTCAGAGGTAGTGTTCTTCATTTTCTTTGATGTGAACAGAACCAGCTTTCACTCTTTCAAACCACTCTGTGTGAGGTACTGCCCCTGGCTCTCCTCATCAAGCCACATGTGGAAGTCATGTGCTTGACATTTCAAAAGTCAGAACAAACTGGTCATTGCAAAGGTGTTGTTTTTTCTTCAGACAAGCTTCTAACTGTTGTTGCCTGTATTAGAAATCACAATACTATATCTAAAAGAGAATTTGCAGTCAATCCCAATGGAAGTGTTTAAAACCTAAGTCCATGCCATGTACATTCCCTTTGCATTTCCCCGTGCTCTCCCCCACTGCCATGACAGGCACATGGATGGCCATTGATATGCTAGGAAATACATGTTCTGTTGAAATAACCTACCAATGTTGTTCAGAATTTTGCTAAGTGCAGAAACTTTAGACTACTATTTCTACAGCAAAAAGAGATAGGTCATAGAAAGAAGGTCAAAAGGGCAACTAAAAAGTGCCTCTATCCTACACAGGTATAGAAAATGATAATTAAGGCTGGCAGCAGTTGTTTTTAAATTAGATGTTTTTGTAGGCCTCAGTGATTCTCACTGCTTCTGGGTTGTTCTGAGCAAATTGCAATAAAATACATGTAAGAACTGGATGACTGAAGAGAATTGATAATGAGCTACACAGCTTATCATTAGCTGATTTCATATTCTCTGTGGAGAGGCCAGTGATAGAAATAGCATGGAAAATTCATTTTCCTCTCAGCTCAGAAGGCATTTTCTTGGCACTTGGGATATGCCAGTGGAGTGTTTGAACAATCTGATAGTGCCCTTACCCGTGTTTGTACTTCTCAGTGCTCCTTGGTCTTGGTCCAGCCCTCCTTGCAGATCTTACATTCAGTTATACTGTTGCTGTTACGTACACTTGGTAACTTCCCACATTAGTTGTGCATGCACCACCCCACACACCCCTCTATGTCCTCACCTGTTTCCTACTACTGTTCCACCTGTATCCTATCATCTGCCAAAAGTGATCTGCAAGAGATACTCAGATGTTAGAACAAGACACAATAACACAGTTTCAGAATAAAATGCTTTTTTGGATTTTGTAGCCACATGTTTCAGGGCCTAGTGTCTTTAGACCTAATGGTCTGAAGGATATTGCTGGATGTTTGGTGCTGCCATCTGGGTTTTAGAAATTATAAGCATAGTTTTATTTAAGAATGCTCTAAATAAATGAATATATTTATTTTCAGTATTTTTGGACCGTTATGTTTGCATTGAAATTAATTAAACTATTTTTTTCCAGTTGTTAAAGATGCAAAAACAAGTATTGAAACACAGTCTTATCAAATCCTTTTACATCTGTTGCACTGATCACACTCAGATATGCCAGATCTGGCAATATAAGTGAAATCCCTGAGTTGCTGGGCAATCCAGGATCAAACTGCAGCTAACCAAACAGGTCTCTGGGTCTGAAGCCAGAATCTCTAGCTCTTCTGCTTGAGGTGGCATTCTTGGAGAAAGATAAGAGAGGCCAATTAAGAAAAAGGAGGGGAAATTCTTTATTTTTTAAACATTTGTTTACTTGTTTCTTTGTTAGAGGGTGATATCTTCATCACTAGGATGATGATATTTGATATTCTTGCCTAGAATAATAGCTTTGATCTTTGAACAATACCTATGATCTTTTATTTCTTATGTATAATAAGAAATTTTTAAACCCCCCTGCCAAAAAAAAACCCCACACAACTTCCAAGACAGAATACCATGTAGGACTCAGGAAAATGGGTGAATCAACACATATTCATGCAATTTGGACGAAGCAGTATGTATAGTGCTATAAAACTTGCTATTCTTTAGTAAGTGTTTACTTTTTTGTGTGTGTATGTGTGTGATTTAGTGTGCTGGTGTCTCATATTTATGATTAGTGAGTGGTCAGATGAATGTAATCACTTTAACATAATCTTTGTTCCTTCACAATCTGTGAACTTTTAAGAGTTCCACATAGGGGTAACCAGAGTTACTGTGGGTCACGCCTTATGACATCTGATTTGGGAAAGGTTGCAGTGTATTTGCCAGCAAAACATATGGTGCATGAACGATACTCTAGATAGAGTCCCTTGAGGTATAATTATTATATGAATAGAATTTTTCTGAGATGGGTGAGATTACTGAATTTGGTCTGCTTTTCCTGAAATTCATGGTTTGTAAAAATTACAGTTAGTCTTTCTGTCAGATCAGAGCCTGCATAGTTTGTAGGCTGCATTTGGAACTCTATCTGATTAATGTTTTGTGCATTTTCTTTGTTTTAAATTAGATCCTTCCCTTCCAAAGCCAAACGTGAGACAGCCACGTAAGTAACTCTTAAAACAATCTTTTTTAATCTTTAAATGTTTGTCTACAAAGCGTTAGATAAATTAAGAAAATTCTCTTCAAGCTTCCTGACTGTGTGCGTATTTAATTCAGAGACAAAACAGAATTCTGACTGTATTGTTGATTGAGAGGTTCCCATCAGTGTTCAGAGGAGGACTGTGACCTTTTGTGTATGTGAAAGTTGGGTTTGGGGAAACACCACTGAGAGTCTCAGCCTGAGCAAGTTCATGTGCTGGTGTGTGTGTGTTATCTCCTCCTCTCTGCTGAGGCCACTGCTTCCCAACATCAATGTTAGAGCAGCAGTGCCATCCCTCAGAGCTTCTGTGCCCTACCTGTGTCCTATTTGAGCCTCACTCCTGTCCTGCACCACAGCCCCAGGTGCTCCAGCACCAGCATTTACAGGCCATGCTTCGATGAGATCACTGCCTTGATATGGATTAATTTCTTTGGTTTTAATGTTATCTTGGTGTAGTGAATTAATCAGGGTCGATTAATGACCTAGAAAATGAGAGAAGCAGCACTAGATGAAAATAAACAGGAAGGTGCAGGTGATGTGCAGCCAAAAGCGAGAATGAATGGAGAAAAGGGAGATTTAAAGAGAAAGTGCAAAGAAGGTTTTTCTTCTGCTCCTGTCCCTGTGTCTTCAAGACTAAATTTTTTCAAAATAGCAAAGGCAGTGAGCAATTATGCTTCTGCCACTTCTCCATGCAACTTTCTTCTCTCCACTGTGTTTCCTCCTAAGAGAAGAGGACACTGACTGGTGCCTGGTGGAAAAAACAGTTGAGTTTAGTCTTTTGTGTTTGCATTTGAATGACTAGAAGTAGCCAAAGGACCCAGAAACAGTCTCATAGAAAAACTGAAAGAAAAACCTTCTAAGACACTATCTGTCAGGTGCTGTAAAGGCAAACTAGGTCACAAGCACCCAGAAATGGGTCCTGAAGGCCCTTGCCAACAGGAGCTGCTAGAGAAGACTTTTGTCAAAAGAGGATGAGGGATGTCCTTAGGGGCATCTGCTGGATGCAGGATGTGTAAAGTGAGGGTGTTGGCTGTGTTCTGAGAACTGAAAATTTCACTGAAGGATACTACTAAGATCCAGTCAGCTCATTTCCTGGCCAGCATAGTCAGTAAAATGTTATTCATTGGCCTAAGTGATTTTCTGCACTGGGATATATTAAAAATACTGAAACTAGTAATCAGTTTTTAAAGAAGAAATTTCCCTAAAAGATTGCTGAATGATTATTAATTTTTTAAGTATTTCTAATTACCAAAAAGAAAAACACAGAGGCCAAAAATTTTTCTGTTTGGATGATTAGCACTGGGGGCCAATACATCCAGGAACCAAATGCTGTTACCCTTGAAATTGTCCTACAAAAGGGCCTCTCCCCTAGAAAATGATTTACGTGTGTGTGCTTCTATTTTTGTGATCTGGAATTAATTTCAGTTATTGAAAGCGTTGCCAAATGTGAAAAACAATTGTTTCTATTTATGTTTTCGCTGACTTTTTGCTGGCATCTCTTCCCTCTTAACAGCAGTTCCGTTCTCCACCTAGATTTCAGACTGAACTTGAGAAGATGTAGGGGAAAGTTTGCTTGAATGTTAGGCCATTTAAATGAAAAGCATTTTTGCCAAACATCTCAGCCTTTTAAAAACACACTTTAAAGATAAATGGATACTTAATTGAAAGCAAGTTATTAACAGCCAACTGAAAATGCTTAATTTTTGCAACATTTTCCAGATGTGTGTGCTGAGCTAGAGTTTTACTTTGTGATATGGAACAGTTGGTTGGACTGAAGCCACTCTGAATTTCCACTTTAATTTCCTTGATGCAAATTTGTCAGTTTCTCAAAGCGGTGCTTAGTTAACTATGAAATTTTAAAAAGCTCTTCCATGAAAGAGTAAGGGTGAATTTTTGTAAAATGGTATCTGCCTCTGAAAATAAGAAGTGCCTGTGTTGTGTGTGTTTCCCTGAGCAGCTGTGCTGTACGGGCTGGACACGCTGACCGTGGTGGGCATCGCCTTCGCGGCGTTCGTGATCGGAGCCCTGCTGACCGGGGCGCTCTGGTTCATCTACTCGCGCACAGGTACGGCCGAGGCCTCGCAGCGCGGGCACGCAGCGTGCCCTGAACCTCTGCACCGGGGAGGGAGGGAGGGAGGGCGGCAGCGGAGCCGCCACTGCTTATCCTGGGCTTTTTTATTTCCTTGCTCTCTCTTCTTACTCAGGAGTTCTCCAGCAGCTCCTCCCATGAGCCTCTATTGCGTATCGGCCGAGCGAGACCCGCCCTTCCCTAAAGGGAGACGTTACGTGTTATGGTTTAAAATTTGCTTAAATAATTTTAAACACAAGTCTTGAAAACTCATCTGGGACATGAGTAAAACTGAGTATTCCTGGCTTGTGTATTATCATTAGTAACATCTCTGTATTTCAAATTTAGTTAATATTTCAGTTAATGGATCCCTTTGTGTTCCCATACTACTTTTTAAATTTTTTTTTTTTGCAGTTGCTACATTAGGCTGATGTGTACAAGAAGTGGGCCAAATGGTTAAGAGAATGCTTTATCTAAACAGACATATTCTGAGTATAAGTAGACTTGAAAATTTTTCTCGGGCTTTGATTACATAGAATTTTTGCCGCAATTATTTATTCCTTCATCCTTCAACTACTATTTTCAATTGCTTAAAGTCACATCATCTTAATTTTGTGCAACCAAATACTTAGGAATGTGTCTGAATTGGTGCAGCCTCTATGCACAGATAATTTTCCAGTGTCTCCTTAGAATTTTTTCCCATGCTAAACTAAATTAGCAAAAATGGAATACTGTACTGAAAGAAGAGGGCACTTGGGGAGCTTTCTGTTGCATGCCCCAGACATTGACTGGACATTGATGAAGCCTTGATTTCCAGCATGTGACTTTGGCTGCTTGTGGATTATGGGGTATCTCAGGATCCTTAGAGTATTCTGGACTCCCAACTACTCCCACTTTTGACCTCTCGAGACCCTACCAAGATCTGGCAGGTGGGAAGAATGTGAAGTCAATTACTCCAAGCCTATGCAGCTCTGGAGCACTGAAATTTGCCTGTAGCCCACTGCAGGGGTTTTTTTTCTGGCATCTAAAACCTCATGGAAGCTATTTAGGAGTGAGAATCCGGCCCTGTTGGATCAGAGCTTCTGTAAATATTATGACCTAGGAGCTTATGTTAATTTGGAAATAAAAACTATGGTGTTTTTTCCAGTTGGCAGTGCAACAATTTTGTATAAGCAGTTTAATACTTCTCAGTGCATCAGCTGTGTATGAAACTTGTTTGGAATTGAAGCAAACATGGAAAATTTAAAGGTTGTGATAATATGTATAAATTGTATAATTCTGTCTCATATAAGTACTGAAACACTGGGGAAGAAAAGTAAGCGCTATTTCAGTGAGTAAATGGGAAGTTTAGTAATTCCCATATTGGTAACCTTTATTAACAAAAAAATTTAACTAATTGTTACATTAATACCTTTGGTCCTGCATTTTTGGAAGTTCAATCTGTATTCACATACAGAACCATCTACAGACATGCTGTGTGTCAGTACTCAAGGAACACTGGGGAGCCAACATGATAAATCCTTCAGCAACAGTAGAACTTGGACCAATCCCATGTAAAGAATTATATTAGCAAAGTACATCAGTCATGGTGACCACATACAAGTAGTGGAGAGGGCAGCTGCTCTGGCTTTGCGTTTGAGAGATGAAAATAAGTGGAGAAAAAGGTCAGACAAAAAGCAATAAATGAATATAAGAAAAAAAGGGTGCACTGTAGCTCACCAGATTAGAGAATCACAGAAATGATAAAAATTATCTAGGAAGTTTTCTGGTTCAGATTTTCAAAGGATTGTGGAAGTGCACCTGTGTGCATAGTGTCTTGTATCTACAAAGCATAACTTGCAGCAGAGTGCAGCGAAGGCTCTGGCAGGCACAGTCTCTTAAAGGACAACTGCTGTGGCAGACAAGATAATCCAGCTGCAGTGGAAACATTTTAGAGCTCGCTGCACGCTTTTATTAACTTGAGAAGGGGAAGAAAAAAAGATAATCTAAATTTCATCTACAGAGTGGCTCTCTTTTGCCATTAGAGAATTTATGCATTGCCGAATCATGTTCTGAAATCGCATCTTTTGTTGTAAGTAGTACTGGGTTTCCAACACATGATTTAGACGAAAGGTTGGAAAATATGAGTTCATTCTAAAAGTCTGATACTCAGATACTGATACTCAGAGCACAGATAAGAGCTACTGCTGGTGGAGAATGGCAGCTTGGGATGTGTGTAGTAAGTTATTTTTGTTGCTGTAGTGCTGTGTGCAATGCAGCAAAAGGCCACCTTTTTGCCAGTAGTAAGATCTGCTGATACACTTTTATTAATGTGTCTCTGCTGGTAACAAAGAAAGTGTTAAGCGGATGAGCTCTTTTGTTTGCCTTGATAGGCCATTAGCATTAAAAACTCAAGTGAGTGATAGCAGAAAGGAACTACAAAATAGGTAGAATTTCATCTCCAGATACTGAGCAAGGATTGTTGTGTTGTCATGTAGGGCTTTTGCTAATTTCAGTAATGAAAAATTTCTGCCAAAGCATCACAGCTCTGCTTTAGAAAATTCTAGATTTTCTGAAACGAATCAACATGGAGTAGAGATGTCCTATGATACATGGGTAGTAAGAGAAGAGAGAGGGAAAGCTAATATCACAACAACAGAGGAGGAATTTTAGCTGACTTATCTGCAAAAAGACTCAGTACTTTTGATCTTTTCTCTAGTCAGTTAAAGGGCACGAAAGGTGTTGGTGCTGCCTGGAGAGAAACCAAGAACTAAGGGAAATACCAGACGTTTGCCACAATTAACCTCATTTATCTAAGGGTCTTGTAAAGAAGCAAAAATTTTGCAGTGTGCATGAATGCAGAAACTCTTCATAATTTAACCATATAAATATGCATCAATGTAATACGTGTCTTAGTAGGGATCATTGAGTGTGTTTAGGAGAGACAGGCACAAGCCTGATTAGTTAATGAGACTGTTAAACCTTGTAAAGTGTGTTAAAGAGAACATCCGTCCCTGCGTTCTCTTAGGAAGCGCGCTTCCCTTCTTCAGGCAGTGTTGCAAGTTAAGAGGATAAAGTGTTCCAAAATCTGAGAAGTTAAAAGCGTCCCTCCTCCCCCACTTCTCCCTTTTTTATGGGATCTGATTTAAAGTAAACTGACATAGCAACCAATTATATTTGGCAAATGGAGATAGAAAAGCAAACATTCAGACTTCCTGGACAGGCAGTACAACTGGCAGCTTTCCTAAGTGTGAATAATAAAGTGCATGTTGTCGCGTTCAGATGGGTAAAAGCTTGTTTACTGTCAATAGATGAGATGTGTCCATTCTGAGCAGTTTTGGTTTGGTAACACGAGATACATGAAGCTGTTTACATGAAAAAGACAGATGGAGAATGCCTCTTCAGTGATCGTTTACATTTCTTTACATCCTTTTCTTGAATACTCTTTTAAAAAAAGCTTTGCTGTGGTTTAGCTAGGTGTTGAGGAAATAAAATACACGAAAAATCACCCAGTCCAGATGTAGTTGCTAGGCTGTGTGTTCATAACATCACTGTGATTTGGATTTTCTTTTTTCTTGAAAACACTGAGAATGTGTTATTTTTCAAGAAGTGATTGTGGTGCATCAGAACTGCTGATGTGCTCTAGAAATGAGGTGCTGCAGAGGCCATTACAGAGGAAGGAAGGGGTCTTCCAACCCAAACAGAAGGGAGGGTGCCTCCTAGGACACTTTCCAGAGGAGCCAGGAGGGGAGTGTGAGCCATTGGGCTTGCTGGGGACTGCTGCACTGCGCTTTCGTTTTACCATAAAATAAAAGCAACATGTGTTTGGCTTATAAATGAATTTATGTTTAAAAGCATCCAGATTGTATTGATGTGCTGAGGCTGACCAAAGCTGTGTGTAACCATGTGGTTTGTAAAATGGGTGACAGCGGAGCTGCAGGGGGAGGCGGGGGCTGGGGGCCCCGTCGGGGGAGCCCAGCGGCCGCCCTTCCTCGGCTGCCCGAGCGGCTTCTGCGGCGGGGCTGGGGGTCTGCAGCCCCCCTCGCTGCTTCTGATCTTTGTGTTCACTTGTTTAGTTTTAGTGAAAGGGAATTTGCTTATCGCTGCCTTTATAAATATATCCTGTAGTACAAAAGGAAGGAAAACATGTACACAAACAACAGGAGGAGAAGGGAGCGAGTCGGGAGGGGAAGAAACATCCAAACAAGGCTTATGAAAGCCTGTACAGCACGATGACACATACTTAGATTTGATACTGTTTATTCTGGGGGGTTGCAAAGCCATTTCCAAAGCAAGTTAAAGCTGAAACTTGATTTATTTGCAGATGAGTGGGGGTAAATTCTGACCTGCTGCCTAGGAGCAGAAATCCACGGCTCATGGATGAGCTACAATAGTTACTTCTTACACTGGGGAAAACAGACTCAAAATCTGCTCACAAGAGTAAAATCCTGGACTGAATGCTGAATTTAAAAACAAGATCTTCACCGTCTTTTAAAAGTTTATTTGGCCTCCTGGGCAGTGTGGTTTAGTAGTCCAGTTTGTTGTTTTTTCTGTCCTGTCCTGTCCCTTCTTTCCTCCCCATTCCTAAACCAGTGGGGTGTAAGGCAAGAGCTGTGTGTTGTGGGGCCTTAAGTGCACTTCAGCTGTGGCTGTGGCTTGAGCTAGCAGCAAACCTGCTGGTCTCCATTACACAGAGCACTTGCAGCCTCTGCTGTGAGAAATCCTCAGACCTCCCTTGTTTGTTTGCAGCAGACCCCTGAGTACTGAGCAGCCTGCAGAAGGGTATTTTGTGGCCTGAGACACAAAGCGTTAAAGGCGCATTTCCTCTGCAGCCACATTCCGGGAAGCTTGGGCTCTGGCAGCTGGGCAGCAGCACACAGGGCATGGGGATGTGCCAGAGCAGCTCCTGTGGGAGGAAGCTGGCTCGTCCTTGCACTGTAACCCTCTGGATGCAGGCTGTGCCTCCAGCCTTCAGCCTGTCGCTGAAGCAGTCACTGGGAAGTGGGATCTCTACCAAATCCTGGACATGGAAGAAAAATTGGAGTGTGCAGACCTGACCCATGGCATCAGGTTTTGGATAACATAGGATAATGTGGAGCAGGAGAGCTCATAACGCATCACCATAAGCTCATGAGGCAGGAGATGTACTAGCCTCTGATTTTTCCTAATTGCTCTGCCCATGATCCCACAAATCATTTCCATCTTGCTCCTTCTCTGGGAAAGCAGCCATGCTGGTGCTGGCTGCCACAACAAGTCTGCAGCTCAGGCAGCAGCAGTGTGACTGTTACTGCACTGAGATCACAGGTTCATATCCTGGAGATGAGCTCAAGGGAGGGTGCAGCTACAGTGCACATTATATAAACTTAAGTCTTGCCATCTGTTTTGAAGAGACTGTTTTGTAATATTGTTAAGGTTACAGACTTGAGCACTGTAACTTTAAAAATGCCACAGTTATGGTTTCGTATGTGGCCTTATTGTGATCTTTTAGGCATTAAATGGCATAATTATTACTTTCATGCTTAATTGACAGCTGGATTTTTCCTTTCAATCCCAGCCACAGGTGCAGAATGGTGTGAGGAGATCCCAAGTGCTTGATTTGGCAATCTAAATAGTGAAGGGATTTTAATTAATTGTCAGTAAACAGTTCACAAGAAATGGTGGGACATGTTCTCACTACAGGTTGTAAGTGCTGCACATACTGTGGTAGCTATAGGAAACCTTCCTGCATGTTGTATTAGGAGTAAATCAAGTCAAGCTTTCAGGATAGCCTGTTGTTTTTCTACATGAAGAAAACTGGCTGTATCTCAGGATATGTGGTATCCAGCTGATTGAAGAACATTGTCTTGAGCTACACTTTTAGTAAATATGCTGCTCTGTAAACTGGCATTAAAACTAAAGCCTACATTTCCTGGCCTTCCTCCTGGAAACAGCAAAGCTATAAAGTGTCTGAGTTGTGTAATAGGACCTCTTTTGAGTGACAGCTGACAACAGAAGGTAGACAATGTTGATCTTGGCAGTTTCCATCAGCTGCTTGTAAAATGCTCAAGGAAACAGCGCTGTTATTTTCCCTATGTGCACAGCAATGCTTAGATGCTGAAGTCTAGTAACATTTTCAGTGATACTCCAATTAAAGTCTGTTACCCAAGGTATTAATTGCATAAAAAACAACAGACTGCCAGAAGAGGAAGACTGGGAAGAAATGGATTGTTGTTTTCTATGACAACATTTTCAATTTCTGTTCTGACCTCACTTTTTCTCTTGCCTGTCCCTCAGGGGAAGCAGCGGGAAGACAGCAGGTCCCTACGTCGCCGCCAGCCTCCGAGAACAGCAGCGCAGCGCACAGCATTGGCAGCACACAGAGCACCCCCTGCTCCAGCAGCAGTGCCACCTAACCTGGGGACACAGCTGGGAGCAGCACAGCACTGCGTGGGGACATCGCACAGCAGCTTTTTAATGTTCAAAGGATTGGTTTGGTTGCTTCTGAAAAAAAATGAGGAGGGATTTTTCTACGGGAAAAAAAAAGACTGATTTTCTTTTGGGGAAGCCACTGTGTGTGTGTGTGTGTGTGTGTGTGTGTGTGTGTGTGTGTATGAGCACACAATGCATGAGTGAACACAGCCTGTTGGATCTTGTTAGCATGTTATGCTACATGTGACAAAGCTACTAATTTTACAGTACTGCAACCTGTTCTAGAGGTCTGTGGGCCCTCAATGTGAAATCTATGCCAGTTTGGAAAAATGCTGCTTTGTCTATATGATATTTTCCTTTCCCTGAACCTTCTCATTGACACAAGGTATTAATTAAGGGAATTCAGTCATAGAATCACAGAATAGTTTGGGTTGGAAGGGGCCTTAAAGATCATCTAGTTCCAACCCTCTGCCATGGGCAGGGACACCTTCCGCTAGACCAGGTTGCTCAAGTCCCGTCCAATGTGCCTTTGAATACTTCTGGAGATGGGATATCCACAACTTCGTTGGGCGAATTGTTCAGTGCCTCACCACCCTCACAGTAAAGAGTTTTTTCCTAATGTCTAATCTAAACCTGCCCTATTTCAGTTTAAAGCCAATACTCCTTGTCCTATCACCACATAAGATAAGCAGAACAAAAATTATATTAGGTCAAAGGATTTCTCTTTGTCTAAGCAAGAAAGCATCAATGTCAGATCTCCTTGGTAAATAATATTTTATTATTCAGCTACATTTAGGCTCTTTTGAATAATCTTTGGTTTGTTCAGCTTACAGCTACGGCATCTCATTTGCTTTCCTGTTGTGTTTGCAGCGTCAGGTTTGTTTCAGGTATTTTTGTTATAATACTCATTAATTTGATAATTGGAAAAGAGCACACTCTAACATTCCCTCTCTTGTTTTATGGGCCAAAGCTCTTTTTTTAAGAGATTTTTTGATCTGATATACCAAATACAGGCACACACAAACATTAAGACAAAGAATGGTCTTGTGCACTAACATAGATGGGTGTGTACCTTTAATGGCAATGTCTTTATGCAAATAGATATATATCGAGGTATACACAGCCTAACCACTTTACCAGTTGGAAATTAGCACAGCATTCCTTCCATACATAAACATATAATCCATAAATATATATATATAAAATTTAGAACTGCCTGTTCAGTTTATAATAGATAGATGAGATAAAGAAGTTGATTTGGTTCTAGTATTTTAGCTAGCCTAAATTAGCTTTGAAATAAGAGATGAGATTGAGGGCACAAGGAATGTACAGTAGTGCCTGTTGTTTGCTATCCTCTGAAAATAGTTGTGCAGTTGTGTCAAACTGTTGTATGAACATCATGATTGGATAGTCCCAAAGTAGTATCAGAATATGGAAATGGCTGAAGGATACTAATTGTCACTATTTTTTAGTGTCATTACCTTATCTTGGCCTTCAAATTGATGCAAAATGAAAAGCAAAAAAAAGACACTTTCAACATGTAATTGTTTGACTGTTACTTGCCACTTTGTAATGTGTTCTACTGATCCTTCTTGGAGGAAGAAAGAGCATTGTTTTCCTCTAAAAATGAGATTAATAACTTTCATTAGTTGTAGTGAAGGTTACCTGTGTTCTGCAAGAGAGGAAGGGACTTCATTACACTCGAGTGATACTCTGCTCTGAAGTCTGAGCTGCAGATTTCTTGCTGATTCTACACTTGTGCCTTGCTGATGCCAGGATGGTCCAAGTGCAACATATGCAATAGATTTAAGTGCCCAGGATCAGGCAGAGTGTTACTCACTTTAAATCAAATCTGTTACCAGTCCTGCAAACACCTATGCAAACGGGTAACTGCACGCCTTGTCCTCACTATTGGAAGCACATGCTTGACTGTACACCAGGGCTGGTCTCAGTGTCTGTGCAGGCAGGGGGGGCTTAGAGTTGCACATGCAAAAATATTTGGTGTCACCAGGCCAGTGAGCAGTCCTGGTGACGTGGACAGGGTGTCATGTAAGCATAGTTAGCCCCATGCAGAAGGGAGTGCAGGACTGGCTCTGCTCTGAGGCGTCAGGAGGATGAATGTGCTACCTGTGTGGTTGAAAAGAAAGCGCTTTGCCTAACCTTCAGCAGAATGTATTGTTAAAGCATATTCTATGTGTAAAGTCTTTAAAGATGTCTTCAAAGAAGACTAGAGTCTTTAACTTCAATCATAGCTATATTTTACTACATTAAATTTCTGTATAAAGATATATTTAAATGTTTTAGATAAATGTAAGTTACTCTATATGAAATGTTTAATTTCAATTACTGTGAAATTTACATATTTTGTAAATTCCTTTCCCCATTCTAACCCTTTCTTTCCTCAGATATTTTATTAAGTAGTTTCTCATAGGAAGTATTAGATTTGGTTGTTGGGATGGACAGGTTGAAAAATTCTCTGTAAAATAGATAATTGTATATTTTTGAGAGAAACATGCTGCATTATCAATCTTTTTATCAAAAATTTAATCTAATTTTAGAATAATTTACAGATTTATATTTACCATTGGATAAACCAAAAAATATAAAGGTCAAAGATTTGATTTGTTGACTTGTGTGTGAAATACAGTTTAAATTAACTGAACTTGGTATACTCAGCTATTTAATTCAGTAATTTTAATACACCTGAGTTAATTGTCTGTTGGAGTTTAACAAAATGGCACATGATTTCTTAGCAGATGGAAGAGCCATTTCTGCTTCAATAAAGAGAGAGAACCAAACCCAAGCATTCCCCGTGAATAACTTTACTACAGGAATGTGTAGTACTTTGCAGCAGCTGTTAAGCTGCCCTCAGCTGAGAGCCTGCTACAGCTCTGGGCTCTGGTTTTATAGCAGCCATTTGTCACACTGCCGGTCTCTGTGTGTGGTGTGGCAGCTCCTGAATGCGTAACTGCTGGGGCACTGATTCCCACCTGTGTCCCACGTGGATTCCTGGCAGAGCCCTGTGGGGGCCAGAAGGCCAGTGAGACTCCTGTCCCAGCAGAGAGTGCTAAAGCAGGGGTTTGGGTGGATGGAGTCAGTGCTTAATTTCAGCATGATGGAATCAACTGCAAAGGAAGTTCTTATGTAAGAATGGGAGGATTGGGCTTAAAATGGACACCTTCTGCCTGTAAAAGCTATTAGTAACATACTTAAACTCCAAAGTAGACTGCTTGTTCTGTCATGTGTCGTCTGATCACTAACTCGAACCTTTTACAGTATTTGGTTTTGGACATTACTGCATTTGTGTTTCAAGAGATCAGATCTTTCTGTGTTAGGCTGTTTTTGTAGCATTTTCCACATGGAAATGGATTTTGCAAAATGTCTGTAGATGCTGATGATTGTAACCTTCCCCCTGCTCTTTCCTAACTGTTCCTCTCCGGTATGCTCTCTCTGTTATGTATATCTACCTCATGCTTCACAAGAAGACTGTACTGTTGGTTGTGCTGGCAGCCCTTCATGTGAGGTGACTTGTGCCCTGTTGTTGTTTGTCACTCATTGGGATGTTCATAGCGTTATCAGATCTTCGCTGCCGTGTCCTGCCAGTTTCAAACACAATATTCTCACCTTTGAATGAATAAGTATATTTCTTTTAGATGCAAATGCCAGGTTTATTTTTAAATCAAAGAATGGGAGAAATTTACTTGCTAATACCTGTGGCCAGTCTGAACACCCCATTTGTATTTCATATTGCATTCAGTATTTCAGAGCCTTGTAGAAATGCGTAATTGTACAGTTTTGATAACCACAGTGTCATGTCATCTTAGTCTCTTGTGCATAATAAAGTATATATCAATTTATTAATAATTGGTGTCATAATTCATTTAAGTTGTACAGAGCCAACAACAACAGATCGAATTTTGTCTCGCTGCTCTGTCCTCATATCCCATAAATTTCAGTGGGAATTTTGTGCTGGATTCTGTTTTGTCTGTCTACTTCTGAGTTCTTTTATCCATTGGCTTCGTTTGACTACTCAGTATCATGGCTTCTTGCAGAAACCAATCGATATGTTTAGTTAAATGCTGCAGGTTTTCACTCAAAGTTAAGTCCAGAGTTCTGATCCTGTGGGCATTTACCTGTTGGGTGCCAAGACGTGGCCTCAGTTGAATTCTGCAGAAAGCCTGGCTTGAGCACAGTGAAGCCCATGGCTCTGCAGCAGCAGAGTGCTGCTGGGTTGTACCTGTGACTGCAGCTACACTGGAGACACATGAGCAAGACTCTGTTTTCATCACTGAATGGTCTTCCTGTTCAGGAGCAGATAGTTTGGCTGTGTATCAGCTGGACAAGAATCTGAGTGTTTACTATCCTGCTTTCTGCCTTGTTTCCTGTATTTCTTGTGCAGAATGTTCTTTATGGGCGCTTGAGGGGAGCAGCCTTAGTGGTTTTTCCCTGGGTTATTCAGACATGGTTATTGACTCACAAAAGGGAGTTCCTTAGTAAGGGAACTTACATTGTTAAATGATCACTTTAAAAAACCAAGATTCCTTCAGTACAGAAAAGGCTATTAATTAGAAGCAGTTCTAAGCTTACGTGTTGCCTATGACACAATTCACAGAGGTGCAATAGATTTATTGCTTCATAACAGCCATATTTCAGTTACTGCATCAAGACAATTTTGTTTTCCTGTGGAAATGAGCTCCATTGGGTGAACTCTCAGCTGAAAGTTGCTGTAGCTGCTGTTCCCTTTTGCCTGTAAAATTTATATTTTGATTGAAACATGGTGTGAAAGCATGATCAGTGTCTCATATGTGGAATTAATTCTAAAATTCAATTATTAGCCAGTGAATTCTGATATATTTGCATGAGTATTTTTAGACATTTAGAGGTAAGAGTATTGCCATACTGCAGAGTAGGTATCAATGTTGTGCATATTTGTTCTCTCAAGCGTTGAGAGTGAAGCAAATGTTTTGGACAGTCAGAAAATACCAGGAGCCAGTTTCAGGCAAAACACAGTCCAGAGCTCTTCAAATTTAAACAGAATTAAATTTATCACAACATTCCTTCCAAGACAATAAGAAGGAAAAGGAGACAATATTTTGATAAATTTTCACAGCTGTCACTTTGTAATTGTAAAGCAGATATTTATGAGGCTGGAAGTCTGATTGCAGCATGTGTTTTTGTACAGTGTTCCCAAACCTCGGGCCCTGAGCCTAGCCTTGCCAACCTGCGTGCATTTACACTTTGCAAAAGAAAGATCAAATTACATCCTTCACCTACCCAAAGAAGTTTGCAGCTCAAATTGCAAATTTCTTTGTCATTTGCTGGCAGCCCTCGGGGTGCCACTGCAGCCTGCCCAGAAGGTGATGTGCCCCGCGGTGCCTCCCGGCCGGCTCCGCAGCCCATCTCGGCTGCTCACCCTGCTGTGCTGAGCTGCAAGTTTACTGTCTTTAGCAAAGTCTGAAAAGGAGTTGGTTTGTGGATAGATGAGGAGGATAAGCAGCACGAAAGTGTTACTTTTGCACTCTTGTTTAAATAACAGATTTTTTCCATCCACTTTTGGCACATATATTTTAAGGAATTGGTTAAAAATATTTGGGTGGAGGCTCTTTTCCTCTGTATTGCTGCTTGTAAACTGCCGGCTCTAGTAATGAACATACTGTAGAGACAAAAAATTTAATCAGTATTTTAAAAAACAAAATCTTGAGTGTTAAGCAGAGAAAGCTGAGGGTATTTAACAATGTGTTAAGTGGCTCACTAAGCGCTCTGTTTTGTCAGTAATTTTTTTATGGCATGCCTGCAAAATCACTGTGCAATCCATGCAAGTGGCTATGATTTTCCCAGTTCTCTAAGCATTTAAAGTCCAGATTTGCTTTGTAAATAGGGTGAAAGGATTAAAAAATTCTTAGTCTGTCCTTTATACAAGTAGGCATATCCCATGGGGTCATAAGAGCTTGGGATGTAGCCTTTGCATTATGCAATATTTTTATTAGTCCATGATCCTAAAGGTGATTAGTAACATTGGCTGTTAGGATTGAAGAATTAAATAAACAGGAAGATTTAAGAGGAGCATACACACAGAGCATTCGCAGCAGGAATATTTAGGTTTTCACAAAATACTTTGAGTGCCAAAACATGTCACAGAAAATTTAAATCACTGAAATAAAATAACATGAAAGAAGCAGTTAAGAAGTGTCTGGAAATGGGAGGCTGAAGACTCGTGCCACACTTCAGCCTGAAAGGAGCTGGGTCTGGCAGACTTCCAGGGCTGCCGTGCCCCCAGCGTGCCAAGGGCACGAGGGCTGGGGTGGTGCCTGTCGCTGGGAACTCCGGCTCGCAGTGCTGGGCATCAGCCAGCCGGGCAGGACGATTACAGGCAGGACCCGCTCTGGGTATGGCTGTCCCTGTGCTACTCCCGTTGTTAACAGGTGTTTCAGACAAACCAGGTGTGTGTAAGCTAAGCGGATCTGTCGGGCACTTGCATTGGGAAGAAGGGCCGTGAAACATGAAAGGCTTCGGCTGGAAGTCACAATCTGCACTTGGGAGGGTCGGGGAGCGAGTGTTCGTCTTGCAAGCAGGAGAGGTACAGCACCAGTCTTGTCTCTGGCAGCTCCTCTGCTGCTAGAAACTGAGTCCAGGAGTTCAAAATAAAAATCCCCACACTGAACAAGAACCAGCTGCTGTCTTTCCCTGTGCACTCACGCAGGAGCAGCGGGATGGAGCAGTGGCCCCCGTGCGGGTCTGGGTGAGCCCTGTGGCCCCTCAGGCAGGCTCAAACTGGCAGTGTGGGGCTCGGCACTGTCCCAGGAGGGTTTTGCAGGGGATCTCAGTGAGGGGAGGCAGCTGTCGGCACAAGCGGACAGGCAGCGATGGGCAAGGGCTCCTCAGGGGCCGGAGCAAGCGGCTGTTGGGGTGTGGATTTAAAGGAGGGCACCCGTGACCGCCCGTGCGCCCAGGGCAGCCGTGAGGGGAATGGCAGAGCTGTCGGGACCCTTTTTGCAGAAAGTTAAATATCACTGTAGGTGAAAGATGCACGTGGGCTTTGGGGAGTGGCCCGCGTTTTTACCCTGGTTGTTAACTTGCCGTCTCACTGGCGCACCGTGTGGGGAGCGACGAGGCCTCTGCAGCCTCCGGGAGCACCGGCAGCTCTGAGGGATCTCAGCCGCAGGAGGCACCTGCACAGTCTGGGGCTCTGGTCACCAACAGGCCTGCCCTCACTATTACTTTAAGTGGAAAGAAACCCGAAAGGTGGGGTTTGGATCCCAGACCTGTGACGAAATGTCTCAAACCCCCTCTGAGAACCACAGAACGTGCTTGACAGGCAGCTCTGATGAACAGGGCAGCACGGAACAAGCAGACGCACAAGTGTGAGGTGATGGAGGTGTTGAAGGTGGGGAAGATGGGCAGGGGAGAGAGGCAAGAGCAGGTACAGGATGACAAACACCCATATGAAGAAGGTGAGGCTGTTACTTTGATTTACATATAGTAAGCTGGTTGTGCCCTCAGTCTGAGGATGTGGGGAGGCAGTGTTGATAATTAAGACTGGAAAAAGGAAGAAATCCATGATGAGGTTATTGTTGAGTTGGTTGACAGAGAGTGTTGGATGAATGCTGTGATTATGAGTGTTGTAGCATGACTGTGCTGCCTTTCTCCAGAGAGGGCTGAGGGATGATTCCACTGGAAAGCACGTACCCCGCTGACATGCTTTGCACCATTACAAAGACAGAGTAAATACACCCATGTTTTTACTGGCAGTGCTTAGTGAATTTTTCTATGACTTCCCTCAAATGTGTGTCCCTGAAGTGAGTCATATTTTACTACATGGTAGGCAACAAGGGTCTGTCATACACCAAGAGGCCTTGCCTGGGTCAGCTGCTGTCCCTGTGGGCTATGGAAAGCACAGGATGATCTGCTCTGAGGACAGAATGATTTCTTCTGCTTGGGTTGTGCCCATGGGATCACCTACCAAGGAGGCCACAGTTATATCAGGAACTACACAAACCTAGCTCTGGCAAGGCACTCTGAATGGTTAATTTTGTTTTCTGGTTTAATGGTAGGAGTAGGGTTATGCCAAGCTGATTCTGGATGATTTTTCTATTGCTTGTTCTTGTGAACTTTTATTTATGATATTGCTCTTCCATTACAAGATAAAAATTTATAAGATGTTGAAACTTAGACCTCATACTTTTAGAGTGCGTGCCTTTTAATCAATATCTGGTTAAACAACTGTGAGCCAAGACCAAATTTGCTGTTCTCTCATCTAGATGTTGTAAGAAATCTTAATTTCAGTGTTTATTTGATTAACGACAAATAGTGTGGTTACATATACCAGAGCTACATTTTATAGATTTCTTGTACTTCTACTGAGCAAAAGCAAAACTGTTCTATCAAAAAGTGAGGTATTCACATGGTTATGTTTTCAATATAAATGCACATGTATAGACAAACACACATCATTCCATCTAGTACTGGGTGAACCCAAGAAGGGAAAGTTCCAATGTGTATTGGAGGCAAATGCACGTGGCCATGAGTAGTGCAAAAAGCATGTAGAGTATGCAAGCCAGTGCTCTTGTGAACAAGCAGTTTACATCTGGAAGATTTGACTCAGTTGTGCTTACAGGCCTGGATTTGGTTGGCTTACTTCAGGCAGCTAGGGGAGCCCTCAGCCTGTGCCTCCTGTGTGGTGGCTGGAGGAGGCAGCCCCTGACTGAGCACCCCTTTCCTGTCTGCTGAGAGGCACCGGCGAGATCCAAGGAAAATCCACTCTGAACTGAGCACCTGCAGTGGGCCAGGATGGATCTGCAAGGGCTCCTTCTCTGGAGGGCATTGCTCACGCTGGGAGCCAGTTCCCAAAAAATTGTGTGCTTCAATCTGAACGAGCTCATTCTCAGACCTCATATGTGCTGGTGGTGCCAGTGTAGAAATATGAAGATACAAGTTTATTTTGACACAATCGATAAAGGGAACAGTTACATGGAAGGAGATGGGAGGAGATCAGGGTCACTGCCATACAAGCATGCAGCTTCTCTCTCTAGGACAGATAACTCAAGTGTTGCCCCCTGCTTACAAACCATTAAGATTTTTCACAGCATGGAAATAAACCGATGTGTGTAAAACTGGAGGCATTTGCCAGGATCCAGGTTCATTGCCACATTTGAAAAAAAGATAGTTTGCCTTATTCAGAATCCATATTTCATTTTTGAAGCAAACTAAGAACCAAATTCTCACCTGGTATAAACCTGCTCCTTCAGCTTCCGTTAAATTCTGTCTATTTACATCAACAAAGCATCTCTCAAGTGTGTAAGCTGTTCTTTAGTACCTAATAACAGAAACATAATCTGGCAAGCAGGCAGTTTTGACAGCTGCCAGTGTACTTCAGATCCAAAGATGACTCCTTAAACTTGAGCTCTTCCCTCCTTCTTTAGACTTTTATCAAAAACAGGACCTATTCCCTAGTCTCTCTTGTCAAAGTTATTGCAAAGTTATCAGCACACTACCCATTTTCTCCAAATATCTGAATTCTGTTACACAGCTGTAAGTCCTTTTCCTCAACTCTAATCAGCATTAAAATCTTATTCCCAACTGAAGTTCTGACAATTGCAGTGCTGGTCCTCCTGTTTGCATTTAAGTTAAGAAGACTCACATTTTGGATCAGCCAGTGCAAAATGCCATGCTCATTAAAAAAAAAAAAAATCTTTTGGGCAGAGTTTGCAAGGCAGCAAGGCATTAGAGCTATTCTAGCTCCAATGACTTGGGTAGGTTTTACTACAAAAACCCCAAGAAAAGGTTGAAGCAGGTGTTCTGATCACAGCACACAGAGGGTGGCACTTGAGGTCTCCTCACTCATGGTGTGGCTGTGGGCTTGCCCAGACAAGTGCCCCATGATGTATTTGACATTGTCTTTCTGGGGCAGTGTCACTCCATAAAGGGAGAGAAATGTGTGGGGCACTGGGCTGTGTTTCCCAGGTGCTGTCACTTTGGCACCTGTGAAGGTAAAAGGCTTCCAGGCTGCCATGGGCGTGCTCCTGACAAGGGAGACAGGCAGCAAGGGGCACTGCTGCTCTCGTGTCCCTTTCCCAGCAGCACCTGCTTAGGTCTCCAAGGGAAACACCAGCATTAGTCATACATGCATCAGCTGTAACCATCCCACCCCTTACACACCCTATTCCCACTGCCTGTTCCCAGATGTTTTTAGCTGGCAACTACTTGCAAATGAGTCCATGCTGTGGCCAGGACTGGGCTAGTTGGTACTGCATGTGATGAAGCCCACTCATCAGGAAGGTTTGAAAACTGTTCTGTTGATCCAAGTTTTCAGGAAGGTTTCTTTCTCCTTTTCCTTTGAGCTCATTGCCATTCCTGCATTGGGTGCCGTCCATTCACACTTCCAAGTATGCTTTTTGGGTAAAGCAAGCACATCTCTGTCTTGACACTTTTGCCTTTGCCTTCTGGAAGTGAGTTTATAGGTTAGGTGATGTCACTGGAGACAAAGAAGTAGCATGAGGCATTTTAATTCCTGACTATTAAAGTAATATTTCCAGGTAACAGTCTGCAAAAAAACCACATAGACTGCAACTTGCATTTAAGGCCCATCAAATGCCTTGGAATGGCAACCAAAATAGTAAAATCACACAGTGCTCTTAGACAAGTAATAGGTAAGCGGGGGGTGGGGGGAAATAACTGTATAGGATAAGTATGTTCATTGTATTGAACCCTTTGGAAAAGATTTAGAGTTTGTGGAAAGAAATGACTGTTCAGTTCTGCAAATACAGACACATGAAGCTGTTGCACAGTGCTAAAGTATTTTTAAGGAATTAGGATGGTTCTTTTATCAGTCATCAAATTTAAGGAAACCATTCTTCAGTGACATGGGCTGTGCTTTCAACATACTCTGTGATTCATTGCCAAGGACTAAGAAACTTCAGGGATGTTCTCTGAACTTCTCACCTTCCCTAGGACTGACTGCCCATTACAAATGCACATTACATGACCCGTGACTAAAGGCTTCTAATGAGTGATTCAAACTGAGACTTGACCAAGTATTTGATTGGAAAACTTGCATTTTGTCTGAAACTTTTCTTTATTTTCCTGAAGATTTTTAGTGTTAAAATTAAGCCTATTTTAAACTGATTTACTGGATTACATCACACAACTCTATGCCTCTGGCTGTGAATTCAAATAGGCGGCCAGCTGAGGAAATTCCAAACCTTTGTTTTATTCTTCTAAAATACTTGATAACTTCATGTGGATGTCATTGGGATAGTGCAAAACACTCTCATGGAAGGATTACTCATTTCTGTTTTCTTGAGGAAGATTGGTTGAGCAAAGCTATCATATAAATCTTGCAAAGCTGTCAGGTGTTGCTCTCCATAACACAGTAATAAGAGCTATTCACTGGTGATACTAATTAAGGAAACCATTTCTCCCTGGCAGTGGTTTTCCTTTGATGTTCCTATCAGGCCAGTGCAAACAGGCAAATGCCAGACAGCTGAAACCTTATTGCTGCTAGTGTGTTACTGGTATCTAATACTGCAGGTCTCTTTGCCAATAAAGGCATAGAGAGTTTTCTGTATAGACTGTTGAAGCCCTAATGGGAATTTCCCCTTAAAACTCTCTCCTGCAGATCCAATGAAAAATGGGCTCTTCCTCTTCTCACAGTTTGAGTTAATTTTGCAATAGAAGTAGCTTGTGTTTATGTCTTTTCTTTTTAAACCCTGATAGTGACAAATAGGTCTTAGCAAGCTATTTCTTGCTTTTCTGCATACTCCAGGTATTGCAATAGAGTGGAATTACCTTTGTAATAAAACACTTACACAATGTAAATTATACATAGAAAAATATCTATTTAGGCCACCTTGTCTGAGACATCTAGAGGTTTGATGCACATTTTATAGCAGAGAATTAGTGCTGGTTTCTGTGACACAGCTCCTGATTATCACCTGAGTGAATCAGGTACTGGTACCCAGCCACAGAAAACTCAGAGCAGGTCTTGATAGGTCTAAATCCCGGGGATTTGGGGTGTACTAATATATTGCTTGAGATTGATATAATCTACTTTAAACCCTCTGGGGGCAGCTCTTATCTGCTCTGTTTCATTCAGACATTGGTTCTGAAGAATGACATTCTCTGGCCAAAATGCCATTCAAGAAAGGTAACTTGTACCTCCTATGGAGTGGTGTAAACCACTCTGAGGGCACAGCACAGTGGAGAACCCAGCTCTGCCAGCAACCATGTCAGGGCATCTGAATTTTCTCTGCCTCACTTTTTTTTTAATGTGAGGCTTCCCTAATCACTTTAGCAATTTAAAGATGTTGTACGTCTGAGAGCTGATGTTCTGGGGGGAAGTCTCTGTTCTACTTTCGCTACTTCAACAATCTGAAGTAAAATGTGAAAGGTTAAAACACTTTGCTCTAAGTGCTTTCTAAATTTTCTTGCTGAAAGGCACATTTTGCCAGGTTAAAAAAAAAAAAAGAGAAAAAGAAAAAGAAAAAAGGTAGTCCTTTACTATATTTTTTAAGCATTACATCAAGAAATTTCCCTAAATTTTTGAAATATGTATTGCTTGTTCCTCCTGGTAGTTTTTTTCCCCATGCTATCTGCCAATGCAACCTTTTTCAAACACTGGTCACTTGTAAATACATAAGCTACATTAAAGGATAGTACATAGGTTGTAAGAGGCTGTTCTTTCTCTATCCTGCTCCCAGCTCTCATCTGGTGTGTTTACAGCACAGTGCCTTTGTCACAGCACGCAGAATTTGTGGAGTGAATCTGCACAAGTGTTAAATGTCAGGCTGTAAACTAAACACTCCCAGGAATGGGAAGCATCCTGGAGGGGTTCATGTGGTGACAAAACATCATTTTCCTGGGTAAACTTGAAACAACCCTGTTTTCTTGACTCCCAGTTTCAAAACTAATTGCAAGTTCTGAGATCACTTTGGCTCCAAGTGATGAATGCCATGCCCTGTAATATTTAATAAGCTTTTCACTCTTACATAGAAGAATGCTCTGTGGAATGATGGGTATAGAAAACATCCCAGCTTAATAACGTTGATTTGTAGGTCAAGGGAATTAGCCTAATAATCAAATGATGATTAAAAGATGTTGAAATGCCCTGGATCCTGCACTTCAACTGTGGCTAGTTTATTTTAAAGTTCCTCATGCTGAAAGGAGGAAAGTTGTGTCACAGCTGGGTGATTCACACCATCCAATGAGACCTTAGGTACAAAGTGTTTTCCTCTTTAGAGACCTGTGTGTCTGAGGCTCAGAACTGCTCTTCTCAGCTCATATTCTGAGGCTGACCCTCATGCTGGGAGCTGGGATACCTCAGTGTGATCCTAACCTCTGTCTGCTCTGTCATTTCGATATATTATTGAATTTCCTTATTTGTACCACTGTTACCTTGCCTAGTCTTTTTCTACAGAGAGTCTGAAGTTTGGCTGCAAAATTTGCCTTTCATTTTGTGTGGGCTCTGTGGGGCTCTGCATTGCAGGGCTCTTGTCTTGCTAGGAATGAGGGGTGTCCTGACTCTTTGGGATCTGTTGGGCTCCTGGCCACCATCTCCTACTGCTGGACCACCTGAAGCAACTCTGTTGCTCCTGCTCTGGGACATCTTCCTCCACCTCCAGCCAGACATGTCCAACCCACAAGAGGGGCTCCTTCTGTAGATTGTCATCTCCATTTTGTAATTCTTCTGAATGTGCATGCCATTCAGAATGGTGTTCAGCACATTCAAATAATCAGAAATAACTTAATAGTGAAAAAGCCACGGGCAATACTTTTACTGGGGGAGGTGTATACTTTATCCGTGATGACTGCTCTGAAATTAGGATGAGAAATTAGAAGAACTGGCAAGGGAAAGCTCAAACTGTTTTGGAGATTTCTTGGAAAAACACATGGGGTTTTGAGACATTTATTTTGTGTGATGTGATCAGTGTATGCTGGGTGCATTATGGAGGTGACTCATTCATTGCTTGGGTGCAGGGGCGTGAAATAGAAACATGAAATGTTGGCTGTATCCTTGTAGAAAGCTTTGAGTTTTCTTGACTAAACTCTCTGCGGGATTCTTGTTTTAACTTTTCATAGAAAACCCTCATCCTCTTCTCAGTCTAATTATGATGTTACTCACAGAGGAAGACATCTTCCCATCTGAGCAGCCAGCATGGAATAAGGACTACAGGGGACATGAGTAAATAACACAGGAAAGAGAGGTGGAGGGCAAAAGGAACAATAATTAAAATCAGAACTTCTAATATCTAGCACTTTATGGTTGTTTGGGGTTGTATAAATACTTGCAATGCAGTCATTTAGAGAAACCCATTTAGTCAGATAAATCTACAGGCACAAGAGTATGGTTCAGGTTTTTTTAACTTCTGTAAATTCTCCCAATACTAAGTATGCACTGACATTCTTGGTTTTACTTGGGTTGCTGTTTACACAGAGTAGTAAGTTCATAAATCTTAATTTATTTTTGACCATGACAGTGATCAACTTCTTGCTCACTAAAATCCACCTGGCACAGCAAACTATACATGGAGATAGGACTCTCTCCAGAGAGGAGACCACTTTGTTTGAATGCTGACTTTGGTGGAATAAGATTACATTAAACCATTTTAATGGTTCTCCTTCCTCATCAGAGCAGTTCGTTGGTTGACTTGAAGTTTTGGTGCCAAAAGTCGTGTTTTGTTTTCAAAATATTTAAGTGGGGCTTCTCATATGTTCCTTCTGTTGTTATTTCCCCAGCCCCGTGGAGGTTTATGCAGTGAACACCAGTGGCTCAGCTGCCCCCACTTGCCCCGGGCTCCAGGTGGGTGGGTCATGTGTCCCACCCAGGTGGGGCTGTTGCCCGAGGGCTCTGCCCTGGTACAGGGTGCAGAGGAAGGAACTGACCACCTTCAGTGTTGGAGCCCACTCTGAGCTTGGCAGGCAAAGGTAAGGCAGCCTAAAAAAATGAATATGCTTGATTTTTACTTTTGAAATAAGGCCTTTGAACCTAAAATTTCAGAGTTACACTGAGTATGAACTCTGTGGTGAATTTGTCTCTTAGAGTAAAGCTGTAGCAAATAGTGGGAGAGTGGGGATGGGCGTGTGAAGAGTTCTTCATCTGTCTTTATTTGACTTTTGTCAGAAATAATTTATTAAGCCTAATTTGAAAGGCTGTGTGGACAGATCTTGCAGATGCTGAAATGGAGGGATTGCTTTAACCAACATATGGAAAATATTTACAGACCTTACACAATGGTGATATATAAGAGTAAACAGAATGTCAGATAAGCCCTACATTCCTTTATTTTCACTTAAGACTCAGGAAAATATATATCCTTCTTTGCTAGCAGGGAGAGAGGAGGGCATGTTGGAGGGCAAACTGATCTGGAGAAAAATGTGCATGTTAAGCAAAGTGAAATATCAGCTTTAAAATCCTTAAATAATTCACATGTCACGGTATCTCCCCTGAAGTCTGTGCAAAGGGTGGTTTTTGTGGACTAGGAGCTTAGGTTGTGGCTCAATTTTTCTGTCCACCTCCATTTAACTTGCAATTAGAAGTTAAAATATCACAATTACTTTGATCCTGCTCATGGTGGGGGGTGGGAGTCGGGGATGTGTCTGTGCCAGCTGGGGAGGGGGACGAGCCAGCCCCTAGGGCAAGTTAAGGCTATTCTTCCTTTCCTTGGCCACCAAAGCAGTACCCAAGGGTTCCTCATGGAAGCACGGTCCGGGGGACGGACGGCAGAGGATCTCGGGGCGGCAGCTCCGCCGGAGGGAGCAGCGCTGAGCGGAGCTCGGAGCCACGGCAAGGCTCGGACACTGAGCTTGCGTTCCCCGAGCTGAGCTTAGCTGCTTGGGCTTAGGCGTGGTTACATTTTCCTGTGGTTTTATACTATTTCGGTGTTTGTATTGCATAAATCTGTATTTGCCTGCCCCGCAAGCTCCTCGGGATTCCCTGGGAGCATCGCTGAGGAGCGGCGCTGTGCGCCGGGGCCGAGCAGCTCGGGCGGGAGCGGCAGGAGCAGGCTGCCAGCTCCGCCGGGATGCAGCGCAGCTGGTGCCAATGGTTTCTCTCCTCCTCAGTGGTGAATGCACTGGTGCTTTGCTTTTCTGTTCTGTTCTTTTCTGTTCTGTTCTTTTCTGTTCTGTTCTTTCAGAGGCAATGTTGCTAACATATAGGAAATACGATACGTTGCGAGCTAGGTGAGGGGAAAATGCAGCTTTGACCAAGTATGTTACTAAAGTGGAGATCTTAAGAAATGTTAGCTTGTGCAAAATACTGGTGGTTTGAAACAGTGACATTTTTAAATGTTGCTGACCTAAGAACTTTCTTTGACTTTTGCTGTTGTTTCTCTTGGATGTGCTTAGTTGTTTCTCTAAGCAGCTCTGGTCATTGAATGAGGTTTCAAGAGAAAAGGTAAGCAGAGGAAAGAAAATAATATAGGCAAATACAAATAACTTCTGCCATGGCAACTAAATTTCTTACGTTTTGAAACTCTGAGACTATTTTAAAATGTATTGATTCAGTAAAGTTTTTCATGTTTCTAAAAAGAGCAGGATTGAGAATACTTACCCACACTGAAAAGCTTAGGTACTACCTAAGATTTGTTAGTTTTGGCACAGGCCTGTAAAGGCAGTCTAATGTCATCATGTTTGAAAAAGGAGGACAGAGGCAAAGGGTGATTCAAGTGCAGCATAAACTGCACTTAATTACAGCTGTTAATTTACAGCACAATCTTGGCTTTAATAAAAACAAGAAAATTGATACACAGTGCTGGCAGAAGGCCTGAGGAAAAATCACATTTAGCTGTGGATATCAATTAGGAAGAATAGCCAATGTTTGCCATTGCTACATTTATTTTTTGTTGCTTAACCTTTTCAAAATTACTAAATCTGTATGTTGGGTTGGGTTTTTCTCAATTTTGCTTGTTTTGTTTTTTTAAAGGCCAGTCTGTAACCGTGCCTAAGGTACTTTTTAAAAAACCGTGGTGTCCTGGTCTGCTCTAAGTTCCACTGACAAACACACACCAGGCCACTTGCTGCTTGGTGCTCACTCACGTCAGTGCTGGGTCCAGTAAGAACCAGCTGTGAATGCATCTGAGCTGTCTCTGATACAGTTCCAAGTCTGGAAAAACTAATTCCTCCCTTTCTTTGCAGACAGTGTTGTGCAATGGCCTGAGCTCACTAAATTCTTCTGTTGTTCAACAGCAAGTAACCTAGGTACCACATCTGCTTTAATGGCAACTGGCTTGTTGAGGCAATAGATGTTTGGGAGTTTTTTGCACCCTAAGCTCTGTTTATACCAACTCACCTTTTTGTGCTGTTGAAATTACAAGAAATCAGTACAACCATTATATCTTGGCCACTATTTCCATACTATTTTGCCAGCTAAGTGGACTTGGAAGTCACTGTTTTTTTGGCAGAACTCCAGGAATCAGGTTAATTCTGTTGCTGCTGTAGACACAAAACCACTGTTAGGGAGTTTCTTTTAGCTGCTTATAAAGTGCTTTGAGGAGACATTTTATAGGACAGATTTCCTAAAGATGTGAAATGGTACCATGAACTAAGGTGGCTAATTAAGAAACCATACGGAAAATCAAACGATAAAGCAAGAAAAACAACCCAGGCACTTTGGTATGTGGTATTGTAATGTTTCCTGAAAGGGGTGAGCTTGGCTAGCAAGATTTCCATCATTATCCCTTTCCTCTTCTACCCACTACATCCCTTGGCTCTGTAGTGCTCTTGCAGGTGTTGTTTGTTGCAAAATACATCTAGTCCCCAAGGAATCTTGATGAGTACTCAACATACAATAAGCTATTTGTGCCAACAGATCTCTATTTCTACTTTTGGAGTGAGAAGTTTGCTGGGGTTTTTCTTCAAGAGGATTTTACCATCTGCCTTAATAATTTTAGTGTTTACAGGTCTGCAGTTGTTGACAGCATTAACTGCATTGTTTGTTCCCTTTCCTTCTGCAAGTAATCTGATGTTACACAGAAACACCATCTCAGCCCCTTTCCTCTTTTAGTATTCCAGCAAGCAATGTAGTTTTTCTGGGCTGTTTATTCTCTGCAGCTGTACTCCAAGGGTCCAAAATGAGGCCTGAAAGACAGAATCAGTTAAAGCTTCCAAGCATTAATATTTGTGCTTTAACCTCATAAAATACTAATGCTAAGATAAGAAAGTGGCCACAAATACAGTTTACAACAGCACTGTACTTACAACTTGCAATGTTAGCAGCCTGCAAGTTGGTCTTTCTTTGTAAGCAAATGGGTGCTCATTCTCATCTCCTTTCCAGTAAATACAGCCTATATTCAGGGCCAGGATAATCAGCTCCCTGAGTTGATGAACTGCCTAAGATTTCCAAGGACTAAATGCTCACAGCTCAGGACTAGCTTGGGTTTGGCAAGACTAATTATCAAAGTGGGAAAGCAGTAAGAATCAGTTCTTGAAAGAGCTCCGGTGAAATTAGGGGATCTAGCCCAGTTACAGTTAGGATAAAAGTTAGAAAAAGCCAAGGACTACAACTGGTGTAGAGGCAAAAAGGAGTTACAAAATGGAGGGGTGGCCTGCACAAGGATTTGACAGTTTAGGAAAGGACTGCTGAATGTGGAAAAAGGTTTTGTCCGTGCCTAGTGTTGTAATTGGGTTTAGGGTTAACAGAGAGACGAAGCTTCAGTAAAAGCTGACTCAAATCAAAACCTGGATTGTTGTTCCTGGCCTGAGCCCATGACCCCCAGTTATGGCCCACAGCAATGAGCTGCCAGAGATCTAATGTTTGCACAGCCTACCCTTCCCTCTCCTAGGTGCCTTGTTCCACCTGGTGCTTCTAGCCCTAGGACTTCTTCTTTACCCTAACATGAACCCCAGAAGTTGGCTGATCAGTATATAATAATGCCCAGTCATGGCCCAGACAAATACTTCAGTATTTATTAATTTTGTGTGGCTGATCTACTATTTTGATTACCTTTTTGCATTCTGTCCCTCCTTGGAGCTGTGTCTCTCTCCTAACCCTAGGAATGGGCTGAACTCAACTTGTGGCCATCAGGCATGACCCAGAGGCCGTGGGTGAAATCCTTGTACAGCCAGCCTCCTGTTCTGGCAGCCCTTTTTCATCCCACGGCAGTCAGAGCTATTCTTTCAAGGTAATGAGCAGACTGGGTGGTGATCATCCAGCCCTCATTACATCATGTTCCCAAGAACAAGAACATTACAAAGAGGAGAAGAAATGCCTTTTCTGCAGGCCTATTCTGCTTGGCAGACAGCTGTACTGGTCTGTACTGAGGCTTGCTGTAGCTACCTCCTGACAGAGCCTTCCCCAAAACCTCCCTGTCAAGGTCACAGTTTGTGTTTTTCTCAAAAAACGGCCTCTCTGGTGGGACAGTTTGGAATGTCCTTTCTCCAAGTTTCAGAAGGTTGAAAAAGTGTGATATTTCAGGCCTGTTGTTCTGTGTTCAGCAACTTCATTTTAAATGTAGCCTTGAATAAATGATTCCTAACTCAAGCCCTCAGCTGTGGACCAAAGCACTGTCAAGCCCATGGAAACATGCTAACAAATGTAATGCTGACCAAATGTCTAGTACACCGTGTCACATTTTTGAGAAATGTCACAAGGTAAAATATTCATTCTTTGGCAAGAGGAGGTCTCAACTAGGAGGTGCCAAAGGAATTCACAAAGCTTTGGAAATCTCTACGTACCCCTTTCTCTAGGGAAAGAGAACTCGAGCATTATTTCCTTGACTGTTTACATCTGAAAATGAAAGCTGGAAACCCAACAAGGACACACAAATTACAACACAGTTTGTTGCCACAATTAGCACTCTGTGGAATATTGATTCTGAAGCTATTGAACTTGTTCTCAGGGGTCTGTTTTGCAATTTATATTGTAGGGTTTGCACTGTATAATCTAATTGGAATTTGCAAGATTTTTATGCATGTTTGTTTATAAAAATCAAGGCTGTGTACTGAGTTTTTTAGTTCTCTGCTGTGCTAACATATGATGTGCTAACATAATATGAGCAGGGAGTATTCAACAGTCCAGTCACTGTTAACTCAGGGAGAAGCAGGTAACCCTACCTGACCTTGGATGAAACAACTAAGATCAATTAAGGTATAGAAGGTCATTAGAGCAACTTTCCTGTAGTATTTCTGAGGTAACAACTGATACAAATTCTGATGTGGAAGAGTGCACTTTGCTCAGCCATTGTCCCCCACGCTGGACTTACCGTACTATCAGTATTATTTGATAGTTTAAGACTCTTCCCCTTTGGCTGGTGGTGTGTTTGGTGTCAGCACAGGTGTTTTGCAGCACAGCACTGTCTAAAGTAGCAGTACCTGAACCTTCACACCCTCCCCCCTGGTGATCAGATTTACTCTGCCCTGGAAAATAAAGAGGATCACAGGTCTGAGGGTCCTTAAGTAAATTGTACAGTACTCTACCCATCTCCTTTGTTGTGGGCACTTGAGCATCTAAGAGGTTGCCACAGTCTGTGCATTTCCCAGCCTCTGTGTCCTCCTCTGCCTGTTTGGGTGGAAAACTGAAAGAATTTTAACTAAGGAAAGGTGGGTTAGGGACATTCAAAATGCACTCTGCTGCAGCTCCTGGGAAGAGTTGTTATTTTCCATGTTGGTGGATTAGCCAAAACTAGTGGCAAGAACTGATGGAAATGAATTACCCCAGGTAACTGGGGAAGGCAGGTTCCTTTGTTTGAATATGCTGCAAGCATTTGTCATGTCATTAATAACACGGCATCAATTGCCTCTTGTTTGGTTCTCCCTAACTGCTTTCTTCAGGCATTCCTGCTCTTAATCAGGCTTATTTCCCCATGTATTCATATGCATTTTTCTCCTGACCATTCTGTTGTCTTTTTTGTCTTTTTTTTTTTTATTTTTATATTTCTTCTCTTTTTTTTTTAAACTTTCTTTTCTTCCCACAACACCCCTTTGCTTTCTATCCCCTGTCCCTATGGTATTCAGTTAATGCTACAATCCAGGCCTTCTGATCACATCTGTTACCAATCTCATGATTGAGATGGGTATCATGTACTCAGGGTTGCTGAAGCGTTGTGGTGCAGGGTTTGCAGCAGAGGCTGAGAGAGAGCAAGCTACTCTAGGTACTTGCCCTGCTTCTCTAGTGGGTTCCGAAAGCCATGTCAAAGTGTATGCTAGGAAAGAGAAGTTACTGTTATTTATTTTGGCTGCCTTAAATTTGTCATGGATTTCTGGTCTTTGATCTGCATAGCAATTACTATAGGATTAACCAAAGCTGCAAGGCAGCTACAAACAACTTACTCTTTTTAATCAAATCTGAAGGTTTTATTGAACAGGTCCCCAAGACAAAATTGAAGAGTGCTGATAAAATTACAATAGTTGCCACCATGGACTTCAAACAGACTCATAATCAGCCTGTCATTTCATACCCCGTTACAGAACAAAAAGTAAAGTTGGGTGCCATTTCTGCTCTGAGGGGTTTCTTTCCACCAAAAAGCTCCAGGCTAGCACACGATATGTAAACTCTGTTTATGACAACCACTATTTTGTCTTTGCTGATTTATATCCTACTTGAGTGAATAACACCTTGTACAAAAATTGATTGGCAGATTATTGTATGTCCTTAACCTCTGGTGTTTCTGAGGGTGTTGAACCATTAGCAATGCTGGGAAGAAGCACAAGTTAGCCAGGAACTGGTATTTCATCATGTCACTATGGTGGTATGAGCTTGCTGATAGCCTGTGATGATGGATCAGGACAGCTGGCCTTGGAGAAAGCCCTGCCTGTTTAAGGACTAACATGAGGAGAGGCAAGATAGCTGTCATGCCTCCAGGCTGTTTCTGTATAAGAGAAACAGACCACTGGACTGTTTTGCCAGTTAGGATGGAAAGTGTGTTTGGTTTATGTCTCATATAAATAATAAAAGTAATAAAAAGACACAAATACCTCACCGCAAATGAAGCGGTCAGGAACAAATCTAAGAGAAAAACAAATAGCTGACCAAAGATCATTAACCACTCGGACTGAAGTCTGACTTCAGCCTGCAATAAAGGGCTTTGTTAGCCTTTACACTTGATGTGCTCTGTTGATTTAAGCACCTAGGGTTTTTTTTTTTTTTCCTGCTTCTGGCAAAAACAAGAACTGATGAGGATAATCATGTTCATGAATGTCCCTCACTGGGGAGAAGAAGGGTGCCAGGACTCCTCTTGTTCTCCCTTGTCTGTGCCCAGAGGGCCAGTCAGTGCTTGCTCTGCTAGGAGGCGCTGGCAGGAACGTGTGTTTCCTTGGCAGAAATGCACCCTGTTCCACACACACACACACACACACACACACACACGTACACAGTGTCCTCTTCCCTCAAGCACTGGAAGTGAGTGCAGTGCTGTTTCCTTGCCCGGACGCCCGAGCTGCCTTCCCGAGGGCGCCGTGCCCGAGTCCCGGCCCCAGCTCCAGGGCCACCGGCCCGGCCGGGGGCTGGGTCCCACAGCTGCAGCCCGCCAGTGCTCCGGCCTCCTGGGAGAGCTCCGTCTCCGAGGGAACTGCTGAAGCCAAGGTCACGTTCAAACAGTCTAAGTCTTGCCATCTATCAGCCTATATCCTGGCCGGTACTCCTGGTGTCTGTTTCTTTGAAATGCAGAGCTATTAAATTTATTTAGCTTCTTTATGCAGATCAAATGTAGTTTTATGGTGTCTTGTAGGTATGTGAAGGTTGTTGACATCTCCTCACACAGTCTTTTGTGAAAGTTTTTTTTTTTGCAATGGTCGACTTTGTGTTTATGAGGACCAATTAATACTTAGGTGATGCTTTTTTAAAAAAAAGATACTTGATCTTTAAGTATGTGTTTTTCTGCCTGTGTGTGGTTCACAAAGATCATACCTATTCAACGCTGAAGAAAATACCATGGGCACCTTCTGCTGATATAATCTGCCATTAGCAGAAACATACCAAATACATCAGCAGACAACAGGACTTCATAAATGCTTAGGAAAGATTGTATTATTTAGTGTACATATTTTCGTTATTACTACATTTCTGACCTTTATTAGATGATTACTTCACACAAGAAAACTTGCAGATCAGCCATGCTGCAACAGTCTGGAGAGTAGGGACAGCTGTCTCTTTGCTCTAGGAAAAAAATTATTACAACTAAGATACATTGTTTATAAGCATTTTGTTGCAAAAGAATCTACCTGGGTAATTCCTTGGGAGGAATGAATTTTTGGTCTGCAAAAAGAAGCAAAAAATTTTCAAATCCCTTGGTCTGGTGCGTGATGCGCCAGCTGGGTGACACTGCAAGGTGCCCCCCTGGCTGTGGGTGCCAATGGAGAAACAGCTGAGACTGAGCAGACTTCCAGGGTTTGTCTGAAGATGTTTTTTCCAGATACCAGGAACTATAATCTTTCCTGGCTTCCTTGAAATGCTGAGTGCTAAAGTAAGTGTTGTAGATGGAAAAATTGAAGGAGAACACACAAACAACAGATCAAATGGAGTGGAGGCACAAATTTCACATTTTAGGTTTCCTTCAGAAATAGAATTAGATTAAGAAAGATGAAGATAAAGGTGATGATACTTTACGAAAAATGAGAGAAAATTCTGTGGGATATATATTACCCTTAAAGAAAACATACAGCCCTTATGAGTCTCAAAAACAAAATCATTTTTTACTGAATACAATAAATCAGGTTTTCAGGACAGATAATTTTTGAAGTCTGAGGGAAGCAACAGTTCTGTGATTTGGAAGACAGGGCCAGCACAGGATGGCACAGCCTGCTTGCCAGGACAGAGTCTCCTGGGATGTGACTTAAGCCACTGATCAATCAGCTGTTGCAGTCTTTTTATAAAGACTGGAACATTTGGTATGTTCCTGTGGAATTTTTACAATACAAACTTCTCACAATTTATACTAAGGTTGAAAGGCAATTATAATAACCTGTGATTATAGATTTTTCTATATAGTTAACCTGAGTTTTAAGTTATAAAATTTAAGTGGCTTGGGACACCCCTTGTGAAGAAAGTGCTGCCTCTCTAGAGGTCAGCAGAGGTGTTGGAGCTGGAGTTTCCCGGGTAAGTAGCAGGGAGTATCTGGTGCTGTCTTCTCATGCTCTTGTTGGGAGTGTTCTACTCTGTGAGCATGTTAGCCCTGAGCACCCTGCACAGGCTATCTTCTTCCTCCTCTGCAAAATCTCCTGGAGGGTGTGTGTCAAGGTGCATACATCCAGTTTGTAATTCTTAATTCTGTGGGATCTGGGCCAGAATACTGCAGGGGCGCCTCCAGCTGTATCCCAGAATTTTGAAAAACTTTGAAAAGAAGAAAAAGTGTAAAACATAACCCTACAGTATCTCAGAGGAGCCTGTTTAAGCAAAAATATTCTAACTGAGGCCTGGAAATGCACAAGCTATTGAGTCACCTTCTATCCTGACATTCCTCCTCTTTCTCTCTGACCACAGCACATTTCCCTCCTGTGAAGGCACTCTGTCAGCACTCCATTGCAATTAGCTTGGTTGCACTGGGAATGGCTCCTAATGAGGCAGATTCATCCTGCCTGGTCTCAGGAGTGCAACTGGCAGCGAGGAGCTGTGTGCAGGAGATGCAGATACGGAGTTTGCAGGAAAGTGTGAGCACTGTGTAAATAATCCCATGGATCTGATGCATATGTTCTGGATATTGATTCATGCTAGAAGTTTAATTTGAAGAGAACAGCAAAAGAGACTTATCCATGGCTTGAATCTGATGGTTGGTGAATGCTCTCAGTTCCCTCAGGAGCTTGAAAAGTTGGTTCCTGTTGCTTGTAATTGTTCCCTTCTTTATTCAGTATTCTCCTGTGAAGTTTTATTTTATCTTTATTTATGGGCATGTTTTTTGTCTGGGATGTTAATTGAAACCTTTTTTATAAACAAGATATGCATGCATGCTAAGCATGGAGGCTGTGTACCCACAAAGGCTACAGGGAATTTTAAACAGAGGACCCAGGAGGGCCTCAGCTGCCCTGGCCTAAAGTGCCATTGGGTAGGGACAGACTGTTGTGCATGCAAGGCAGCTGTCTTGGGGAATCTGCTGTTTTCTTAAATTGATTTTTGGGGAAAAAAATTTGTTTCTTGGGAAAGAGAGTGTTTGTCAGTGTGAGACTATCAGACCACACTGAGGAAAAATTGAGAAAAAAAGTAAGATGTTTTTGCCCTTTGTTTTAAGGAGAAGCAAGTTTATTTTCAAAAGCAAGATCAAGTTTTGAAAGCAGGGCTATGGTCCATGGGACTGTGTATTTTTTGCACCCCTTGGCTGCACCAAGGTGTCCAAAATGTTGAAGGGTTCTTAGTCTTGCTAATGCTAGTAAGAACAGACAGAGTGCAACTCTTCTGTCATAGAAAGCCTCTTTTGCAAAACTCTCTAAAGTCAGTGGAAATGTTCCAGCTAACCTCAGTGGGCACTGAGCCAGGTAATACATCACATCTGTCCTAGTCACCTCTGGATGTACAGAAATAACATGCAGTAGAACGTGCTTAAACTGTGCAGCACAGTTCAGGAGTTTTTATAATCTGTAACATCCTTCTTGTAAGTACTAGAACACAATGCAATCCTTTTAAAAAACATTAAAAGACCCCCAAAACTCACCAGCACACTACAACAAAAAAACCTTACCCACAACCAAACAAAACCCCCCCAGCAAACAACATACAACTCCACCAAACCGAAAAAAACCCCAAAACTCCAAAACAAAACCCCCAAAATACTGAAGGCAAATCCTGAAGATCTGCTTCTGAGAAACACGTTTGTTGTGTGAAAACTGGAGTCCAAAATCAGTCCAGAGAAGTCCTGTGACATTAAAAGAAAACAGAATTTCCTGCTGTAATACAGCAGGCAAGGAGGCTGTGAGCCACTGTATTGGGAAAGAACAGGTATATGAGCAAATGGGTTCCAAGTGCTTTATAAACTTGCTCTCTTTACTGTTCTCAAGCTGAAGCCACCTCTCTGGGCAGTAAAGGTATATGACTCCTGTGGCCAAGAGAGGTAAAAAGCAACTGGCCTGGCTTTTTACTTCTCCTTCAACCTTCACATTTTAAAACATGGTGCTTTGTCCTTTGAAATTTTTTTTCAGTATCTTTAACATTATTTCAGACCTGTGGTGCAGAGATCCATTTCCTAAGATGCCTGTGACTAGCAGCTGATGAAATCCTTGTCAGAATGATGTCATCAGTCTATTTTCTGACCCTTTGGAGGTTATTCTGATGATTCTGGCAGCTATGGAGTTTGAGGGGGCAGAGGAGGAGCAGCACCCCCCTTCTTTCAGCAGCATCTGAGCTCCTGTCTTGCTTGTTAGCTGTGACATCCCCTTCCTCTGGATCCTTGTTTTCCTTCCACGTGCTGCTGGTCTTCTAAGACCTTTCTCCCAAGTGCTGGAGATGCCCACTGACAACTTAGTCTTTTTAAAACCTCTTTGCATGCTTTTTCTGTGCTGGAGTGGAAAACTTCACTACGTTAATGACAAGCTCATTTTCAGAAACGAGCACATTTTCCTTAAAAGCCTCTGCTGGGAGAGGGTGAGAGTTTGTATTTTCTTCAGCTGTTGCAGTTGGCTTTTAAGTCTTTTTACTTAAATAGCTTGATTTATTTTGGTTGTCAGAAATTTACACATTCAGAGCTCTGGTAATATGTACAAATATTTACAGATGGCAGCAACAGTTGGAATAATGTCTGAACAGCCTTCTTCACAGCAGTTATAAGGATATCCAGAAAGAACTGAAACTACAAGAGGGTTTGCTAGACACAAGAAACAGCTTATTCAGTGGAGATAGCTAATCTCCACTATGATTTGGAATTTGCTTTCTCCATTTTATTAGTCTACATTACTGGACAGAAGTGTTATCAAAACTAACTTTCTTCACTTTTAACAGAGACTTATGCAGAGCAATTTCTTATGTGCTCTGGATTAGCCCAGCTCAGGGCTTGAGAAGAGTTAACATCTGATATCTTGCCTCATATTTTTGTGAGCTTCCAATGAGATAAAATGGACATTTTTATGTAGCTGGTGAGGAAGCTTGTCTCCACAGCTAAGAAGGTATGACCTTCTACACATGGTAGACATGCCATGGGGACAAGGTGTGCTTCAGAGCCTGAGCAGAGAACAGAAATCACAGCTGCTAAAAACCTTGCAGAGATAAAAAAATTGCCTCTAAGGCAAGGCTTGTTTGGGAATGAAAGACACATCTAGTGATCAAACAAAAGGTGACCATGCTGTTCTCCACGTAGCACTTGATGACAAGCTGCTGAGAGTGACTGCAGCCCTAAGATGTCTGTACAAAAGTTTTTTCAAAGATCCCTGGCCACTTATCTTGGCAAATCCAGTCTTAATCAAGTATTACTTAACCTAAAGATGTCAAAAAAATTATTTGTGTAGTTAAACCAAAATGATGGAAGAATAAGTTTCAGCAAATAACCATGTTAAATGAGGGTCAGGTTGCTCTCTTAATCAAATAACTCTGCCAAATATTTACTGAAATAGGACAGACTCTTGTAAAAGTATAAATAGTTTGTTAGTTATTTAAATAAAAGATCCTTACAAGCCTTATTTGGTATGATTCTTTGATAGTGTTTGTGAGGGGGGTTCTAATAGCAGGATTTCCATTGTGATTTTTCACTAGTGAAAAGTAATTTTTTTTTTTCCTGGCGAAGGAGGTTTTCCCTATAAAAATCTGATGGAAAATATACTACTTCTTAAATTATGACACTGTAAACACTCCATACATGAACTTTAGCACTAAGTAAATATTTTATTAGAAAGGTGTTGCCATTTGTGGATTTTGACTAGATCTTTTGTTGCCATTTTGCAATAGGCAGTTTCTGAATCCCTGATAAGAAAATACTTAGATATGCATGAAGGAGGGGGAAGGTTCTGGAAGAAAAGCTTGCAGTCTTTTGCCCAAACATGTTCTTTGTGCATGCTTGTATTTGCAGAACAGGATATGTTCAGAACAGGTGAGACAGATGCTTTTAAAATGTAATATTAGAGAATATACATAAAGTAATACAACAATAATATTGAGAGTAAATGTGCATATTTTCAGTCTCCCTGATCTTGTGGAGTTGGGAATGCCTGTATTCATGTCTTGCTCTGTCCTGTTATGTACAATTCACAATATTCCTTAAAAAGAACCCCACAGAAAAGAGTTAGAAGATACAAATTACTCTCTAATAGTACAGAAGTCCTGCATAAGGAAATTTAAGAACTTTAAGAAGTAAAAAGTAAAGTATAATTACATTTTGGACACTTCTTAATATGTGGGAAAGAGCAGAATTCTTTGATTCAGTTTTGGTGCCATAGGTGTTAATTCCACACATTCAGTGTAATTACAAATGGGATGAGGATGGAAAAGTGTTAAAAAACCTAGTGTGAATGGATAAATCAGAAAGCATCCCTGATTAGGCAATGATTGCTCACCAGGTTAACCTGAACAATCTTCTTGGTTATCCTATATCTAGTATATATCAAGTTTTTGCAACCACGGTCCAACTTAGCCAAATGGGGGACCCTTGGGATAGCAAATGTCACATGAAAAAGGTTGGGTTGTGTTAGAGACAGATTAAAACAAAGATTCAGCAATATTTTCAGCCAGTCTGTGTATGAAAAGCAATTTGGCCTGAAGTATTGAAGGCTGAACTCTCTGGCTGCAGATTTAAAAATAGTATAATGTCAATATCTAAGTTTTGCTGCCATTTTTAGTATTCTGATTGTGTAACCTGTAGGTGTGACAGTGAGTGTTTATATGGGTCGTATCTTTGGCTTTGGTGGAAGTGGCAATAAGTTTTACCAACACTATCAACTTCTGCTTTCTAATTTTCCTCTTTTCGTCCAGCCTTGCTCAAGGCATCTGTTGGAGTTAGGTGCATATTGTACTGAGGCATGGTCACAAATATAGAAGCATTCATTCCTTCCTGGATGTGAAAATGGCCTGCTCTGAAGTGATTTCAACTCCACAGTTACAGCTGGAACTATTGGAAATGACTGATTCCAAAAAAGAATCGAGCCTGGTGTTCTCCAGGCAAGGTCAGAAAACCAATCAGAGTCCCAGCTGCCAGCCACCAGAAGCTAGAACCATGAAAATAAATGGGGGCTGCTCACTTTATTTTATAGAGGCTCCATCCTGGCCTCCTGTCTGTCTGCATATAGTAAGGAGTAATAAGATATAAAATTATTTTCAGTTGAAGATCAATTCCATCCATACAACCATAAAAATGTGTAGTATACTTCATTCCCTGCAGTCACCCAAGAGGAAAATGAAGCCAGCTAAGAGCTGGACTGCCATCTAACTCTCAGCATAGTACTCTATAATATTGTTTCAAAAGTCTGGAAGTATTCCAGCTATGTGATCAGATTATTTGAGTCCAAATGATACCTAAGCAAGTGAGTCAATAAAGAGATTAATCATAGATGAAGCAACTAAAAACATGTCAAATAACTGCAAAAGGACCAGTAAAAATGGAAACAAAACATAAGGAGTGCAAAACCATAGCAACAGTCAGTGTTGCTGGCTACAATAGGTCTGTGTTAACTAGAAATAGAACGAAGTAATGCAAGGGATTGGAAAATAAAAGATAAAGGCACTTTCAGTATTTGCTGTTGTAAACCATGCCATTTATGGAGTAATACAGCAGAAAGCAGTACAGTTTAAACAAACAGTGTAAAAATGGGAATAGATAATTCTGTGAATGAAATGCATTCTACATTTTAAACTATTCAATGAGAGAAAATTCAAAGTGTTAGCAGTTTTTTGCTTAAAAAAGAAAATACTGCTGATGCAAGCAGATTGTGCTGGACCTTTCCTGTGCAAACATCTGCAAAATAATCAGTCATGGTTAAATGGCAATCTTCAACCAGTGTCACTGTTTATATGAAAAGCAATTTCAGGGTTAAAGCCCTGTGAAATATAATGGCAAAGTGAGATGTCTTTTTCAGCAACAGAGACACAAGCAATAGCACCAAACTTGTAATACTTGAAAAATTAGGAAAAAAACAGCAAACCTGAAAATAGACAGCAGGAAAAAAAAAGTGAACAGCAAGTCCACTTTGCAGTTCTGTTAATGTCTTTCAAGTGATTGGGAGTTTGCCAGTACAATGTACAAGGTGGCTCTACTTCAGGAGATCTTGAAGCCTGGACATGCCTTATACCTGTAAGAATTCTCAGAGTTGAGGGGGTGTGTGTGCAAATCCAGCTGGGTGTTGATGTTGTGCCTCAGGCTTTCTGCTCCCAGGTTTCCTAATATGCCTGCAGGTGGATTTCTTACTATTGTATGTGCACTTTTATGCATACTAGAGATAGTTTCCTTGTGGGCAAGAAATTTGGGTCCGTCTTACAGGCCATCTATTAACAAATCTTAGAGGTTTCTACTCTTTAGCAGTTTTGGTAGAAGAAGTCAAAAGTGGGTTTTTGGATAAACAAGAGATAGATGTACAAGCAGTACAATCACTAAAACCTACTTACTGCAGGAGATCAGACCAAAACCCAAGGCCTATGAGGTAATATGCAAGGAGAAATGTATCAGTTGTTTAACTGAAGGGTTGGGTGAAAGAACATGCTGGATGGGGGAATAAACAGCTGGGACTCATTTGATTGTAACACTCAAAGCACCAGACAGTAGTGTCAGAACTTCTGCAAAGCCAAGAAATCCTCAAGAGGCAATGTTCATCTGCTGACTTGAATGGAATAGTGGGAAGAATAGCATCAGCCAAATTACTTTAACCTAGCTTTGCTCCAGTGAATACTATTTGATGAGGCAAATTCTAGAATATTCACTATAAACAAATTGTTTGCACAGCATCAATTCCTATCTTTTCTTGGTGTTCTGCACCCAGTGTTCGTCTGGACACAAAAAGAAAATATTTGGTGGGGACACAATATGTTTTGAGAAAAGATTCCAGAAACAGAAAAAAGCAGCGTGCTAAAACTAGTGTTATGTCTTTGGAATTGAGACAGAGCTCCCTTTTTTTTTTTTTTTTTTTTTTTTTTAAATAGATAGATATCATTGATACTGGGAAAGTACAGAGATGGGAAAGCCTGAAAAAAACAGGAAAAGTTGAGCAACTCCAGTCATGCTAGTACCCTACAATGGTGGAGATGCTTCTTGCATATTTCATTTTATGTGGAATTCCTTGCTTAATAATGTAGGCAAAACTGTTTTGGTATCTTTTCAAAGGTGAGTATGGATGGGAAAGTGAGCTGGTTTTAAACCACCTTGGCAGTGTTGTTATTTTATCCAAAAAATCAAACTCTTAATCAGGTATTTCTGATCTGAACTTCAGCCTTCAGGACCAACACAGCTGCAGTTGTACAACAAGTAAAAGAAAAATTTCCAGAAAAATATTATTTCAAAAGCATTGAGCTGAGCAGAAGAGATAATTTGTATGTTTAAAAATTGCAAACAAGGAAACCATTGAACTGTGGTAGTTTATGTTCTCTGTACCTGCATATGGGGGATTTCGATGTGTCCATTTCAATGGCTGTGTGCTATCCATGAATTTGGATTAAATGAGCTTGAATGTATAGTTTGATACATTTGCTCCTCTAGCAAGGCCTATCAGAAAAAAATCATGTCTCTCCCACAGCCTAGCCCCTTCATCCCCCTGTGCTCTCCTCATAGTTCACTGTCCCCTAGGTTGTGCTCGTGCAGTGGTGTGATGATCTGCCTCTCTGAGGGGACACCGTGGGGTGTTCCACTGTTTCAGTGCTTCACCCTGCAGCAAGGTCAGAAAAGCAGTTGTGCCAGTGTGACAGAGTGGGGGGGTGGGAGGGCAGAAGTTCTTCTGCAGGAGGGATCCTCTTAAACCAAGAATGTTTCTGGAGGAAAGGTATTTTTGCTGCATCTTCAAGGCATTGAATCTCAAGAGTTTGAAATCTGTAGATTACTGTCACAATCTAGAAAGTAAACACAGTGAAACCTGCAGTTGGTCATACCATACATTTAATTTTTTCAAGTGATCCTTTGAGTGATTTGAGGAAACTCACTAAAAACTGTGTGCTGTATTCTGGCCATAAGGGTCTTTGGTATTTCTCTGTAGGACATAGGGATTACCCTTTAATTCCTACCTTTTTTGAGCTTCAACTTGAAACTGAACTGTTGTTGGGGTCTACAGACAGCTCAGTCAAATCTATTCTGGAAGAGTCTCAGAGAAAAGAAATTAAGAGATTAGTCACACCAGCTTGCCAGGAGACTTTGCCTTATATGTCATACAGGAATTGCAAAGGGGAACTTTGGAATTATGGAACTGTGCACAGCTATAGAAATACATGAATAGCAACAACAGCAGAAGGCACAAGCGAGTCAGTGTTGGAGCTGGTGTTGCCCCCCAAAGCCAGGATCTGGTGGCTGAAAGACTCTGTTGTTGCTTTGTACTGCTGATAGAAAATGTACTCTCAGGCAATACTGTTCTGTGATGGCTGGGTCACTGTGTGCTCTGACATGTCTCCACCCTGAATGTCTTGTTCAAAGAAAGGTTTATACTCAGGAGATCTCTGTTTATCTTTGTCCTCTAAGAGGATGTGGCCTGCACGGGGAGGCTGTACCCTGACACAGTGACCTCAGCTTGGTGATGAGAGATGCAGAGTTTGGGCAGTGGTCATGGCTTTTTGCATCTGTGAAATCTTCTGATTGTGCACAACACTTTTGGAGAGATGAAGGTTCTGGGGTGAATGTGCATGTGTTACGTATGTGCCCCAGAAGGGTTAAAGTAGTTTAATCACCATGAGAGGAATGGGGAAACAGTTCCTCCCATGGTAGCTGCTGACATGTAGAGATGGGCAAAATAGGATCCCTGATATATGCTGGTATCTCGTTCACCAAATTGGTTTTATTATTATTTGGCTTTGTTTGCAAGTACTGAACAAACAGTAGATTTTTGTGGGTTTTCCCTACACAGAAACACCCACAATTCTCTCTGTAGTATAACATCACTTTCCTTCACGGCAACTGTTGTCAGGAACAATCAGTATGGCCAAGTACTTCCCACTGCCTCCACCCAGTCAGAAGGTTGTTGAATAAATCTGATCTAGCCTGCACTCAGATGGAAGCAGGATACTGAGGGAGTTTGGGGTTTTTTCCTCCTATTCATTGGAAGCTCAAAGAAATAAACAGACTTGTTAAACTTAGAAAATCTAATTGATTCCAGCTTCAGAAGTGCAAAAAAGATCTAGAGAACTGAAAGTCTCCCTCTTTGATTTTTCTCTATGAGAGAGTAGATATCGATATTTTAGAATTTAGATTTTTTTGAGTGCTGATGATTATAAAAATCAATTATACTCAGGCAAATTAAACTCTTCCCTATGAGGATCTTTTGATAAATCAGGATTTTTTCCTCAGGAAATGAAAATTTCCTACTGAGACACTGGCCAACACTCACACTTGTAGGTTTTAGGCTAGGGACTTGAGCTACCACTAATCTTATCAAATATCTATTTGACAGAATGCATCCCCAAAGGAAATTAAGGAAATTTAACTGAAGTAATCTATTACAAACATGCATTGATTACAGGATAAATTTTCAATGCTGAAGAAAATCAACCCTGAGGTTTTGCAGCTATTTGCTGGGAATCTTAGTATGATACAAACAGATTTGGGTTAAAAGCCAGACATATAACAGCTGTGTTGCTGGAAAATTAGGAATCTTATTCTAAATATTTTAAGCCAAAAGAAATGTTTTTTAAAATCTGCTATGCTTCAAAATTGTCCCATGTGAGCAATTTCTTTATCTTTAGGGGAACAAGGACTATTTAACTGTTTCTGGATCTTGTCCTTAACTGGTGACATATTTATATTCCTAATTCAGGAAGAAAAAGACTTAAGAAACTCTTGTATTCTAGAGATTATAATTGAAGTTGCTAGTGTCACTTACAAAAGTAACTCTTAAAATACAAACCCCCCCTGTATCTGTCAAAAAAAACAGAGAGGATTTAATTTCTAACTTTATCAGAACCAACAAATCCAGGTAATTCCTAGGGGTTTTTTAAATTAGTAAAGCACGTGGGGAGAGGGGGGTGGAGGGGCTTGTGCTTCCCTTCCTACCAGCTCAGCGCGGGAGGGCTCCGTCAGCCGGAGTCCAAGGTGGTCACTCCTGTGCCAGGTCACAGGGAAGCAGCAGAGAAGCAGATGTGAGCTCCAGGGATCAGTGTGTTGTGTTTCCTTACAGTAAATGGGTCACTCCTGTGAGAAACAAGGGAATATAAGAATGTTAATTGCTCATTATGGACTCCATGCTGATGGGCTCTTCAGCACTGAAAAGAGATGACATTTACCAGTAACCTGCTGGGTGGCACAGGCTGGTGAAACACTCAGACTGGGAAGAAATGGTCATACCTTGATCCTGCTTCAACTATGAAGAGCTGCTCTGTGTTCTAGCTTGCAGAAAGTCATCTCTGCTTGGAGATGCAGAAATGAGGAGGGCTGTTAATGCATGCCTACTACATAACAGTGACAAGTGACATTGGTGGTAACTGGAGCACTTGCTTGGGTGTGAAATAGGACGAAATTTAAGGAGAAGTGGGATTTGGAAGGTCTGGTCTTCCAAGAATAGTGGGTGTGTGAATTCTGCCACCAATACCATAGGGAACCCCCATTGCAGGGAATTTTGTATGGGTTGGACACTTCTATTCTGCCTTCTGTACTAGCTAAACTTAAAAGAATTTTGCAACTTTGTTTGTAAAATTTATTCGAAACCATCCAGCTATCCATCTCCCCCTTACAGAGTTCCCAAGGGTGGAGATAACACTGCCTTAGGCAGGCAGTGTGAAACTTCTTATCGCTGTTATACTCAAGCTTTCATGTACAAAGTGAACCACATGTCTTGGAGGGGAGGAGTGGACATGTGTTTCTACATTTCTACTGACAAATGTGGCTGTTCATTATTTGGTGCAGCAATTCAGCCCAATTCTTTCAGGGGCAGGGTATTTGCAAGTATTTTCTGAATATAGCATGTGGGATCCTCTACAGAGTCTATCATTGCTTAATGCACTCCATTTCCACAGTGCTCTTGAGTGTTCAGAGAGGGCCAGTGGGCCTGTCCTAACCCTGGACTCTGGGGCTGGGCAGCCTGTCCTGAAGCAACATCTCCAGATGTTTGGAAACATTTGGGGTCCTTGGTGCCAGAGCTTGAGAACAAGGCAGCCCTTTGTAGATCTCAAAAGTAAACCCAGCTCCCCTTTCATTGCTCATAGCAGACACCTGATTAGAAATCAAGCAGCTTGGAAATATTTGGAGTACAGAGAAGCTGGGATGGGAGTTAGAAGAGAAGGACCAGGGCAGGCTGACTTTTCTGAGTCACGTTCAGTTGGAATCCTGCTTTTGTATGTTCTGCTGCAGCCCCGTGATGCTCAGGTGATCTGACAACAGTGACCACTTACAGGTACAGTATGGTGTCCTGACCTACTTTAAAACACTTGATTTCAGCTGAGCCCCACTCTGCTGGCTTGGCAGGAGGCTTGCTTCAATGCCTGCCTTATTTTCCTTTTGCAGACTAACTCTTTAGTGGAATAATTACTGTACAAACTCCAAAGCCCAGCAAGCTGCTCTGCATTCCAGTTTCACGGGAAGTAAATTCCGAGCTTGCCAAGTCTTCTCGCTCATCTGCGGGTGCTCGGCGTCCCAGATCCCTAAGTCTGTTAGCAGGGGGTTATGTAACAGGCACACGCTGGGTCTGTGGCTTTTTACATAGAAAACCAGAAATGAATGAGTGTGATGTGGCAGGAAGCAGCTTGTACGAAAGGCTCAAATGGAGATTGAGAGATGACAGTAATATATTTTCAATGCTAAGTTAAAGCAATGAAATACTCACTTGAGCAACAACTCTGAAGTCCCTGAGGCTGGTTTTAAAAGGTATAAATGAAGTAAACCTCAAAAATTGCATGGTCAATTTATTTGACAGCATGGGCTTAAATTACCCTAACAGCTGGTTTAAAAAGCTGGTTCTCATAAGAGAGAGACAGAAGTATTAAGGCAGCTGTCTTTTCTTTTGGAAAGACGATGATAAAGGCAATAGGATCACAATAGTAGCAGCCTCCTGCAAGGAGATGAGCTGCTAAGGTTTGAAGCACTATGTCAGGACCCTGAGCGCAGCCACTGGCCCTGGGGCTGTGCTCAAGCTTTGCCAGTGTGCTTGTCTCCAGCCCTGGCCCTACCTCCTGGATGTATCTTGGGTCTGCATTGCGGTCTTGCTTCCAGCTCCACCTCCTTTTGCTACTGCCTGGAGCCTCTGCATAGACCCTGGACCTAATTTATATCCCCTTCTGGGACTGCTGATGTGCCAGCACCCAGCTCCACCTGTCCTGGTCACACATGGCAAGACTGTGGTTTGTGTGTGAGGGGGCTGTCTGCACTGGGCCACCTCAGCCTCTGGCTCACAGCCCTTCATGGAGCAGCCCTGCTCATGCTGCACTTTCCTGGCCTTCGGTGGCACTTCCTTGCTGCTGGATTGAAGCTGATGCTCGTGCCAGAGGCACTGGACAGTGTCCAGGGTGGGACACATCAACCACAGCAGTGTTGGGCTGAACTCCCCTGTACATCATCAAACTGCAACAGAAGCTGATGGAAATCAACTTCATCCTGTGCCATTTATGCTTCTCAAGGGGTAACAAGACTTTTCCAGGTGTCTGTCACGTACTCAGACTAAGCCGATTGACAGCATTTTTCCTGACCTCTCTTTTCAGATCCTATCTTTTTCCTGTGTACGGAGGGCATTGATTGCCTCTTGGGATGAGCTCAGGCTTTTGTTTAACGAATTTCCTGTGCTGTGGGGACCAGAGCAGGGGCAAGAGTTTCTTCAGTGTTCTATAGTGTGTTACCAGGCTTTGGGGTTCTCGCTGCAAGTCTGAACCTTGCTGGTGTTTGTTAAGAATTATTTTATGTGGTGATATTTGGAGACCTTCAGAGTTATAATGCAGATATGTTAGACTTGAACAAACAGAACTCTTAAGCAAAATACTCTCTCGGTTTCCCCCAAGAAGAAGAGAGATGATACAAGGAGGAAAGTTTTGGGTTTGCTCTATAGCAGGTGTCAAAGTTGGGGGGTCCTTGATCTCTGATGGGTGGGGTTGGGACAATTTTGATCTACTCTGCCAGTAGAATGCAAAATGACAGTTTCTGCCTACTTTATCTAGCATGAACAACCTGGGGAAAAAAAAAAGAAAAAAGAAAAAAAAGCCTGGCAAGCAAGCAGAACAGGCTAGGATCCTACTTGCAGCCCTGCTGCAGTGGAGGGTGGTATGGGTGCTGAGGAGCAGGCTGTGCTGTACCAGAACCTGGTGCTGTGTGAATGTTCCCTTCCCTCCTTCCCTAGACCTGTCTGGACCAAAATGTCTCTGCCCCAGGAGGCAAGACCTTCCCTGGCAGAGCCTACCTGAGCCTTGGAAAGTCCATATTTACCTGCCAAGGTTGTCCAAGGTTATGGATCATAAACAACCCAACCTGAATCAGGACCTGCAGCTCCAGCAGCACAGCAGTGGCTGAGCTTCACATGTTTGGAAATGATTGGAAAAGAAAATGCTATGTAAAAGCAAACCTCTGTTTTGAAAGGAATATATAGTAAAATCATGCTAAATATCAGCAAATACTTTCAGGTGATTTTTGGTCCTTTCAAAATAATAACTAGAATTAAGAGAGAGGAGTGGAAATATTGTGCCTGTCCTGTAGAATTAGAATCAAAACAGAGAAAAGATGGAGGGGAATTGGTAATAATTAATTTACCAGGATGCTACTGCTCTCATTCAGTGTAAGAAGTAAATGAAAATCCAGATTATATCTGAGCATATGAAGAAATAAACAGTTCCTGTGTATTTCAGAGAAGAATGGACTTCTCATTGCTGTGGTTCCCAACGGTTCCTCAGTTTACAAAGAGATGGTCATTGTCACTACATTCTTTAAACACAAACTAAACTCATTTTTGTTTTGAAATTGCATACTTCTATCATCATCAACACCCTAAGCAAGACACTTTGTAAACTTTTCTCATATTACAGTTTCATAATGACAAAAACAGACTAAAATACATATATATAAAATTTAGAAGGTCATAAGGTACTGCCAGTATCTTTTGGGGGTAAATTCTCTGGTTCCTCTGAAAGGATTGCTAACCTGATACTGCAGAATTCTGGTGCCTCAAGCAGTGCCCCATCTGAGCAATCACTTTAAAAGTATAGCTCTCCAGGGATGAGAAGAACTATCTTACCTCTACCATTGTTTATTATTATGAAAGCTAATGGAAAAATCAGATTTGGAAAAGATATTATGCAGATTCTCTGCAACTAGAAATCCAGCAATTGTAGAATGAGTTTTATTCCTTTCTGCTACAGGTATCCTGTTTCTTTCCTTGGGCTTCACTGTGTCCTGTCTTTGTAAAGAGGCAATGGAATTTGTTTGAAAATCCAAGCTGGGCCTTGGTCTTTTTTACCAGCCTGACTGGGCAGGTACAGCCAGCACTTACATAGGCCGTTGATCATTTTTAGATCTGGTTTTAAAATCATGTGTAGAGTATTTAATAGAAGGAATTTCATAAACAATTTATCTTTTATAATTACTTTTGGTTTATATTTTTAAAAAACTATAACTGAAAATGTTTTCTAGTACACTTAAGTACTCTGTATTGCATTAGGTCATATTCCTATGGTTCAGATTGTTTGCACTTGCATATCTGCATTCATCCCCATGATGGATGATTCTTTTCTATGCAGCTCAAGTTTTTGGGGAACTAGTATGTTTCAGCGAACTTAACCAGGTAAAAAAGGAAGAATGTGCACTTTATCACTGTAAATTTCACATGTGAAGGGAGTAAATACATTTAACCTCTAAGAGAAATGCTTAAGCTTTCTTCCATAGATTCCTCTTAAATGGATCATTTAACTTGCTTCTTCATTGTATGCTTCAGAAACTAGACAGGACTAGAAAATACTTTTTTTTAAACTGTGACAAGACTTGAGCATCTTGTGATCCTCTTATCTCTTCCTCCCTAATGATATGTGCATCTGCAGCAATAATTTTTGAAAAGACAACGCTAAGAAAGAGGTATTTTCAGTGTAACTTGATTAGCAAGTCAGTTGCTATGTGTCTGGAGCACCAGGGAAGGATCTGTGTTCCAGTTTGCCTTTGTAGTCAATAATCCTTTGCAGGAATACACTCATGTATTCACAGACTGCTTCTGTACCATGGACTTTTAACCATGGCATGGACTTTTAACCAGCACATCTTGCAATCTGTTTCACAACCACCCTTGTCTCCTCTATGTATTGCTGGCCAACAGTAATTAATGTACTGAGTTTTATAGCAATGCATGAGCATGCTCTTTGTGTATGTCCTACTTCTGGAAGAAGTTGTGTTACCCAGGCCTCACTGTGGACTGTATTTCTGTATTAAATCCTAGCATGTGCAGGTGCCTTCAGCAGGCTCTCGAGATGGCTGCTGGAAACCTATCTTCAAAGCTGTATTGCAAGTCAGACTGTTCTCAAACTTGGCATGAAGCATTTGGAGTGGGTGCAGTTCTTTTTGTTAAATCTGGTCTGTCTCCTGCTCTCTTTTTATAGTCCAGGTTCCCTAGGGTAGAGGGCAGTACCTAATTGCAAATCTGTCTTGCCAAGTGCTTGGCAGCTCGAGCTTCCTCCCACGGCGGAGTCTATCTCTGAAGTAGATAACGTCCATTTGGAAGAACCTGACATTTTAGGCTAGAAAAGGGAGAAGAGTTTTGAAGAATAATTTCGAGATTAAACTCAAGCAACACATTTATAGCCATTGTGGATAAGACAATTTTAAACATGTCATTGGTTGAAAAGAACGTCTTGTAACAAAATCTGTATTTTTCCCTTTCTCTTGCATTTTTTGTCTTTGGCCACTATTGCTTTTTTGCGGCATTTTAGGATATTTGAGTGAATGATAATGTTATGAAAACATTTTATACTTGTGTATCACACAAATATATCTGTATCTAATTTTCAAGAAATTTATGTGCTTTATTTGAATCAACGAGATAGCTAGAGTTTGAGAAGTACTTTTATGGCTTTGTGTACGTTACAGAAATCTGGCATCTGGGTCTGTGCTTGCAGAGTGTGCATACCAAGGAGCACATATCAGCAGGGCAGAGGTACAGCAGAATTAAGGGCCTGGGGTTGCTGTGACTCAGTCCTGTAAACCAGCAATCCTGCAGAGTCAGCACAGGCCCCACGAGCAGAAACCTAAACATCTGGTTAACTTTAGGCTTGTGCTTAAGCTTCTTTGACATGAGCTGCTACGGGGGGGTGGGTTTGCTTTTAATCTCTATTCCAAGAGCTTTACTTCACAAGGTTATGCTTAGGAAGTACTTTTCCAGCAGGATGGAATTTGTTCCCTAGCTTCAGCCTGCCTTCACGTGGTGGGGCAAGGCGAAGGCATACACATCCCCAGGTTTCTCTCTTCCTTTTCTCTCTCTCCAGGTGCAAGCTTTGCAGAGGGGGGAGCCAGCCTAAAAGAGAGCTGTAGCTTGTTCATGTAAATATCCCAGCTGGAGCATCAAGGGATGCAGAGGTGCTGGGTGCACACCTGCCTCAGTATACAAATAGCCTACAACACACGTAGTGCTGAGATTGCCCTTTCAGCTGGGCTGGTGTGTTCAGTAATACCTCAGTGTGTGGGCTGACCACTATTTGTGCAATTATCCGAGGGACTCTGGCTGTAAACACTTGCAGTAGGCTTGTCCCTTTACTCCCCCTAGCTATGAAAACAAATTGCTCTTTCTTTTGGATTGAATTCCATTCCCATTTCATTTTATTGCTGCTCTTCCTCTATGTTTCTCTCTCATGTATTTTCCTCTGTTTGCCTCTCAAGACTTTCAGTATAAATACTCATTATTAGTATATAATTAGTGTATATATATTAGTATATAATTACTAATTATTGCATACAAACAATAGTTTGTATACATATATTCTATATATTACTTTATAATCAAGTTCTGAATTAAAATTTCAGTTGTCCTAGTTCTAATGATAACATGGTCAAAGAGAACCCTACAAGAACAACCATGGAAATGCTTGGGGGAAATTATATTCTGGCCATGACACCAGTGTTCTATCTGAAAAGCTACAGGAAAAACAGCACTAGTCTGTCAAAGCCTTTCAGTTGCACTCTGTTCTCCCAGACAGTGGAAAATGTTGCTTTAATCCACCTAAATAAAGAAACTCAGCTTGGAGGCCTCTTCTGACTTTTTGGTCACCAGTGAGTTCAGTAAAGTTCCTATAGATCCTTGCTGTGCTTAGGTCTGATACCCTTAATTACACATTATAAACTTGACAAACTCATTTTTGGGAAGAAGAACGTAGAAGTCAAAGGAAGAGAGTGGGAGGGAAACACTTTTTACTTCTAGAAAGACTTAATTCTGAACTGAGGGAAATAAGGCTTGACAACAAATGCTGTTTCTGTTAACAGACCAACAGGATGATCTCCCTCCATCCAAGTGGGAGGATGTTAATGACTCGTTACAGTTTGTTTGATGGGAATTGGAATTTATTGTGGTATCTGGTAGCATCTATCTTTCAGTTCTTCGTCTGTTTTGATAAGGAAAAAATCCTGTGCTGCCGTATCCAACTTCATTCCTCCTGATAAATAAGCTGCATATCTTTATAAACCATCCATTACCCTCTGTTTGTCAGTTTTATAAACTGGAAAAGATTAGTTATAACTTAGAAGAGAAAGGGAGGGTTGCAGCTTGTGTTGTGTGCAGGGCCCGATGGCGTCAGGGAGGCAGCCGAGGGCTCCTGCTGAGCAGGGAGTAGGGAAGGTGGGCAGGGGACACCCCACCAGGGCACTTCCCTGCTGCCACCTCCAGACCTGCAGCTCCTGCCCAAACCCTGCGTGGCCCAAGCGTGAAGGACCCATGCACGGCACTGCCCTGCTCTCCAGGTCGGGGGAGCTGATTGTTTGGACCAGTGCTGCTGTTGAAGGATGATGTCCTCTGCTGGGCTGAAAGGTGCCCTGGGAGAGCTGCCCTCTTTGTAAGCCCCGCCTTGAGAGCCCGCTGTGGGCAGAGCTCCTCCTGCATCAGCAGCTCCCTTGCTCAGTCGTATGTGATGCTTTTTTAACTGATCCACCTGCAGTGCTTTTGGGACCATTGCTTTCCCCTGCCACAAACACTGAAACTAGCAGAGGCAGGTGTATTTCTTGTGCTACCTGAATTTTACTTTTGATCTCTTATTGAATATAGTCCTAATTTTTACAGAAGCCTGTCTCATAACTTCCGGTAAATTCACAAGGAGCTTTTTGCACTGGAAGATAGAAAATAGACCTGCTGGGATTAATCCAGACTCCATGCACTTGGCTGAATTGCAGCAATGTATTTCTCCCCTGGATATTTTGAGACTGCTTTGAACATTTCAAATTAGCATTTCGCTCAGGCTGATTCTAGTGATAGGGGATGAGTGACGTTAATATTTGAAAATTCTGTAGTAAATCTAATTTTCAGGTTTGCATGCCAAATCTTAGCATGTACTAAGGCACTTGAAGCTGACATATAGATCTTGTAGTTACAATTTAAGTGTGTGGCTTGTCTCAGCATTTCATGCCCTGAAATACAAATGTTACAGGGTTAAAACCAGTGCATCGTAAGCAGGATGATATGGCTCTTTTGAATAATTAGTACCTGATAGAACTAAACACCGTCTCACAAATTGTGATTATGGTCTGTCACCACATGAAAAACAATTGGGCTGGTAATTTTAATTTTTTGCCTCACATTTTACTGGGAGGCCATGGGCAGAGTGATGCATGTCCAGATTATGCTCTGATCTCTGGGGATCAGTATGTGTTCCTAAAGGCAGTGTGACAGCAGGAGCTCAGTAGTTCAGCAGCCATCAGCTGAAGTGGCTCAGCAATGTCCGACCATATTCATTAGGATCCCAAATGGCTAGAAACTGTAGGCCTTGATTAATCAATTTTATGTGCTCTATGAAAGTTGTAGGTGATCAATCTCCATGGAAATGTTTCAAGGAAAAGCCCAACATTAAGTCTCCATTTTAAGCCTTGCAATAAGGCCAGGGAATGCAGTTCTGGAGCACTGTTGGAGCAGTATATTTGTATCCTTGTCCAAAGTAATTTACCACAGATTTTACAGTCCTCTTTTTGCTGTTGTGATAGAGGACTTACCACATATAAATCATAATGCAGTAAATTAATAAAAGCACTGATTTTTAGCAAACAAAAAAGCTGATCTAAAAGGAGGTAATTAACCCAGACCTTTCTCCCCTCCCAGCATGGGCTGCCTGTAAGTGAGTATTTCAGAATACTGTGAGTTTTACAAAGACAGCTGGGGTAAATAGCTATAAATTCAAACTGCACACTGTTTTTTCATTAAGCGACTGCAATGAATGTGACTCAAGTTACAGAGTTACAGAACTAGTTGCAAGCAGATCTGCAATGGAAAACATATGCCAGATTATGAAGGATCCCAGCAGGCAATAACTGCTTGGCTGTAAGCTGTGTGCAGGACAATTCTGTGTCCTGGTGAATTGTCCATAGTAAACTACCACAGTTTAACCCATTAAAAGCACTAAAAGGTTCTCGATACGTCTGAGTTCAAGAAGCATTTGGACAATGCTCTCAGGCACATGGGAGGGTCAGGAGTTGGAGTTGATGATCCTGGTAGGTCCCTTGCAGCTCAGGATATTCTATGATTGTGTGTCTTCTCTGCTGCAGTAAGTGAGCCATTGTAATCCCCTCACTTCTGCAATGTGGAAGGAGCCCCACGAGTAGATAACACAGCCCATGGGAGTGGGCTGGCCATCAGAAGGTGGAGTAACTTCTTGGAGTTTTGAAAGCAAGCTTGAAAAAATTTTATAGCTGAGTATCAATCTGGTGAAGGAAAAAGATGCTGAGTTGTTTACAGAACAAGAAAAAGAGCTGGCTGTAGCATTTTGTGTCCTCTGAGATCCATACTACTGTCTCCCCTCAGTGCTTTCCTCCTGACAGATGTATACTCACATAGTAGAAATTTCAGCAGTTCTCTTTGAAATTGGCATTCCCAGAGTTGATAAAACAAGACTACAGACAAGAAAACTGAATTGCTACAGAGAACTCTAGACTCTTACCTATACCGCCAAGTCCAAGTGGGGGGGTTTGAAAAGGAAACTGGGCTCTTTGAAAAGAGTAAATAGACAGGAGAACAGGAGCAGGACTCAAGAGGACTCCCAGGACACTTGGAAATAATTGGTACTTCTCACATAACACACAGTAACACTTAAAGCAGCAAAAGAATGATTAAAGCCAAACACCTCATAGCAACACAGAGTGCATCTGAGCCTCTGGTAGGATGTTTTGGGGGAAATGGTGAGAAGAAAAAAGGAACGGAAAGTATGAGAGAGGTTTATCTATGAGCTGCCTGCATGACCTGTGGCATTCATTATATCTATCACTTAACCTTTCCTCCTAAGATCCTGATTTTCTTTTAAAATGTCTGTTGCTAGGCTACATCCCTATCTCGTCACATCAAGAAGTAAAACTAATTATGCATTATTTGTTACAATTAGTTTGTTTATGCCATATAAAAGACATGGATCAAATGAATACCTTAGGCAAAACATTATTTAGCACTAGAATTTTTGAAACAAAAGTTTACTTGGGTCTTAGATTAAAATCTGACTCTTCTGAAAACTATGGAAGAACTTAATGCACGAAACCAAATAACATGTAACAAAACCACTCTCTTCCCTGCCATATCCCCACAGGAAGAAGTGAGTCTTTCCATAAATGGAATAAACAATACTCTGGGGATACTCAGGAATGCATATAGTGGTTAGTTTTTAACATGATACAATAAGCCATTGTATAGGGATAACATTCTAGTCAGTGGAGATGAAAGTAGAAGGGGTTGAGCCATGGAGAGGCAGAATTAAGCATACAACAGGCATATTTAAAAACCCTTGGTTATCTAGGTTATGCTGATGCAAAATATCCAATTTACTGGACCCTGAGCTCAGCAGTACCAGAATTTTTTTGGTACCAGGGTAACAAAACTCTATATGCTGGCCTTTGTAAGTGTATGATCAAAGGGACTATCCAGTTTCCACCCACTGTGTGCAGGCTGCCAATTTAAATATTTACTACCCCTTGAACTGGCCAGCCAGGAACGCAGCAGCAGAGAGGGGTATGAACCACGTATGTACTGCCACTGACCTGGGACATGTTCTGTTTTCTGGATAAGGTACAAGAGAATTCTGAAGTGAACATGCTACATTAGTAGAATAATTTACTATGTGCTCTAAAGAAACAAACATTAGAAACACCCAACCCAACCAAAAAAACATTTACAACTGTGCTGCAGTAAGAACACTGCTTCAGTAATGTCTCAAGAGAACTGTCCTTGCTATAAGGGTACCACTTGAGCTGCATAGTTTCGTTACAGATTAGGAATTCATAAAGCCATAAAGTACTAATTGCCTTTAAAATACTATTTTTCTATTAAGTGATTTAAATGGTTAGTCATTTTCTCTACACAGCCAAGCTGTCTTTTAAATGTGGTATAAAATTGAGCAAACAAGAAAAAACAGGGTTGTTGGGGTTTTTTCTTTTACTTCTGTTGCCTTGTGTGGTTTGCCTTCATGAGGCAGAAAAAACTCAGGTGTCCCCTGCTAAATACAAACACTTGATTTATATCACCTCATTCAGAACATAACTCTTCATCACCAACAAATACATAAGGCAAGATCTAAAGATTTTTTTCTTTCTTTGTATTTTGCTCACTAGTAGAATGTAATGGCCAGAAAGGTGCTAGGAAAATAAATACGAATATTTATAAGGGTATTTGTTACCCTTTTCAACTAGGATGAACATAATAAACATGTCACAGTTTCCTCACCTAGTCTGGCTTAGTACTGAGAATAAGCTAGTCTTCCCTATGCAAAATACACAGATGTATTTAGATTTGCTCCCAGCATTCTGTTCTCAGAATTCCAGGTATCAGTTTCTATTCATCTCTCCAAGCCCATGCAGCTTTTAGCTGCTGTTTTTGCTTTCTGCCCAATTTGTTACTAACCTTGTCATAGATGGTGTCCAGAACTTAACACTAACCCAGCTGCAGCCTCACAACCACCTGAACATTTGTTGAAGCAATGTAATTTCTGCGCAGAATTTCTTCTAATTGCAGCTCTCATGGTACAAGATTCATGTTCAGTTTATAAATATCTCAAATCATGTACTTAAACTTTAAAGGAATCTTAGTACTTGGCTCTTATGTTTGGATTTTAGAGATTCTTAGAAAACACAGCAGAGAGAAGCAGAAAATCCAGTAGCAACCACTGCTCAGCCCTGGTGTTTTCTTGCTCTTTTCCTTCTTTTTTTTTTTTCCCTTTGTTTTTTCTTTATGTCCTAGTGAGAGCCCATTGCATTTAAAATGTTGCTTCTGGCTTTCTTCTCCTGTAGAGTGTGGCAAAAAGTACTTCCTTAGCATATGCTGGTTCAAACACACTTTTCTTTTTACTTCATCCTTGCCCCTGAATAAAAATGCTCCGCATTTTAAATAGGTGTCTGGAAGAAGGAATACCAATGTGTTCTTCCAGCTTTTTATGGAACAGACGGAGCTTAGAACTGTTCCTTACAAATTTTATTTACCCTTAATGTTTTGGTAGAAGTACCATTAGCACTGATTTTTCCTTTTTGGCTATTAAATGAATGCAGAGGTTAATTGTTGTAGGGCTGATGGAAGGAGCTTCTGAAGGCTGGTAGCAGGGAAGCTCACAATAGATAGCTGACATATTTTTGCTTGTTGTCAGCTGGTGCTCTCATAAGACCATAGACAGCATGAGTGAATGTAGGAGGAAACAATACATCTGCAGACACTGGCAGACAGCATTGCTTGCCAAATTTGGCCACAGTTCCTTTAGATAAATAATTTCTCAGTGACGTGCTGTGTTGAAATTATATAAACAGCAAAAATTACAAGACCTGGGCCCCAGGGTCCTGAGGGTTTCAAGATTTTCTGCAATCAATATTCTGACATCTGCAAGTATTTTTCCCTAACAGCTGATGCCAGAAATAGAGCAACATAACCATTATTTTCTATGTATTCAAAATTTTGAAAATATTGAAATCTTGCCTCTTCAGCTCCAGTTCTGGTCAGGATCTTTGCACTATCATAACCATCAGCTCATATCAGAAGGCTTTTACAAGAGTTATCAAAGCAGCAATCTTTTCTCAGAATGGCTCGGAACCTCTTACAGCAACTCCATCAGCATCTCAGGAAATGTACATGGAAAGACACTGTATTATGTTTCAGTCTCCAGAATTATCAAGGGGTTTAGAGAAACTTCTATTGAACATGATGTAGCTTACTTTGCACATCGAAGGTATGGGACTTTCCTCCTTAGGACCAGACAACAGCTAGCTAACTCTGTGGTAAGAGTTCCTTGATAATTAAGACAGTTCCACTGTAACAGCTATACACACTAGAGCGATCCAAGAAGTGTCTTCTATCACTGAGGAATTTATGCAGGAAACCAATGCACAAAAGACTCCCTGAACAGAAATATCCCACAGGAAAACCTTACCTGACTTTATAGAAGCATCTCTAGACAAGCTTCTGAAGTTATAAAACCAAATCATTTATTGAACAGGTATTTTTAAGAAATCAGTTTCCATACCAGAAATCAAACCTATGCCTAGCACCTGAGACATCCTGAAGGCACCAGCTGTGGAATATTGACAGTTACCCATGGCACTGAGGAAACATGCAAAATGAGTAACTGCATTTATTACTATTTCCTAAGTAGGAAAGGCCAGACAGGAACAAAAATGTACTTTTAAAAGTTATGCGTTTCTTTTGATAATATAATCTCCAGCACCTTGGCCTTTCCTCTAGCAACAGTCCCAAAGTAATACTGTTCTCTGAAAATAGTCTGAACAAAATGAATACACTTTGTTCCACTTTCAGTCCCCCATGTACTAAACAGGAACAAAGCAGAGATATGCAAGTACAGAAAAAAGTCTCTTAAACGCTTTCTTATTTCAGTCTTACCTTAAGGCAAACTTGTAAATTTTACAGGAATATCTCGAGAATTAAGCATAGAGCTTATGAAACTCTTTTTTCTTTGTTGTTTTTGATCAAAGTTAACTTTCTTAGAGAACAGGTATGCACAGCAATAACCTCTCAGAAGTGTCTTAAGATAAGACCATGTTAGTGATGTTTATGTAACTTTTGCATCTGCAAGTATTTCTTAAACTGACATTTGCAGTCTAACTGTACAAGACAAAATTTCAGTAGTTCAGAGCACAGTGTGATGTTATTTCAGTGAGTGTAAATGTTGAGGGCAACAAGGTAAAACTGCCTCAGTATTTCATTTCCACACAAAACATATGAAAGGAACCACAAAATAAGTTATCTTCTCAAAGCCTTATGTCTTTAAAAAGAGGATGCAGCAAAGCCTCTTTTGCAGTTATTCTTGTTGCAGGGTTTAAGTCTAGTAGCTTATCAAGTAGGTCATATGCTTCATCAGGAACCTGATCCCATCCTTTCATGTCAGCTGCCTTTGTTTCCAAAGCACCATCACCTTCCTGCAAACTCTCTAAGTGTTGAATTTGTTTTCCGAGTGTCTCAGGAGCACAGGGTTTGTCTGATGCAACTGGCAAAGCTGTGTTGTTTTCAGACCTGCTGGGCCCTTCCGCCTGAGATCTCTTACAGCTGCTATTTGTTCCTCTCAGCTTTTCACAGAGGGTTCGTAGGTTTTGAGTTGGGACAACTTGGGTACACACAACTGATTTTCCTAGAGAAAAAAAGTTGTACAGGAAACATTTTTTTATAATACTTTCTATGCAGAGAAACTTCATGTCTCAAAGTATAACCAGCACGGAAGTAAAACATCCCAAATCTATCAAAGAACCAAATCCACCTCCCCATGCCTCCACACCAGCCCTGCTGTTACAGCCCCTCAGAGTCAGAAGGGATCATCATCTCAGTTCTGCTCAGAACAAAGGCTTTGGGTTATGTGAAGTTACATAGTGATAGGTTGTCAGCCACTCTGTACACCAACGTTTTGCATTCCACTGTCATTTTAATAGAACTGAAGACAATTAAATACCCTGATTTTTACACCTCTGTCTGGAGAATGGAAATTGATGCTGGCAGTTACACATCCAGGTAGCAAGCACTGCAGCATTCAGCCTGCAAGCAATTAGGGGAATGGTTATTTGGTTATTTTGTGTTTTGTGGTGATTGTGTCTTTTTTAATCAGGCCAGCTGTTGGGTATTGGGTTTTTAGCTTGTTTGTTTGTTTGTTTGTTTTACTAGGCCTTTTGGGGGAAGGGGTGGGGAAAAAGCAAGGTTTACATCATCTAAATATTAAATCATATTGACTTAAGCCTCCAGGCCAAATTTTGTAGGAATAGAAACACTGTCTCAAGAATTCTAACCAAACGCCAGTAGGAAACATTTAGTTGGCATACTTCACCTCAAGTAGCCCTGACTCAGTGAAAGGCAGTATACAGGTTGGGAGAACTATGACATAAAGTACCCCATACACACATTGTAACAGACAGAAAAACACAAAACTGTCCTAAAGTCTGTCAATACAGACTTCAAAAAAGTGTGATTTACTTCCAAAATTACTCTCAAACCTAAAAATATTTGATATACACAAAAAAAAATAATTGATTGTAAATCACAGCACTAAGTAACATTTTCCCCCTTCCCCCATAATGAAGGTCTGCATACCAAAAGTTCTAGCAGCCTGAATGGTTTCTCTGGATCCACGAACTGTCATGATTTGTGCCAAAGCAGTTAAATCATCACTTGCTTTGAAAAATGGATACCGTCCACTGAGTAGAGAAAGGAATATGATTCCTGCAGACCACATGTCTATTGCTGCAAAGGAAAGCAAATTTATTAACAACTAAACTTATGATTTCATCACAAACAAAATCTCAACTTTAAAATGAAATTATGATCTGAAAAGTTTCTATCAGCAGAAGTTATATTCTGAAGTACTTCTTGACTTTGGTCACATACATAATACTTCAGATAAGAGAGAGGAAATTTCTGTAATTAGATTGAAGAATAATTTCCTACTTCGATGCAGAGGGAGTTTTTTCATATGAGTAATTCCATTAACTTGCTAAACTTAAAATGGACCAAAACCATGTCTGAAGCTGCTTTACCTGAGAAGATGAGAGGGGGCAAATGAAATGGCTGGTTTGATACACATTTAACTTTATTTCATATGAAGAAAACCTTATATAAGGGTCATAAATAAAAAACAACTCACAAATGTTTGGGAAACAATTTTTTGGGGATTGAGGCTGGCACAGGTAGGCAGTACTAAGAAATTTATCTTATTATGAACTTTGTTCCTTTCTAATATGAACTCACTTGACAAGATAGGCAGTTTAAAAACTGTAATAGTTATTCATCACTTTCATTGTGTTATGTAGAGTACAGAGAGTACTCTGGGGATAGAGGCCAAAGCCTGATGGAAACTTCAGTACTGGAAGTTACAAGAATACCTGTTTGCCATAATTTTTTTGGCTCACTAAGGTGCACATTTTGAGAGATGGCAAGGAAAGTGAAGGAGAGAGTCTGAAGGATCTCAAACTCCAGAAAAATTAACATTTAGGAAATAGAGGCATATTCATCCTAGTCATATTCAAAAAAGTAAGTAGCAAAATAGGCAGTAATTAATTTGGACATTTTAATTAGAAACACTCAGTACAGGACTTTGATTTGAAAAAAGGTATTAGCTTGACTTCAGTTGTAAAACTAGATTTTATGTCTTTTATTAAAAAATAAAAATCCAAGTTAATAATTTGGCACAATTTACAGTGGAAAAGTTTTCAACCTTCTGCACAGTTCCTGAAAAAGAAGTTTTAGTATCATCTTTCCAACAGTGATACAGTAATACTATCTGCTAGAGGGGCCATGCATCCCCCTGAGGATGTGGTTGGGTAAGCTGGAGTAATCAAGGTCGAGACCTTTGAAAAGGTTTGATTATGTTACTCTTGCTGAAATTAAAAGGCATTATACATCTGAGTAGGCAGCAAATCCTGGCCCCACAATTGTGGTAGAGCTGTGATCATCAGCAGAGTGCAAGATCTTGTGGAATGTCATCAAAATCACGATTCCTCTCTATGCTTTTGTCTAGTGTTATCCAGACAGTGAGGAAAGGGGAACAGAGGGACAAACAAGTGTAACTGGACCTTGTGTAGCCCCAACGTGGGAGTTTGGGTTGTGTTCCCAGCACTTTGAACCTGGGTCAGATGTGCTATAGTAGCTCTGGGTAGAGTCAGCTGGATTCAGCCAGTAACTTGGTGTCAGCACAGAGGCCAAAACCAGGAGTAAGACTGGCAGGAATACAAGGAGGTGACTCCAGCCTCCCCAAACAAAAGTGGACAGTAATACTTGCTAGTTCAAATAAAACATGATACCATAAATATTAGTTTTAGTCTACCCAGCTCTAATTAAGGCCTTTGTTGACATACTGCAGGAGCTCAGCACCACTGACTCAGTCCAGGGATGTCTGTGCCACACCCAAGGTTGTCCAGATTTACCCCTACTTTGTGCAATCCTGCTCTTCATTACCCTAGAGAACAGAGAACCATCTGAATGCGTGTTTAACACCAGCACGTGTCCAAGATTTCCTAGGTAAGTCTTCTTTCTGCCTCAATTCTGTCTAGACAGATTCAGAGACTGTCTAAACTTGTCCTAGATTTCTGGATGACTGCTAGCCCATAAAGCTGGCTGTTACAGCACAGGCACAAGAACTCCAAACAATCTGCCATGCCTTTGAAATCCCAGTCATACCCACAGGACAGATGTTGTTTCAAACAGCAGTAAGCTATATAGGCATAAGCTGATAAAATATATTGTTAATTCTGAGTGTGTACACATACTTTACTAAAAGTTGACAACTTTCTCAAAAGTTGACAACTTTCTCAAAAGTTATTCAGGAAAAAATGGCTAAAACTTTGTATTTTAAATCCAGTTTTTGAGGACATTTGTATTTTTTTTGTAAGCCAGAACTCCTGGTCATACAACAAAATGTTTAATGGGTAACTTTGCTTCTATTGGTTCTTCATCCTGCAGGTAGGCACAACCTCTCCCACACTGCTTGCACCAGCTAATGCATTAACCATCCATCTGCCCTGCCCCAATATTTACCCAAACCTTATTAACTAAATTTTAACACAGGGAAATTAAAATTTTAGTTCAAAAAAATTACAACATTTACACACCAGCTACTTAAAACACTAGCAAAAAGTAAAAATCTGATAAAAAGTCATTAAATAATGCTTTCTAGAACACATTTGCAATTACACCATTAATTATGCCTGCTATGGCAGCATGTTACAACCTGCATAGAAAAGGCTAAATAACATTCTCTATCCACAAGATTTATTCAAGATTTTTTTTGAACAAATAAGCCAAGAAACTTAATAAATTTTTTTTTTCTTTTAAAATATATTGTATTCAATTCCTGCACATGGCACTACCTCTCAAATGAATAAAGACACATTCAAGTTCCAAACACAGGAAAAATATTCCTGAATTGTTCTTCCTCTGAATAATAAACTTTTAATTAAAAATCAGGAAATACTTGAAAAGCATTAGAAGGGATGAAAAATGAATTTCACAAGTTAAAAAATCCTCCCATAAAAAAGACAACAAAATATGCATAAATGAGAAGGATGAAAAGATGAAAAAAGCCATTTGTTTGAGTCTGTTGCACAGTACCTGTGGTCTGAGTGGGGCACTTGGTTAATACTTCTGGTGCTCTGAATCCAGGTGTTCCTGCCCTGGGAGCCACCTGCTGACGTCTTGTAATAAGAGAAATATATTTAGAATATAAATGTTTATAATGAAGTTCTAAATCTAATAATACTATTATTTTTAGAATATACTTGTGTGAGATGTGTAAACAACCTAACCCTGCTTTATTCAAGTTTTACAGAGGTTTGAAGCATCTTATCTAGCATGAAATCATAAGATACACACATAACAGCCTTACTATTATATTATATTTTAATTGCATTATCTAGTATAAAATAATACCAGAGAAATACTTATCGCATACTTAATTCACAATGACCTTTTCTTAGTTTCATCTAAGAGGAGTGTCATTTTTGTTAAAGGCTTTCTTTCATGGGAGTCTTTGAAGTTGAGGCTAATCAACCCAAGGCAAAAAGCATATGACATTCTTGAATGTGGATGGCTTTGTGTTAGTCCAGAGCAAACTAAGGGTCACTCTGAGTGTTGCCAAGAATTTACTTTTTGTTTGATTAACTAAAAGGTATGAGGTTATCATTATTTAAAAGATCACGTGTGGATAAAAGGCAATAGTAGATCATAATCAAAACTACCTGCAGAGGGATGGAGTTTAACTGAGCTAGTAAGACTCTCCAACATGAGGCACTGGAACAGGTTGCCCAGAGAAGCTGTGGATGCCCATTCCTGGCAGTGATCAAGGCCAGGTATGATGTGGCTTGGAGCAACCTGGTCTAGTGGGAGTTGCCCCTGCCCATGGCAGGGGTTTGGAAAAAGATGACCTTTAAGGTTCCTTCCAAACCAAACCATTCTGTGATTCTATTAGTTTCTTAGATAAACAAATACAAACCAGTCATGCTTCCTTTCTGTTCTAAATTTCATGATTTCCAGAATCCCAACTATTGGTAGAATTTAGGCCTATAACTACTAAATGACAGAATTTAGAACACTTTTCTAAGTGTTGTAATTAACTCAAGTGATTTTCTACCACACATGTAGGTGAATAAATAAAAACAACAAGAAATAATTACCAGTGAATCTTTCTAGCTGCAGATAGCAGTGTACTAATCCATGAATTCCATGAACTATTTTTGTTTAAAAAGAGCATACTCAGTGTTTCAAGGGCTGCAGAGATCAAATGCTATCTTTCACTTACTAAATCAGCAGTCTAGTAAATCTGAGTTTCTGACTTTGCTTGACAGCAGAGCAGACCATTTTACAACATTATCAAAGCAAATTACCTTGAAAGGCAAACACTGCAAACTCTATCCGTTGCATAACAGTCACAGAGCAGGTTTAAAGGGCAACCACTGGCAGCTTTCCTGGCTGCCCCATTGCTCACAGTTTTGGTAGAAATAATCTTCTTCTTTGTTACTAGCTTCCTAGATGAAACATCTGTCATCTTTGATTGTTTTATGAGCTGCAATGGAGATATTTCAGAGAAGGTGACATATTTAAGAAGTTTCCCTTTACATATAGATAGGACAGGTCCTAAAATACTGACTTAACAGGTGCTCATGAACAAGAAGAATTTTAGAACAGACAGCAAACCTCTTTAACAGTATCAAAACTACTACAGAACAGACACTGGAAATTTCTAGACAGCCTGATTTCCTCTTCTTCCCCTTCAGAAGACATTTTCAGTATTTACCAAAAAACCAATACATATTAGATATTCTGAAGCTACAAGACAAGTATTTTTCAAGTTAGTATAGTGTTACAAGATTTGTTTTGGCTCAACATGAGAATAAGAAAAAAAAGAATATGAAATGCCACAGCACACACAGACACTAACTCTAGCTCTGCAATAAAACACCATAAACCAAATCCTCTAATTAGTTAGGGTCTCCCCCTTGTCATATGAAATACCAATTACAAAAACAAGTTACAAATTTTATCCTCAGCTTCAATTGCAAAATAATTTTTAAAAAATTTCACAAGGTAAGTAGGGAGTGGCTGGGCCCTGGAACAGGCTCCCCAGGGCAGTGGTCACAGCACCAGCCTGACAGAGCTCAAGAAGCCTTTGGACAATGCTCTCAGGCACAGGGTGAGACTCTTGGGGTGTCCTGTGCAGGGCCAGGAGCTGGACTTGATTATCCTCATGGGTCCCTTCCAACTCGGTTATTTTGTGATTCTATGATTAGCTGCACAGATAGATGTACAGGAAAAAAGATTAACTTAGCATCCAAACAAGATCAGCTAGGGAGGCAGCTATAGAACTCGTTGTTTAAGAGCTTCAAAAAGGACTGAAACAGAAATGAAAAATTCTTTGAGCCTTTCAGGAAAGACACGTTTAATAGTCTGCTCAAAACCTTTTATTTCCACAGCATTCTGGAGCAGTGCTCAGTCTTACAGAACAACCAGTTCTATAATTTTTCAAATATGCAGCAGATTGATCCTACTGATGAGTCAATACTTCTTACTTTTGTGCTTGAGTTCTCCTGGCATGTGGAGCTGTAGACATTGAAATTCCTCTCTCCGAAGACAGAGCGCTGGACAGAATGGTGCACAGAGTCCTCCTACAATACCAACAAAAAGGACAGTAAGGATCCTGTTTAACAGGCATCTAGATAGTGACAGTTCAAAAAAAAAGTGTGGAGTGTCAGAAAACAAGAACAGCTGCATGTAAGTCATTTTCAAGCATCAGGTTACTGTGGATGAAGAAACATGGTCTAGACAGAACAGCAAACACATTTACAAAACGAATCACACCTCTGAAGTGCCCTGAGACAATCTCAGGGTAGTCTGTACTGCATTTGTTATGCAACTAGTAACTAAACACAGGTGAATGACTATTGGCTTGGGCAGGAGTTTCCCCATCCATGTCTCTAAAAAAGATTTAAGGCTGTCTAAATAGTAACTCATGCCAGGGTTTTATACAGCCTTCAGCACTGCATTACATCTAACAGATAATGATGAAGCCAATAGTTATGTAGAAGTAGCTCCTTAGATATGAACACTGTGACGCTGTGCAGGCTCAGCTTCTGTGCAAGTACTGCATCTCCCCCTGTTGGATGAAGGAACACATTAAACATTTAAAACAGCATTAATGAAAGAGACTGAGAACCTTTTCTCCTCTTCCTTGTTTCATCTGTACTTTTGAAAGTGAGCTGGACCGTCTATCAGCTGCTTTTGAGGCTGACTGTTGAGCTATCTGTTTAGGTGCTGTGACACTGACAGAAACCCCATTTCCCAAGGCTACAATGGGATTAGTTTGGAAGCAACTTCCCTGCTGGTCTTCCGAGTGGGCAGTTTTAAGAAGCTCAATTTTTGTATCAGGGGTTCCTTGTGCCAAGCCAAAATCTACCAAGGCATACCTGAAAAGACACAAATTCAGAATCAGGAGTCACAAAGTATCTAATAATCATTCAATTTACTATTCATTACTTATTTATCTTTCTTTCACATTTTATTCAAATGTTGCTTATCTGTACTGTTGCCAGCATCGCAGTCCTATTTTCTTCCTTCTCCCCCTGCTGTCTCATCATACCTATCCCTTCAATGTTTTTATCCTATACCATTGTTCATTGTTTATTGTCCCAAAATCTTCTCAAGTGCATCCTTCCTCCAAAGGCATAAAAAAAATATTTCCAGCAGCTCCTTTTTGAAGTTCTTCTAATCCTCCAGCCCTGAATCTTCAGCCAGCAGTCATGTACAAGTGACTTGACTCTTGCAAGATTTCCACGGGCAGAGGACAAAGGCAGCAGCGAAGACAGACGAGACCAACAGTGCTTAAAGTTTTGACAGACTTCTGGCAAATACTACTGGAATTTACTTTAGTCTTCAAACAAGTAAGACTACATTAGTTCACACTTCAGATCTGTCTCTCAAAGAATTATTTTTGCTACAACCAGTACAGAGACAATCCATCTGTCCCTGGGTCTCAAACTCAACTCCACACCTCTAAACGCAAAGTAGAGATTAAGGGTCAAACAAATGCTGGAAGAGCAAAATGACAGTATATATTCATTTTAACAGATAAAAAAAAAAAAAATCAGTATTTCTTAAACTTTTAAGCTTGAGGTTTGGCAAAATGCAATCAAATCTCCCCTACAAACCTTCACTGCATAGAATCACAGAAACATTCACGCTGGAAAAGACCTTTAAAATCAAGTCCAACTGTTAACCCCACTCTGCCAAGTCCCACAAAACCATGCCCCTAAGTGCTGGAACTACAGGTCTTTTCAATTCCTCAATGGATGGCTCAATGAGTCACTCAACCACTTCCCTGGGCAGCCCATTCCAATGCTTGATAAACCTTTTTCTAATATCAAACCTAAACCTTCCCTGGTGCAACTTGAGGCCACTTACTGTCATCACTTTTTACTTGGGGATGTGCATCCTGCTACAACCTCCTCTCAGTGCTTTTCTTTGGACACACTCCAACACCTCAGTGTCTCAACTGTACAAGCACAATGCTAACAAGTACCTCACTTTTTACAACCTTTAAATTTTGTAACTTGCAGGCAAAAGAGCCTTCTACTTATAAACATTAATTCAATGTAAGGTGAAAACAGCCCAAAGCCAGCTATCCTATCTGTATCAGTTTTACTCTATCCACTATTAAAAATGTACAAGGATCATTCTATGCACCACAAGTTACAATTAACTTTCTTATTTAAAAAACCCCATATATTCTTCTCATTCTTATTTGAAAATGTAGTACTTTTACTCAGTAGTTAAATCTTTATTTTATCAGGTGTTTGTCACTCTATGAAGCAGATATTGCATTAAGTAAAAAAAAAATCCTTCCCTTCTTAAGTCCCTTAACAGTGAAAAAAATTTTACAAATAAAACCCCACGTTTTTAGCTTTATTATTTAAGCACATGTTATGCAGCTAGAAGGAAAGAAGTCTTAAAGCCTAATTGCCTCTGTTCTGCCAAGGCATACATCCCCAGATGAGATCCCAGTATGGCCAGACTCACTTTTTTAGCTGCCTGTTGTAGAGGAAGTTGCTGGGTTTGACGTCACGGTGAACAATACCGAAGTGATGAATGCGCCTCAACGCTTTAAACAGATTGAACATGTATTCCCTCACTTCTTCAAAGGAAAGGGAGTTCAAAATGTCCTGAAAGATTATTTGAATACTGTGATTTATAGAATCATAGAATAATTATATAATTATTATGCATCTGCTTTTAATTAAATGTTTTAATACATATCAGAAGTCGGAGACTCACCAAAAAGGATTCATGCTCCAGATATGGCATAACAATAACAACATGATCATTTTTTCTAAAGCAGTATTTAACTCCCATAACATTATCTTGTCCCCTAAAAGAAAAGTAATATTACTGAACAAAGACCAGAAGATGGATGTTTATTTTCCTTTATTTCTTCAAAATAAAAACTTCAATCAGGCTTTCTTTTATAATCCTACTTTATATTTTGACAGCAGTCTTATCAACAATCAGTAGTTGTGCTCTTGCTGCTTACTGCTATGTTCCATTTGAACTCCATTTTATGCTCCATTCTGCAGTTTGGAATAGAACTCTGCAGATTATCTGTGGAGCTGTGGTTTGTAGTTACCACTGCAATTAATATAGGCCCTAACTTGCATGATCCTACTACTTTAAGAAAGTGCTATTCAGCACACTCTGCCAACAAGTATTCATTCCTAAAACCACATTTTCTAATGAAGTGATTCTTTCTTCCAAGCATTTCAGAACTGGAACTTTGTTACCACAGAGATATATAATGGAATTTCTCAGCTGGCAAATAAAGGACCCCCCCAAACTGAGACTAGCAGCAAAGGGCATCCATTACAGGTAAGACACTCCTTTTGTTATTTGCTCTCAGTAAAAAGAATATATATATGTGTGGTTAAAAAAAAAAAAAAATCAAAAGAAGTGCCAAAACTTAAACACAGCATGGTGAGACAACGTTCAGCAGTTTAGTCATGACAGTCATAATTGTTTTGTTTGTACCCTGCCACTGTGAGGCACTGAAGTTCAGCGGCTATTCGCAGAGGGTGGCTGGTTGGAATCAAGTGCTTCAGAGCCATTTTTTCCTCATATCCTGTTTGTAGCTGTGCTGTGGCCAAGTAAACAGAACTAAAAGTACCTGTAAACAAAGGAGAAAAACAATGTCTTCAACATTTTTAATTAGGTCAATGCAGATTTTTACAGAAGTGATCTAACTGTTCACAATCCTGCAGTACACTTGATACTACATCAAAAGCATATTCTAGAAGAAAAAAATCCAGTTCCTTTTTTCTACTACTGAATATACTCATCTTGTATACAAGTTTTTTATGTCAGTAAAAATGCAAATATAACACTGTCTAACTTGCCTGGGACACAGTGCTCTTTGAATGTAAATTTCCTATCTTTGATTTGCTTTCTTGTTTAGGTAGCTTACTTTCATCTGACATCTAACTTCTCTCCCTACAATGTAAGAGGACTATATAATGCTAATCTGGAAAACACTGCCAGTGCTATTCAAAGCACCTCTGAAATTGCTACACTTTCCTTAATTCCGTACCTTATCTATAAAGTAAGGCTTCCCACATGATGTGTAACTGCACTGTTTATTTGCCCAGAGCATTTTACCACATCCAGTGTGATACATTTGCTTGAGAAAGGGAGTATTCAGACTGTATGATAAGCTTATCCAGCCATTTAACTTTAGGGATATCCTAATAAGCCTCTTAGGAGGTTAATTTATCCTAATGATCTGAGATATCTGAAGATACAAAGTGAAGTGTTCTTCCATATTAATAAAGAATAGAAATTACTTTTTATTACATTTTAAGTAATGTGTTTGCATCATGCTGGTTCGATGGTCTGAGGGCAAACATACATCAAAATGCCAGCAAAACCTAAATACTTCATGCAACCATAAAAAAAATCCCAAACAACCTAGAGACCCGTACCTTCAACAGAACTGATTGCACCAACAAGGGTTACCAAACTGACTTAAGACGTTATTTTTAGTGGTGGAAACTGCTAAAAAGAAAGTGATTCCAGAATGCAATTCTAAATTGAAGCTTGTTTTCTCATAATGCTGTTGAACTGCAAATGGTATTTTTTAAAAACTCTGTTTGCTCCCAAGAGCAAAATCAGAAATTTTGTTTAATTACACTATTTTTTTAATGATAGGTAAAAGTCTATTTTTTTTTTTTTGGAATTTTACATTCCTGTGGGGAATGGAGCTAGGGGTTTTTTAGTAGTTTGGTGGTTTTTGAAATAAAAACTCTTAGGCATCTAACCTGCTGCACAGAAATTAATCACAAAACAGATGCAAAACAATCCAGCTTCCCATCACCATCTTTTGTTTTAAAAGTGTGGAGTGTCACAGAGCATTTCAGAGATTAAATGGGTAAAGTTTCAAAAAGTGCTGAAATCCCACAGTCAGAAGAACCTGAATCTATTTACAGTCATGCCTGACACTAATTTAAGGTATTTGCAATACTGTCTTGTTGAAGGCAAGGTGAACACAAGCATTCTAAAATTTGATACTGTATGTCTTCAAAAATAAAAAATTTGTTTGTGTTTTAGGTAAAGTAGCTCCAACCTTTCAGTTTCCCCATCCAAAGGAAACCTCCTCTTCTGCCCAAGAGATTTTAGTGGAAACAAAGCTAACTTAAGGAACACCAATTAAGTATGTCAAAACACAGCTATACATAAGTAGTTTTCTCATGTAAAAGAGAAAAATAATGGATTTTTAAGGCTATTTACTTGACTCTACCTCAAAAAATTTTAATTGCCAAAATTGGAATGCTGTTTTTTTAAAAGGCTTTAATAGACCAGATTGTCAAGAAAATATCTTGAAAATGTTCCTAATTAATACACCTACGTGCTCAGAAACATATAAGAATTCTTACAGAGACCATGTAGTAAGTAAAAAAAAAGGCATTTGGCTTAAATTGTGTATATTGGGATCTTAGATTTATACATTTTAAGTTAGAAGTGCCAAAAGAAATCTTAACTCTAAGCAAGATAAAATGAAACATTTACCTTCTCCAATTTTTTCCTTTATTTTGAACACATTTACAAGCTGTGGCACTGCTTCATAAAGTTTTTCAATATCTTTTTTTACTCCTGCTGTGGGAAGAATGGGGAAAATAAGTTAGGAATTTTATTACACAGTTCAATATCTGATCTGTTTTGGAGGTCACAAATTACACTTCATAGGAGTGTGGATTCACATACACAGAGGAAAAAACAGCCCAAAGGTATCCTATCCTGCTGACATTACCATGTGGTTACTTGATATTGTTGTTCTTCATCATACTCCTTTCTAAGCTGCAGCATTTAAACAATTATTTTTCACTCATCTGACACATAGCAGGTTCTGAGAGGGCAAAAGCTGCCTGGTTTGTAGGACACCTACAGCTCGTCACTAAATGTTTACATGAGATTTGCAACAGCAATTTGACAAAAGACAAAACTGTAACAGTTGTTTCTGTAAGCACAGGGGAAAATCCATCAGATGCAAATCACAAGTGCAGAAAAAGCATTATTTTTTAGATATTTTTAAGACTGGTAATGCAATCTTTCCCACTGTTACTTGAAACAGTTGGCACCAAAGCCCATGTTTGCTCTGCACTTAGGCTGCTGCACTTCACGCTGCAGTCGCTAGATGGCACGACAAGGATGCTGTACTGTATTATTTCAAAAAAATCATGTAGTTTTCCATTCAGCTTACAAATCCTTGTTGTTCAAGTCTTTTCTATACCCCACATAAGAATTCACTTCTTTTGAAGCTATCAATTGTGTAGAAGCTGTGACTAATTTATGTGAAGCAGGGGTAAAGAATATTTCAGTACACAGAACTAAGCACAAACAGGTATTTGAAAAGCCAATCAACTGAAAAAGTGTATACATTTTTCATCCTAAAAATAAAGAATAAATTAAATTTAGCACAAACAGATAAATTGTAATGAATTGTATATGTAAAAATGGACCATGTTTCACCAGGGCAGTAAGTCATAAGCAGTAAGATTTTTTTTTAAAAAAATCACAGGTATGCTAGAATCAAAGTATGGATTAGCATGCATCCCTAGCCTTCTAGGTAGCTGACTTTAAACAACAACAAAAACTGCCTGAAGAACACTTTCTTCCTGCTAAAAACCCAATAAATCAGCTAGTAATTCAAGTTAGAGTTAACTTTAAATTTCAATTTTTTTTTATTTCAAAATTTTATAAAAACCAACACACTAAAAATGCTTCTGAGAACTGAAACCTGCTGCCTCACTTACTATCCATTTACATTCCTTTTGTTCCCCTTTCAGTTGTTCTCTCTGCTTCTTCAAATTATTTTAAGACATTTTGGGAAATATTTCACGAATGAAAAAGTCCCAAGGTATATACTAACAATCATGGAGAACTAACTCAACAACTGCTATAGAATCTGCCAGATACTCCATTTTGTCCAACACTGAATTCAGATTCCTCCCTGGAGAAAGTTAAAGCTGTCAGACCACTTCAAGCAGGGTGGCAGAGGCTGCAGTGCCTCTGAGTGCAAGGCACTGACAGCATTTAGCAACTCAACACAGCTGCTCACTCAATACAGTGTGGAAGAGAGAAGTGCTGGAAAAAGTCACTGACTGTCCTTGTTGAAAGAGAGCAGTGTAAACATCACTGGTCTGTTCTGGGGGCCTCAATCCTCAGTTGGGTATAGAGAACATACAGTCATTGTGCCATCAGGGTAATAATACTAATAATATTAGCCAGCATTTTCTGTGAGAAGATTTTAAAGTGATTTCTTCTCATATTTGCAAAGCAATACAAACACTATTCAGCATCAATCTGGGCATGGATGTGCAGGAGCCTGAGAGAGGACTATATATTTTTAAAAAATCAGAAGCCATCATATCTATAAACTGGCTGACCATCAGGGATTCCTGAGCAACCACTGTACAGAAAGTGGAGACTCAAGTACACAAAGAGACTCAGAAACAACCAACAAAACCTCTATCAGAACACACGTTCTTACTTCAACTTCTACAAAGGAAAACAAGAAGAGTGCTTTTAAGGACATAAACACATCTAAAGCTATTGAAGCATGAGCTGGTGATTATAGGTTAAAATACTGGGTTTGTGCACCTGTCTGGTCAGTTTTATTCCCAAGGGCTGGCTTTTTTTCATTCTGGTATCATCTGTAATATATAAATAGCAGGTTTAGCAAAACTACTGTTGCTGAAGTTTTGTAATTCACAAACAGCAGGAATAAACTTCAAATCGAAAGACACCCCAAATGTTTTCATTTCATTAATTCTTTATACAACAGGATCATATACAGACAGGCTTATAATCGATACTGCAATTTCCCTAAGTGATGAAGCAGCATGTCAGCAACAAAATGCAATGATCCCAATCCCTATTTCAGCACTTACCTGAAAGCTTGCTGTTCTGCTCTCGATTACCGTGGAAGTCTTCAGCCTGCTGAGGGTGCTGTTCATCACAGGGAGACTTCAACACCGTCTCCATCACAAAACAAGTCTCAAGTAAAAAAAAAAATTCCAAGACGTCGAGGGCCACTTCTGGACACCTGGGGGAGCAAGCATATCTGGTAAGACACTTCCTAGCCCTGCATTCAGTTCCTGAGATGAGATTTAGCAAATCTGAGGCGTTCCTCTGTGCTACCTAAAACAAAGTGTCACCCACCATCCCAGTGAAACAGTAAACCAGTAAAGCAAGGAGGATAGAGGGGGGGAGGTAAGGAAGACTGCAGGATAAGCTTAAATACAACTGATTTTCATGTCTCATGTTTCCTCATTCACATTAAAGCATTGTCTTTTCCTTGAAGTTTGCTTTAAAAGGCAAGGAACAGATGTGCACAGAAATAGCTGCACTGCACACTGCAAAAGCTATAGAAAGCCAGAAAGACTGAAAGAAATTATAAGATAAAAAAATACCTTCTCCATATGAGCGATCTCTCCCTCCCAGATAAATTCAACAAAACGCACAATTATTCATTGCCGTCCCACCACAAGAAAAATAGAACATGCTTATTTTGAAATGCTTCTTCCCAAACCTTGGAACCACCATATAAAACTGTGAACTAGTAAAGTCCACTAATACTGTACAATCAAAAAACCCTGATAATCCCTTTCCAGGAGCACAAGAGAGACAGGGACTCCTAGGGGAGAACAACCAGTGATAAGTGAGCCTGGAAGCAACAGCTCTTACAGTTACTCAAAACTGGTTCCATTCAAAAACATTCCTTCCTTGTTACTTTGCCAAACCTTCAAAGTTCTGGATGAACTTTTCCACACAGGGGAAATAAATTCTGAAAAACTCCTGATGAAAGGATTCATCTGCTTCAGCTATGGAGCCAGAAATACATTTTGTCCCCGAAGATTTTGAGCTCCCTTTACTCTGTCATCCTTGTTTAACAACAGGGACAAGAGCAGGAGCGGTCTCTTTCGAGGCCTGTTTTTTGCAGGAGCTCTGGTGGAGGGACTTGGAAACTACTGGAACGCGGTTCGAGACAGTGCTAGTGTCTTACAGGTATCCACTCCCTCTGCTAGTGTTGAGCAGGCAGATGAGCCTGTTCCCAACGTGGACCACCACGGCCTCAGCAGCAGCACAAGGACTGCAAGCTAACACGCACTGACACACAACATCCGTCCGCTACAGGACGGGCAAGAGCCACACACATCCGACCCCCGTGCGCACTGGTGATGTCACCATGCCACACAAAGCGGGAACACCCGGATCTCGTCACCGGCCTAACGGGACAGCCCCCGCCAGCGAGGCTCCGGGCCAAGCGCACGCCGCGGGTTTCCCCATCGGCCCCGGGGTCACGGACGGCCGCAGCGGGCTGCACACGGGCCCTGCGGCTCCCCGCGTGGAGCCGTCGCTCAGCTCCGCTCCGGCCGGGCGGGGGGGCCGCCCCCGCGGGGTCCGCGGGCACTGAGGGGCGGACGGTGCGCGGAGCGGGGCCCCCCAGACGAGCGGGCCGGGCCGG
>VZSE01005712.1:5911427-6005112 GCA_013398275.1 Promerops cafer | reverse complement strand
AGCGGCCCGCGGTGTTCGAGGGCGGTACGGCGACATTTGTCCCTTAGACTTCCTTTTCTACGTGCGGTTATTGCGAAATAATCCAACCCCAAGTCCCCAATAAATTCCTGTTCTCATTAGCTCCGTCAGATTCAGTCAAATGGCCCAGAAGCCAATGAATGGCTCCGCCTACACCATTGTAACGACGGAACAGCTTGGCTTGTAGCTTTGCCTTACTGCCTGATTACACAACAAAAGGGATCGCACAGAATACAAAATTAAATCTTCATCTTGGCTCTGATCTGGGCTGTTGCTGCTGTAGCAGCAATGAGTAGGACTAGGAAATTTAGTGGAGCTATTGGAACTATTCACTGTAATGTTTTGCTAATGTTTGGAGTAGTTGAATTTTGTTGAAAGCAATGCAGTTGTATGTTTGTAAATAAAAGAATTCAGCATTTCTTGTCACCCATTTTTGGTCAATATTTCTTCTTTTTTTAAAGATAAAAGATAAAATCCACTGCACTTGATAATGCATAGATCTCTTGTTCACTAGAATATGAACCGAAATACACTTGTTTATTGCATAATTCAGGCAGAGATCTGTAACTGCAGCCCTTGGTAAATAACAACCAAGCCTCGGGTTGCCAAGTTCCCAAGGCAATGTTCTAGCTTGTCTTTACCTTATAACAAGCTGTACTTAAGTTAACAAATCGTTAAATGCAGAAGCAGGTTCCACCACATTTGTTAAGTTGTGCTTCCTATTACACATTTTAGAAGGAGGGTGCTGAGATGAGTTGCTGAGCTGCTTTGTTGGTTTTAGCAGGTTTTGGTTTGTTGTGTGGGTTATTCTTTTCCAACAGTTGTTCTCATTTGCACTTTCTGTTTAGGGCTCTAAGAAGTCAGTGCAGCAGTTTGAGATTTGGTGAAGTTAAGTACGCAAGCTCAATTATTTCAGTTAAGTGTGACTTAACTAAAGTGTATTTAAAAGCAGATTATACCACACATTAATTAAATGAGGTATAATGACAAAATAATGTAGGCCAAATTCTGTTCTTTCTTTAATCCATGTAATCTTACAGATACTCCATTATGCAAAGGGCACCATAAGCATTCATGAGTGCAGGTTTGTCCTAGTGCTAATGACAAGCAACATCATTCTAAATTAAACTCTTGGGACAATCTTACCTACAGCCATTTCTGAATACTGTTGAACCAGGAATTATATTTGCCAGTTAATACTTGCAAAATAGCTGCTGATTATTTACAGGTTGCATACTTAGCTCTGTTGCCTCCTGGCCAGGTCAGAGTTTCATGCAACTTCCTTGGCCTCCCTGCCTTGGAGTTGTCTTCATGTGGAATACTAAATCATCACCATTTCTATACAGCTCCCATTACTGGCACTTCTTTGTCAGTCATATCCATACTAACTTCCTCCTCATCACTTCAGCTGCACTTTCACACAGCGAGAAATCTGCTTTCTTTGTATCTTTTTATCAAGACCCTGTCTAGCTGTGGTTTCTTTCCCTGCAATGCCTCAATTTGTCTTTATTCCAACACCTAAAATTATTTTCATTTAGACCTAGGTAACTTATCTAGCTTGATCATTAGCTTCTCTCCATTTCCTCCTTTCTTAATGATCCAAATATGCTGTGCTCTCTCATGCCACCCTTCCAGTGATTCTGGTTTTCTATCATGTCAAATTTATATTTTTTTTGTTCTCATGAGCATAACTGGCCTTGTAGTATAATCTCATATTGTTTCCTAATTTATTGCCCTGCTCTTTTTAGCCTGCCAGAAGTGCCAGCCTTGATGCTTGCCTTCATTTATGTCTTGCAAAAGACTATTTACCTTCTTGTTTCTCCTCTATTTAAGGAGGAAGTTAAGTCAAATTGGATATGACTCTTCTCATATCTTCTCAGAAGTCACCTCTTCATCAATATTTTTCTCCATGTACATGTTCACAGGAGAGAGAGAGATTATAGGTACCATTTCCACTCTATTTCCTCAGTACTTGTTCATGTACCTTTAGCTTATTTTTGCTCTATTTTGAATGAATATAGAAAAAGTAAAGGTATAACTTCTGCTCTTCACATCTGCACAGTTTCTGTGCCTTTGCTGTAGCATGAGACACTCCTTTTCTCTTGGCTTGGATGAGCAGAAACTCCTTCTTCACTTGTGGGGCAGAGAAGGCTCCACCTTCTCATTCAACACTGAGCATCCAGTTCCAGCCATGCACCACGGTAGGAACTTCTCAGAAGGAAAGAGAAGAAATTGCATCAACTAAAAATGACAAACAAAGCAGTACATCTAGTGCTCTGTGAGCCAAACTGCTGCATTGTCTTCTCTTGCGGCTTTATCTGTAGGTTGGATGTGAAGGATGAGAAGCCAAATGACAAGCCAGGCCCATGCAGAATGCTCCCTACGGCTGACAAGCAATCGCCAAAACCCACGTCTGGGAGCTCGCCAAGAAAGGATCCAAACATTGCTGTGTGATTGCATCCACTGCTGCCAGAATCTGCAGCTGAATCAAACAACTTCTATCTGCTGACAGGCCTAAAAGAATCCGTGCTGACACTAGAGCACATCTATTAACCACTTCCTAGGTCAATTCAGCTGGGAGCCTCCCTGTTGTTTGTACTGTCCACCAGCCTTAAAAAAACTATAAGCAAGATCCAGGAAGGTAATTGATGAATTGTATCCAGCACAAACAGAGGTAGGAGATCCTTAACATCCCCTTGCTGCCAAGAACATCTTTTCATAAATTAGAAACTTAGAATTAGAAGTCAGAAACTACTTAGAACTGAAACAATTACTTAGAAATGAACAAATAAAAGCAGTGGTTGCCCTGTCAGTATTAGAAGTATACATATACACATATAGACAAAATTCAATTTTAATGACACTAGAGACTGTTAAATGTACTCTTCAGTTTTCATTAGCCTAAATGACACATGCTTTCCTACTTCTAATTACTCTTTGTGTTAGCAATCTGATTCTATGGCAAAAGTTAGCTCTCTTTGGCACCAGGTTGAGACACATCTCTTCATGCTATTGTGCCCTTTAGGAATACTGTCAAATTCAATTATTCAGGACTCATGAGTCTTGCACTAACATGAAGAGATTGATTTGAAAACCATGGGACTAAAGTCCTTTTTTTTCTGTTTTTCATTTTCCATTTCCATTTCTTAACCAGGAAAACTGAGATTGCCAGCTTTGCTCTCACATGCAGATGAGTGCAGCCCTAGAGTAATGCACTCAGATGTGTCAGTGACTGTCTCTGCCAGCATTTTCTGATCAGCTATATCTGAAATATCAAGAATTGTGGTGTCAGGAAACATACCACAATAACAGTCTCTACAGCCTATTTAAAGGCAGTTAAAAATAGATACAAAAATTACTTCAGGCAAAGATAAAGAGGAATTCTCAACCTTTTATAAACTAGGTCTCATTCAAACAAAGTATTTTTTAATGAAATCTATTGATATAAACCTAATAAGGAATGTAGGCTCTCCTACACAATGGAAAAGTTTAAAAAGGCCAAGCTGAGTAAGCTGATGAGTTTGCTGTAGCAGAATGGGTTTGTGCAAACCTTGATTTATAGACAGAGCACAGCTGTTAATGGTAACAATCTTTACCTGTATATGCAAAGTGCTGAGGGTGGTTGGGCCATGGTGTGCATGGTTGGGATGCTCACATTGCAAGATGGATGAAAAAACAAAGTGAGTACAGAGAAGAGCTACAGAGTGATCAGGAGTCAGAGAAAATGCTAAGTAATTGAAGAACTAAAAACCTTAACCTGCCCACTGAATCAAAAAGATTGAAAAGTGAGTTGATAACTGTATACATATATGCACAAAAAGAATGTTGACTATAAGGGACATTTGAACCTACCAGACTGAAATAAGAAGGAATAATGTCTAGTAGCTGGAATCAAGCAAGGTAAAATAGTTTTCAGTACCTAGTTCAGTACTGAAAATAAGTATTCTTTGGAACAGTTAAGGGCCATATAGCAGGCTTAGTTCAGGGTTGAATACACTTGCCTATAATTTACAGATCAGACTATATACTCCCATAGTCTCCTTCAGACTTCAGAAATAAATTTCTATACTTTGTAAACTCTCCAAAACATTTATAAATAATTCTTTTCCTCCTACCACCCCAAGTTTAGCTTTACTTGCCATGTATGCCTCGTCTATATTTGACTATTTTGTCCCACTTGCACAGCATTGTGGCTGGAAAAATATCACTGACAGGTTTTGGAGGCATCCACTTCTTGTCTCAGCTGCTGAGACTGCACAATACCTCTCTGAGAAGTTTCTTAAGTAGTGTCATGGCCCTCAAATTTGACCTCTAGGAGAATGTGTTTCATCCAGTTCAGCTCTCTCTATAGCTGGTCTGGGGTTGTCCTTCAGAGATTTTTCAACCCTTCAAAGGAAACAGATAAAATCAAAGCTCTCCTCAGCAGCAACCGTCCATCTGAAGTCATTTAGGTGTTCCTATAATTGCAGCAGCTTGCATCTAAGGAATATTTGGCTTGGCCAAACTGGTACCTGTGTAACTAAGGGCAAATCTGGCATCTTACATGTATTAGCTGTGTGCTTTTCCTTTCCTCATGTTGTATATTGTCTCTTTGAATGTAGAGCTACAGTTTTCTTTTTTGTTCTTTGTATTTTATCAACACACAAGATTTTCCTCATGGTTAAATAAGAGATTCTGGTCTCCTAGCAGATATGTGGATAACGCTGTGGTTTTGCTCCAGTAGCTGACATAAGGCTGAATGTGGTAACCTCACTTACTGAATGATTGTGTTGTCATTGGGAATACTCACACATGTAAAATGAGTAGGACTTGGCCCTTTGGTCATATTTTTTGTAATAAAAGATAAAAGGAGATTTTTAGGAAACTGCAACTTAGGACCATAATATTTATGAGGCTGTCAGGACTGCATTGTAAAAATTCATATTATTTAATTCTTCACTCTGACACTAAAGCATCATTTCATTTATATGCAAATAGGAATATGCTGTTTCTTCACTGAAGAAGCTGTTTGAATTATTCAGATTTTATTAATAAAGCTTCATAAATAAGTATTTTTTCTACTCAATTGGTAGTGGCCAGGGGAGAGAATCTATTTATCAGACTTTGTTACTATGAGCTTCATAACAAAATATGAAGATTTATGGAGTATGTAATTAGACATTATGTGATTCTAATGGAAACATTGGGTTATCCAGATGAAATATTGTTTTCTTTATGCATTTCTCCTTGGCAGAGGCACTTTCTGGACAATGGACAAAACCTGTCCCCATCACTAAGTTCCAAGAAATGCCTATGAAAGGCAGAGAAATTTAATACCTTTATAAAATCATACACACTGAAACAATTTTGAATAAAAGAAGGTGCTTAAGGAAGACTGTAAGGAATGTCAGGGAGAAGCAGGTAGGAAAATGCCTGGTCTGGGCAGAAGTGCTGGTGAGCAGACCGAGGGTTTACTCTGTGTGTAAACCAATCCAGCCTGAAACCGCCTGGTCTTTAAACCATCACTTAGGTGACCAGCAATTAATGTTCCCTTCAGGTACCCATCCTAGTGAGAGTCCAGATGTGAAATACCTGCTGAACATTACAGGGCAGCCCACAGGGATTTATTACTGTATGCTGAAACCCAAGCAGAGTTTTAATCTCACCCACAGAACCTCTGAAATCCACCACAACAAAACTACTGTAAATGAGCAGTAGAGGAGAATACCTAGGCTGCAGGGCTGGTGCAGAGACCTGAAGATGTTTTGCAGGAAAAGCTACTGGCTTGAATTTTGACACTGGTGATTGGGTATGGACTGAATTTACTGAATTTAGTACTTCTCTGGGAGCACGCATTGTGTAAATCTCTCAGCATCTCAAACTTACCAAGACTAAGAAATGAGCCTGTAACTGTATACATGACTGTTCTTGAACCAATTTTTTGCACGTGGAATAGGGGTCTGTGAGCCTCTATGCTGGGCTTCATGCAACTAAGCACTTAAATGTATACATAACTTTAAACACAGGTGTAACCTTGAAGGCACTGAACTGGGTTGTGTGCTGCTGTTAGCAGCATGTGCCAGGTAGGTAAGTGTGTTTGTGAGTGTGTGTAAATGGGCAGGCATTTGCTGAAGGATCCGGGTTTGCATAACCCAACCACAGAGGCAAAGGATGTTCTCAAAATTTTAAACTCTGCATAGTCGTTGTGGACCTAATTATGGTCAGAGCAAAACTTAATAATGTACATTAATTCCTGCCCTTTAATGCATGACCAGATGTTTTGAATGAGAAAATAACCATGCACTTTTCATGCTAGCTTGCATAACCACTTATTTTATTTCTATAACATTGAATGAGACCTGAAAACACTACACCTAAAGTAGTCATTGCATTAATTTTTGAAGACGAATGAATACTGTAACTCTGTAACTTTCATTTCTGAAGTTTAATTAAAAAGAAAATAAGTCAATACAGTAATGATGGGTCTGGCCATCCCCACCTGGGGCCTCTCCCCGCCCTGCCCACCTCCCTATTTCAGCCCAGCCTGGGCTCATTGACTTGGGTGATGTTGTAACAGTGCTGCTCTCTTGCTCCCTCCAGCCCTGCTTTGTTGTGGGCTGATGTCCTGGGCTGTCCCTGTGCCCAGAGAGGTGACAGAGGGGTGTGGGGGCTGTCTCCTCCCTGCCCTGCTGAGGTCCTGCCCACACTGGAGGTCCCTCCCAGCACTCCAAGATTATATTATGCCTAGATTATTATAGGTAAATTTTACCAAGGAAGAAATGCCACACTCACCTCTGTTCTCCTTTACTTCTCTCCTCCAGTGCAAGGATGTACAGCAGAGACTCTCCATGGAAGCCTTCCAGACCAGGTGGGTTTTGACCCAGGTGTTTCCAGCCTGGCAGCTCTCTTTGCACATAACTCTATGTGCTCCTGGTTCAGACTCCTTTGGCCAAAGGAAGCAAATACAGAAATTTTAATTGGGCACCACATATCCTAGTCTGGGCAACTAAGCAACCTAACTTTTAGGCTCTTGCAGCCCAGCAGTAAATTGGAAGAATTCCTTGCTTTGGACTGTGATACACTTGTAACTTTCTCTTGTTGCCACTTCAATTTTTCCTTGGGGCAGAAACACTAAAATCTGAGAAAAATTATTCATTTCTTGCAATCTCTCATACTGAAAGTAGTCATATTTCCAAGTCAGCTGCTTCCAATGCTACTGCAGTGCTTGCCAGCTGCTGTAGGAATAGCAGTACTGAATTTGAATATAGACCCTTTTTTGTGTGTGTTTTTTTGCTTTGGATTGTTTTCCCCTTCACTGAGAGGATAACATGGCTTGGAAAGGCTTTATTTAAAGTGTGTACTGGTGCACTGCAGAGCTTGTTCTGTATTAAATTCCAAGGATGAATTCTCTTGTGAGTAGTTTGCTGCGACTTGACTGATTCATTTATTTTTAAAGACAATTGTCTGGGGTTTTTTATTTTTCCCTTTTTTTTTTTTTTTCTTTTGTTACTCTCAGCTGCAGGTGATGAAATGAAAACTAGCTTCATTGTTATCATATGAAAAACTTCGAAGAGGTGACTTTTCTAATGCCAGAATAAGGGGGTAACTTGTGTGGGCTGGCAGAGGAACATGTTGAAGTTTATTGTGGCTTTGGCCCCATGTGACAGGCACAGCTCTGTGTCAGGATACAGCAGAAGGCTTTGCTCAAGCTCTGGTGCAGGAAGGCAGGGATGTGATCATGAGGAAAGGCAGTTCTGCTTCTCCTCCTCCCTGCATGGAAAAGCCTGCCATGTTTCTAGTCTGCTGTGACCTCTGGCAAGTAAGTGGGAGCCATGTTCTGCTTGCTATCAAGTGACATGTTCAGGTGTCTCAGACAAGCCCTCTCCAGACAGGTGAGGCAATGGACCAAATAGCACATAGGGCTGCATCTGGAATAGACAGGACACTCACTTAAAAAGGAACCTTTTTGAGCCCTCAAGTGCCTTAATGTTCTAATGTTCTTTAAGCATAGAAACTCACCTAGAATATTTTATTATGTGACACTGCCTTGCTTACTATCTGGTTGCTTGCTTTCTGCTGTAATGTTTTTTGTAGGGAGGCATATAGGACATTAGTTGTTCCAAAATTCCTTCTACACAACACCATTTCTGGAGTCTGTGGATCCCTTTCATATCCTCAGTGAGGAAATATTTTAGTGGTGTAATTTGGTGTGAGCATGCTCCAAGTAGTGGATTTTGTTGCACATGAGCTTTCCAGGGAGACTTTTGGTGACTACATTCTGATTTTATCTCTGTTCTTCCCTCTGTGGTATGCAAGCCACAGGACCATATGGTACAGCCATGGAAATATGTGTGCTCATTATGGAACTGCTTCCTATTACAGCTACAAAATGGGGAAACTATGAGTTAAATTGATCAAAAGTTATATTACTATTCAAGAAAGCAGCAAGCCCAAAACACTTACCTATGAAAATGGAAATGTTGTTGTCCAATAGGCATTTCTAAAATATCTAATGTTAAGAAGAAAACTGAAAATTAATTTAATTCACAAGTAGCACAGGGAGTACTCCAGATATTTTGCCTAACTGAAAATAGATTTTCTACTAGCATTCCCTGAAAGGGGCATGAAGGATGCAATGGTTGTTGTTCATATTTTGTCCATAGGAGTTGTCAGCTAGCTATTGACTAATGCATGTATTCAACAAACACAGGATGTTGAAATGCCCCTGGTTTTGGTACAAATGTGGTAGCAAACTGACCTTTATGCAAGTCCATGGCATTCTCAAGTGTTGCTCTCTGTCACAGAAATCTCTCATATTCTCTCTTTTGACTCTGTTAACCGAAATTTGTATCCAGGTACAAGGAGTCGCTCAGAAACAGGTATTATCATATGAATCATATGAAACAAATGGGAAAGCAATAGGATTGGATGGAAGGACTGAGAAAAGGATTTTTTACAGAGAGCAGAAGCAGTTTTGTAAACAATGCTGGTAAAACTCCAACAAAGGACAGAACAGACTGGAGACAGTGGTGCTAAATGGGGGGGTGGGAACTCACAGGAACACTACAGTGCTCATTTGCAGTGGCTGGGGAGAGCTGAGGTCTTCACGTTTGCTCTTCTAGCAAGAACTGTGAAGCTGTTGTGGAAACATACAACTTAGCAGGGTGTCTTCCTTCAGAGATTTAGTAAGGGAAAGGAGATAAGGCAACTGTAATGCCTCCCTTCACTATGAATGCTGCCTTTCATGCCAGAAGAAAGGCATAGCCTCTCATCCTATTATATTCAATATTCTTATAGCCACAGGCTTTGTGTCCTAACAATTCCCTCTCAACCCGGAAAACTCAATTTCCTCTTGTTCTTTATCCAAAATACATCCTTTGGACACAGTTAGGGGTATTCTGTGTTGTAGATGGTCTGTTTATCCCAGTGCATCCTTGCATAGCACTGACCAATGGGACCTTATTCTCTGCTGACTTTATCTGCATTTGCTTGTATACAATGCAAACAAAGCTGTGTGTAAGTTTTACTTGATAGCATTTGGTATCCACACAGCTCTGATGAAAGTTACTTCCTAAGGAGAGGTGGAATGAAAAGTCCAGCCTTAGATGAAAAGGTAGTCTGGAGAAAATCCATGGAGGAAAACAAGGAGAGACAATTTTTAACAGATCCTTCAATCAATGAAGAGCTGGTAGGGATAGCTGAAGATGAAAACTGACATAATTTTACATTAAAATTGGCCTTTAGAGGATTAATTTTAATGTTTCTGCAGGGTGCTTATACTGAGAAGCACTAAGGTCAAAATACAAGTATTTCAAATTAGGAAAGCAAACAGCTTCAATGATAGCTTGAAATAATCAGATTTCTTAATGGGAAACTTCAGTGAGGATGGAATTACGGTAAAAATAGATTGCTAAAGCAATGAGAGCAGTAATGTGCAGCCACAGGAGAGTTGGGGTGTGGAAGAAAGCCAGGGTCAAGGATGAAGTCAGCATCCCAGCCAGCAGGGACAGCCAATAGGTCAGACTGGAGCAAAACAAGAGAGTGAGCAGCACATGTATAATAAATGTGATAGGCAGGGCCAAATCCTGCCCGAGCTTACATCAGTACAACTTCAATGGCTGAAACCTCTTAACACAATGTCACTTCCAATATGATCTAACAACATACATGCAGGCTTTTATTTAAATCAGTGCACAAGGCAAGATTTTCCACTCTCCTATGCTGTTTCTAGGCAATTGTAACCTCATTGTTCCACTGCTATTACTATTGGGGTCTCAGATACTGCTGAATTTCTTCTCTTGTGTATCTTCTATGAGTAAAAATTCACCTGTTTCTTATTGACCTTCTGTTTTAGCAAGACTAAATTCTTCAAGTTAAAAGATCATTTTAAGAAAGCATCGTTCACTATTTCTTGAACAGTATACTATTTTATTCAGATTTTAAAACTGAATTCTTTGTGCATTCTACCTATTGATCCTCATTTTAAAAAATTTAGAGGTTGATTTTTCTTTTATTTTTTGCTACACCGCTAGTATTCATGCTTTCCATATTTTGGCATCAGTTGTTTAAAAAAAGGTGATAAAGAGGAGAGTCAGCTTCCAGAATTAATAAACTGGAAAACTGACTTTGTTTGAAACACCTTTCTTGGCATATCTTTTATACTTGTAGCATTTATACTATTTTTGAAGTTGTCACTGATGTAAGAACAGTTATTTTCAATCTAACACTTAGTTTTCCATACAAGTAAAACTGTGCCCACTTATCTGCAAGTATGCATGCATACAAGGATTTACTACTCTAAACCCAGAAGGAGTTACAGGTATTTATGGTTTTGAACTCTAGCTTTTAAAACTCTGGTTCTTTTATTCTTGTTGTTCGGCAAGAAAAAGAAACAAACCCCTACGGGTGATGTTACAAATAAAAATCAAAAAATTGCAAATCTCTAAAACCCACCACATCCCTGCCCCAAAACTCTAGGCTTTACTTACTCTTTTTTTTTTATGTATACTTTCTCTTAGATTAGCATTATAGAGAGGACTATTTCCTCCCTGTTTACATCAGTATAACAGAGGCAGAGTTAACCCTCAGCTCACTGACTAAAGCAGAGCAGCAGTGGGACTGTCTGGGGTTTCCCTGTGCCTGCCGCTCTTTTGTCCGAAGAGCTGCCAACACAGGAGCAGAGAGCTTCCTAAGAGAAGTGTTCCACAGCTGCGTGCAGGGGAAGGTGAAATACGCGCCGGAGAAACCGCGCTGCGCCCAGCTGGCCGCATCCCTGGCGGAGCCGCGCCGGCGCCCCGGTGGGCGCAGGGGAGCGCCCGGGAGCCCCCAGCGGATGGGAGCCCGGGGGCCCTGACACCAAAGCAGTCTGTCAGAGAGGCTTTGTACTGAAAGGAGAGTAATACATACATCACTTAAGGCATCTAGCTTAAAATATTAAAAAGGAGGACAGAAGTATGGTAAGGAGAGTTCTTTTAGAAAATTGCCTGTGGACTGTATTTTAATGTTCTGAAGGTGTTCCCTCAAGCTATTTTACACAATACCCAGTTTTCTTGAGTTTCAGAAGTACTAATAATTCAGTGGATGCAGAGTCACAGAGAAAGCTCCTGAACTCATACTCTCCTCCACTGCCTTGAAGTCCTGTTTTGAGCTAGTGGTTCAGAACTATAGAGCATTGCAAAGGGGCAAAAAACTCTGTGGTGTTAACTGATACCTTCTTTGAAAGAAATTAATTTTAAACCAGAGAAATTTAGGAAAAACTTAGATCATGCAAAAATATAACTGAAATTTTAAAAAATCCTGCACCTAAAACCCCTCATTTTAATGCCTTTTCCCGCAAGACCGTTCTGAATGAATTACTGTTGAAGTGAAGCCATGATCTGAATTTTCACCATAATAATATAATAATAATATTCCACTTGAAGATACCAATTTGGCCCAAGGTTTTTATGGAAGTCTTAAAACAATTGGATATTTTAAAACAGAAGCAGTCTTAAGTATTAGGATTTTACCAGGATGAAAACTCTATTTTTCAACCTGCCTTAGGTGGAAATGCACTGTTTTAATTCCTGTGTCATTTTAATTTCACTAGCTTTTACTTCCCTGTCTTGTCAGTAATGAAAAGTGGTCTTGGTCTGGAGAACAGACTCCATGCTATCCTATTCCACCATATTGTTTGAAATAGCCTTCAGCAGAAAAAAAGGCAGTTTCAAAAATTAAAGCACAAACTCCTCAAACATCTTGAATCTGTACTAAATTGTTCAAATATAAAGACAAAGCCAACCAAACTGCCTATCATATATGGTAAAATATAGATGGTAAAATCTTGCACTGTAATTATGATGCCAGTGGGCTTCCCAGAAATCAACAGAGGAATTACTAGTTATAACCATTAAAAATAAAGCTATGTTTGACTACCAGAGAACTGAGGTGGCAGTAACAGGGAAATCAGTCTGAATCCTTGAAATTCCTTTTTCAGTGACACATTGTAAAACTGTTTAATTGGCAGGAAAGGAATAATGGTTAAAATGCTTATTTCAGGCTGAATGTGCAGCAGTGGTAGTTTCAAAGGGGAAATTGTGCTGCTGTCTTCTTCCCTAAGATAATTGCTGAAGATTAGTTTATGCTCTTAGAATGATACGTGCTAGTACATGTGTGTGCTTATGTTTCTGGGCTTCCCATGTATGGGGGTCTCTGTTTAAAAAGGTGACACCCAAGCTGTGTTTTCAACCCTTGAAGTAGACACAATGCACACACATGAGCTAATGACAAAGCAGAGAGAATATGAGAGACAAAATCCCTGTAGTCTTTGGGAAACAGATGACAAGAAGCAGTAGTAAGGACATTGATTAAAAGCTTGGAACATATTTGGGGAAATAGGAATTTACTTTCAAAACATGAAAACATGTAACAAAATGTAACCAGATCTTTCCTTGGGAGATAACCTAGGCAGTTGCTACAGAAGCTGGGACTTCAGGGTCCAGATGCCCCTCCCAGGAGCCCCCAGCCACTCTTGGAGCCCTTTCCTATAAGTTTTTTTATTTTTTTACTTTTTTTTTCTTTTTCTTTGAGCAAACTTCCTCTGCTTTTCTGATGTCTCCTGTTTTATTGCAGAGTTGTTATTGTGGTGATAGATCTCAGCTCCATCAGGATAACTGGATTGTGCCTCTGGCATCTGGAAAGCAGTGCTTGGAGCTGCCTTGCAGAGCTCTCGGCTCTGACTGGCAACATGATAAATATGTGCTCTAACTGCATGATTGCTGGGCTTTGTCTTAACATTTTAGTGCATTTCTCTTGCTCACACTCCAATTTTTAATTGCTATTTTTTTAAACAAATACTGTGAGTTTTAGTTAATTCTGAAGTTCTGTAGATCTATATTCTGTACCTTGTGCAGAGGTGATTAAGATTCTTCCCCACACATATAGAGTATCTGTGAGGAACACCTTGGCACTGTGATATTTTTTGTGGGTTTTTTTCTTCTTTTTTTGTTAAGAGGAGATTTATCCTAACACTTTGTTTTCCTTGGTACTCCTGCTGTTACCACTCCTATTGCCCAAGGAAATGTTTCTACCTCAAATCCCTCTGCTTCCACAGTCTATGCACAGACTGTGAATATAGGCCATAGGTCACACTTCGGAGAAAACAGAAGGATGGAGGGAAAAGGAAAAGTTACAGGTCTCAAAAAGGGGGTGACTTAGTGAACTTTAATGGCTTTTCACATGAAGCAGCTCAGGTTGGGGATTCTTACAGCCTCCTTGGTCATACCATTCTGGCTCTGTAGAGGTAAAGCCAGAAGAAGGAGCTAAAACAAGGAGACAGGAGATGGATTTTTTTTTTTGTATGTGTATTAATTAAAATACTGTCTGAATATAATGAGAATTTTATCTATCAGCAACTTCTCAACAAAGAAAATAAGACTTTCTATGGAAAAACTTATTTTCACATTAGGTATTTTGCAGTCAGCTTATGAAGACCAAATGTTCAAGTAATTTGCCTAGATGTTGCAAATCTAGCTTGTTTATCAGGAAAGCATGGCAAATAAGTACAAAGAAGTAATGAATGGCTAAATGAAACACTTGAAATTCACACTTTGTAACATTTAGCAATGCTACAGCAATAGTTTAGGTTAGGCTGATATTTTTTGTAAGTCAGTATGACTTGCAGAAACATTCTGTTAAGGCGTGAGGTTTTAATCTTTAGTTTCTTTCATACTAAATTAAACAGTTGTAAGACCTATGTAAAATCCACTCCTGCAATTCAATGTTATTAGCATGTGAACAATTTTTCACTTTTAAATAGTGATTTGACTTTTTGGCTTTTCTTGCAAATATGATCCAAACATCACTGATGTCACTAGAAATACTTTACTTACTTACAGTGGGTATTTGGTTCCTAAATACAGTGGGTTTAATTCCTTTGCATGAATTAACTATTTGGACAAGAGCACAAATGACTGTATGCTCTTGTAGCCTAGGGGAATGCAGTGATTTGGTTGGAGAGTCTCACAAGACTAAGGTGATTTTCCTGAGTCAAACAGTGGTATTGGCACATATGTGCTCTTTCTACATAAGGTTTAATTATTCCATACAACTTTAAATGGTTTTACCCTCAAAGAGCTGGTACAGGCTTGGATCACAAAACCCAATAATGGAGTAACTGGAGCTTTCACTCATGAGATGGGAGATGTGGACTGAAATCACTCCACAGAAAGGGAAGGGATCTCAAGTGAATACTGTAATGCTGTTTGGTAAATGAGAAGGGAGAACCCTACCATACTTTATAGTGATGGGCTAGACTCAATACATTCCCAAGTCCTCTTTAGAAATACATAGGAAGCCAGGGCTTTCAATTGTCTACAGAATGTTCCAGCAGAAAACAGAAATACCACCTTCCAGAAGAAGACTCACAAAACTGTCAGACCATTATGACATCCTGAATTCTTCTGTTGACAAAGTCCAGTGATTATTCCATCTCTTCTTTGTGTATTTAAATGTATATGTCCTCTTTGAACATCTTAACCCAATATTTACCAATAGGTCTGTATGGCCTGAATTAATACATGAAAGAGTTGATTAGTGAATAGCTGGACTAAATATGCAAATTACAAAGTTTTCTTTGAGGCTTTATATGAGATGTTTTAAAAACTTTATCAATGTCAATGTGTCAGCCTCCATTTCTCTGTGAAATCTTGAAACTGCTCTTTCATCTACGTTGTAAACACATCAACAAGTATGTAGAATGTCTTGACTTTGAAATGCTGTCACCTACTTTCTGTATCGTTGTCAGTAGTCAGCTTGTTATAAAAGTGTTTCATATCTAACTCTCTTTTGGTAGTGTGTCAACATACTGCATTTTTCAGCTGTGCTCCTTGCTGCCTCTTCCATTTTTATCAAAAATTCTGTGTGACAGAAGTTTTCCTCTTTCTTTGCAACGTGTTGATATCTCAGGTTCTCCACTGTCACCAAAGCAGTCGTGCTACTTTGAGGATAAGCTGAGTCTGTGTAAACCATCTTCAGTGTTTTGTGCCAAAGTGCAGTGGGATTTCGTACTCAAATGTTTTTGTGATGATGAAGCTTCAGTCGTTGTCTTTACTTCTTAGTTTGGAAGTTTCCACAGAATGCGTTCTATTTATGCCTACTCCTGAGATGCTCAGCAGTTTGGAGTCCACGGTTTGCTTGGAACAAACCCATCTGGTGATGGACAGTTTCTTAAATGTGTGTGTACTCAGACATTCTATTCTGCTGTTTCTCATGTAATTTTTTGTTTTGGGGTTTGTTTTCAGAACATACCAATAACGGGTACAATTGCCTCAAGTGCTCCAGTTGGAATCTGAACCATCTGTATTTAGTTACTGCATTCCAAAATGTAAGACACTAGCTACTTTAAAGTTTTGAATTATACTGTTTCACAAGGATTTTTCAGTCCCAAAATACAATACTGCTGGAGTTTACAGTGGTACAAATTTGGTTGAGCTGGAAAAAAATGTTCTGTTCAAATGCCTTTGAGACTTGTGCAATGGGATTGCATAGATTTGTACCTGAAGGGCAGTGAACCCAGGGACTGTGATGAAGTACTGAACAGATAGCTTAACTATAGAATCCTTTAGGTTGGAAAAGACTTTTAATATCATCAAGTCCAACTGTTAACTCAGCACTGCCAAGTCCACCACTAAACCATGTCCCTAAGAACCACGTTTGCAGACATTTTAAATCTCCCCACAGATGGTCACTCCACCACTTCCCTGTTCCAATGCCTGATAACCCTTCCCATGAAGAATATCCAATCTACATCCTGTCTGGTGCAACTTGAGGCCATTTCTTCTTATCCTGATATCAGATACTTGTGTCATTCTTGTGTGTTGCATCTTGCTGCATCTACAGGAGTACAGTTTCAAAGGCCAAGTCATGTTGAGTTCCTACATCAATATGGTTCCAGTGCTGTAAAACACAATTTCCTGGTATTTGATGAGTCAGGAGGGTTGGCTTGTGTCCATTGCATCATCTGCAAGGATGCACAATACTTCTGCACTTGTACTTTCTGTTGTGTATTACTTGTACTGCAATAATATCCCAATGGTCTCCTCAGGACTAGACCACAATTTTTAACCTGTGTACAAGACACACAGTTTTGCGCTTAACCTTTTTATGATGTATCAGTAAATATATTATATTATCAAGCATTGAATTAGTATATTTAAAATCATAAGGCTTAAGGCAATGATCATAAAAGTTGAAACGGAGAAAATATAAACTTTGAAGAATGTATGCTTTCTACCTTAATGCAAGGAGAATAAACTTCATTTTTGAAGAAAGATCAGTGCATGAACTTGTTTCCTCCTCTATCAGTATAGATCACATTCCTGATAACTAACATATCATAAAGAAACATTTTCTAGTTATGGTATGTTTCAAAACCAGGTTGACATGAACTAGAGATCAAACAAAATCTGTATACACGGACCTACTTTGAAAAAGCTAAGGATCTGTAGGGTGTTCAGATCATATAGTCTGCAGAAATTTAATTGGCATATTGTTGCTGTTTAACTTAAAATGCACAGCATAGCTACAGTATGGAAGATTATTAGAAATAACTCAGTAAGTAGGCTGTCATCCTAGGAAAGACAGTTTCAAATTAACAGAATTATCTCTGGAACACATATGTGTCTTAGCCCTGACTACATCAAGCCATACTGGCTGGACCCCCCACACTTTGCATATGGATCACACTGCTGCTTTAAACATTGTTTGTGGTTGAGTTGTCTTATTCCACCTTAATCAGTATAAATGTAATAATTAGGATGTGACCAGGGAAGGCAGAAAGTGAAGATGACGTTTTCTAGAAATCTTTAGATAAGTGTTTCCAAGAGAACAATACATAAAACACTTGTTGTTGTTTTTTTCTTTTTCCCCCCCAAACAAAATGGAGTGGACACAGAGCCAAGAAAATTAATTCCCTTGAGGAGGAATCAGACACATAGTTGGCAAGTGGCCATAGTATCATGGTTTCCTCAAATCGTTGTTTGCCAAAATAATAAACCATATTTGAAAAGATATAAACTTTCTTGGTGAATAAAAATGCTATGTGTAAAACAAAATGTATTCTAAAAATTCATCATATATCAGACCTTTATTTTCAAAACTCACAAATTTTCTTCTGTTCCTTTACTATGGACAAGTATTTATTTTTTTACAAATGAATAATTGTTCTAGGAAAATAATCTATAGATTTCCTAGTACACTTATCTATTTAAAGGAAGAACTCTGTTACTTTTCACAAGTTCTAAATATTTTTTTTAATTATAGCATTATAATTTCCAATCCAAAGCAAGAGATCTTGCTGACAGGAAACATTTTCAAAGGGCATGAACCATCAGAGGATCTGGAATCCAGATGTTAGCTGTATAGCTCTAAACAGAATTGATTAATAATAATTTAAAACAAAAAGCTAATAAAATAAGAGCACTTTTTGTACCTCTGTTGAGAACTGACTTCAACAAAATAGCTCTAGCTTAAAAAAATCCATTCCATCCCTACCTTTAAAAAAGTACATTGGTGCTATTGACAAGATGAAAATAGCCAGATATTTTCCAAAACAGTGGTTGCAGATATAACTTTCAGGTTTGTCATCTGTACAAAAGCAGACTCCATGGACACTTTTTAATGAGACATTTTTTGTTTCATTTTTAAGGGAAGCAGCAATGACTTGGCTCCTAGGAGGTACATTGCAAAAGAGCAAAAATCACTACAGCATTAATCTAATCTTCCTTCCTTCTGCGTATGTCTTATTTTATCAGCTGAGCATTTGATTTAGATATACAGGAATTGTAAAGTATCAGGTATATGAACTGTGAAGTCTATACTCAATAAGGTATCTCCTTTGTCTATGTGCAAAATTGCTAATGTCTCTGATTACTATAGGGCATAAAATAAATGCTTGTACATGACAAGATTTATTCAGGGTGGAGATGTAAATGTGGAGTGTGCTTGTTTTGTTAATTTGAAGCATGAGACAAATACTATACATAATGAAAATAGTTCTTGGTTAGTCTGTACCTGAGGGGTTCATCTCTTAAAAGTGTAAAAAACCCCAAACCAAAAAATGTATATGGATAAGAAATTGAAAAAGGAAACAAAGGTAAAAAATACAGAAATGAACACTTTCTCCACCTCACCATGAGAAAAAAAAAAAACAACCATGGCGCTAAAAATATTTCAGTTGAGCCACATAAAAATCAAAGTTCACGAGCTAAACTTCCCGGAGCAGCATGGGCTGGGGCACGGCGGGAGCAGGCCGCGGCTGTGCCCCGGGGGGCAGCGCCGGCACAGCCCTGGGGCGCACACGCAGAGCGGGACTGCCGCGGCCCAGCGGGAGCCGCGTCTGGCTCTCGAAAGAGCCAGCCTTGCAAACGCTTGTGCACGTGAGGAATTCCAGCTGCCACAAATCAACTCATTCACCTGTGCTAAGGCTTTGTAGGGGCGGTGCAACGTCCGGCCCGCATTTGTAAATCCTAGCCAACGTGATAAAATGGAAGAAACTCCCCTTTTCCTCACCTAGCTAGGTAACTTCATTTTTGCTGTATTTTTATTTGTATTTTATTTTACCGGAAAAGGTTACAGGTGCAAATATTTATTTTTAGATTATTGAGTTTTACAATTTCTTTAATAAATTAATGATTGCAACCACCTCAAGCACTGATAAAATCATGCAGTTCAGGGGTTGCCTGTGATTTCATGCCTTCTAACATTTCACAGTGATTTCTACCATGAGGAAGGGTGCTTTTTAGACACCAATGGTTTTGTCATATCTCTGAAATTGTGGATAAAGCTCAACAAAGGAAACTGAGAGAAGTCACCACTGATTGTGAGCTCACTTACATCTTTCTACTTTTCTGCCTTTAATTTGTTTGTTGCTGATTTGTTCAGTTTGTAACTTCTGGAGAAAACGGAATGTTCTAACAGCTCTGTATTTAGCAAGTATGAGAATTATTCTGTTATCATATGGATCACTGACCAATGTCTGGTGTTCATGATTTTCTAGTTGCGTTGCTCCAGAACATGCAAGTTTATGACTTAGTATGTGATCTCCATGAGCTGGAAAGACTCAAAACATATGGCAGATCAGATGTTAGGCTTGGGGAAAATCAAAAATTAAACTGTCTCAGAGCAGTTGAGAGACTGCTTTGCTATATATTTTATGTGATTTGTGTGTGTGTTGAGGGAGTTGTCACCTAGGGAAAGGAATCGAAGAAAAAAATAGCTTTAAAAAATGAACTGTTTGTATTATGGCTTTAAACATTAAAGTCTGGTCAGCTAAAAGCAGATGTTGTGAACTAAGATGGAAACTTGCCTGAGGCCAGAAGCAAAGAAGGCATTCACTAATAGTAAAAAGGAAAAATGCTTTCTGGTTTCAGAATTTATTGTAAGCAAAAAATGAATGCTTACTGCATGTTTATGCACAAACATTTCCCCACTTTTATTCAGATCTTATTCAGAATAAGACTGATGGCTTCAGAATCTAATTTCAGACAATGGGTTCATTATCAATCCTGATTGTATTCTAAGTTCCTTATAAAATCTTTTGTTATTCCGTGCTGGCCAAGATCCTGTCATGTTGGAAGTAGGAATGAAGTGCTTCTCACCTTTGGCTGTCTGCCCAGTAATTATATGGGGAGGTGGGTTAAAGCATCTAAATGTGTGGTATAAAATTTGGAATATTGTAATACAATTCTGATGCAAGTCTTTTAAAGGGAAGAATAGATAAAGGAAACACATTAATATACACTGGATAGTAAAAATGAACATAATATTTCTTGCATTGACTTGGACTTGCACAACTTGCGTGAACACACATTAAGTAAATATACACGATGTCTAAGAATTTGAAATGGAATGTTAAAAATTAATATTTTCAAGAAAGAAAAACAAAAAATTTGATTACATGAAAATTATTTATGTTAAAATCAATCAATATTTGAGAAAATATTCTCTTTTTCATCTATTTATGTATGAGGAAATACATATTTACAGTAGCTGCCTCTATAGTATTTGTTGAATGTCATGAAGCTTTGAACCAGCTTAAAATTTAGACTTTCTTAGACAGTTGTGCCATTTATTTAAAATTTGCTAGTTCAAAAGCTATGCTCTAATGGCAAGTCCAGAATTTTAAGTTGCAGTATTTCAGGAGGGAGAGGGGTGACCTAATTTTTCATTTTACAAATACTTTGTGATATTGTTTCAATTGATATAATTTGAAGAATTTTGTTGCACCACTTGAGCAGCAAGGAAAAATTCTCATTATTTTCAAAAATCCAGTTAAAGCATCAATATTTTTGCTATCTTTATTTCTTCCTGGAGGAATAATTTTCCTAACTGAGTCGTATGGCTCAGGAATCAGCTGCCTTTTCTAATTTACATCAGGGTTGAAGTGAGTAAGGACTTTTCAAGAGGGTGATTCCAAATAAATCCATGCTTGGACAAGCTCAAAATCCAGCACCAGTGGAGTGTCTCCACATTCCTCTGGCAGTTTTTCTGGGGAGTTTAGGCCAATTCTTTCCCATTTGAGGTTCTCCGAGTAGGGGGTTTGTCGGGCGCGGCGCCCGGGCCTCCCCTCAGAGGGCAGGCAGCGGCCGTGAGGCGGGCCCGCGCCCTCTATTTCGCGCCGGCGGGAGCGCCGAGCCCCGGAGCGGCGCGGGAGCCCCTGAGGGAGCGCCGGGCCCCTGAGGGAGCGCCGGCCGCCCACAGAGCTGGGCAGGCGCGGGCCGCCATCGCCGCTTCCCGCCGGCCCCGCTGAGGCGGCTCCAGCCCGCGCTTCCCCGCGGCCGCCATTTTGCGCGGTAGAAGCGGCGGGAGGCGCTATTGGTAAGGCGGGAGCCGCAGAGTTCTCCTTCCTCGGTGCAGGGAGCGGGAGCCTGGCTGTGAGCGGCCTCAGGGCCTCGCAGGACCCGGGGAGCAGCGCAGGGAGCTGGGGGTGCGCTTTGCGCCTCCGGGGCACCGGGCAGTTCGGGTTTGTTTGGGTCAGCAGCCCTGAAGGTTGTGACCTTCACTTTGGGCCCCTGGAGAGAGCACTGTGATGAAATACGTGGACTGAGGAGAGGATTTGTTTTAGGAGGAAATTGAAAAGTAAAGTGGCTTCAAAACTGAGCAAATTCCCTCGTGGCCTGCAGTGTTTGTAGTAAGGTGTTTGTTAAAGCAGATTCATGAGAGAGAGGTCTTTGCTCCCAGGATTTGGCAAACACCTCTCTGTAAATGTGAATCAGTGGTCTGTGCTGCTCCTGCAAACACCTACTCCCTCATTCTGCCATCTGGAATATGCATTTTCCCTGTGGAATCCAACAGCATTGAGCGTGTGGAAAAGCTGCTTTGTTTCCTGGCCATCTTGGAAAGGTTTGGGCCTCCTCCCCATCACTCCAACCCCCGCCTTTTTTGCTTTCTTCTTTTCCTTTAAAAGTCGGAGAGACTTTTCACTGTTTCCCAGCTGGAGCAGGTGGGTGAATGCAGAGCTGCATAAAGGAGTGCATTTCTTTTAGATTTCCACAGAAATCTAAAAGAATTGAATGACCACAACATCTCCTATTATTTTTATTTACGTTATCAAGCAATTTGGATTAATAGAGCTGTTCAAGGAAAAAATAACAGAGTAGAGCAGGGGCCCGGGAGATCAAACACTGTGCATAACAAAGGCTACTCATGAATGGGAGTCATAAATCCAGACTATTTAAGTGGAAGTTGCATAATCATATTTTGATGATTCCCCACCTGAGGTAGGAGTCCGTATCATACTGGTGTGCAGTATGCAGCTCCTTGAAGCTGATGGAGCAGTGGTTATTCACTTGGATAGGCACTAACAGATTATTACTACTTCAATGACAACTTGATTAGTGCTCCCCACAGATACTTTCTGCTGCCACTACTGATACCAAGCTCCTGCTTTAGATTTCTGACCCTAAAAGCAGGGAGGCAAAATTTAACACGTCTGTTAGATTTATCAGTGTAATTTCTAAATTCTCGATTTGTTAATGTGAAGGGGAAAGTGGCAAAACGTGGCAGTGGAGGAGTGGCAGAAATTGGCATATGTGGTACTGCAGACTTACTGCGTGTAAAAGTTCACAGATTTCTTGTTTGAAGTTCTTCACTGTGTTCACAGGTAGTTTTGATTACATGCTCTATATTCTGGTATTGTGAAATGTTTTCTTTTTTAAATTTGAAACCTCTCTCTGGAATATTTGAAGATTTACAGATTCTGTGAAAGAAAAGTACTTTTAAAAATTTTGATTGGCAGCTGATAGTCTACAGTAATTAAGTAAACCTGAAGCCTATTTGCAAAGCACTCTTAAAGACCCTTTTAATATATAACTAATGAGTTGCTGGAGTACAAAAGAAGTGTCATCTTGGTTTTGTCTCTGTAAAGAAGGAAGCTTTGCTTTGTTATTTTACCTCCAGAGTTGGCCTTTATTGAACTTTGTAAACTTCATTTGTATTTTACCGTTTGTTTCAGTGAGTCTAAGGTTTTTGACTCATGAAATCATGTGGTATGCTTTTAGTAAGATCTTTGCTTTTTAAAATTGTCCTCAAGCAAAATTAAGAACTGTAAAACTTCTCAACAGAAACACATAAAGAAGCATTTCTAATGCCTACAGATGGTGCTAAATGAAAAACACTAAAACTAGCTGGAGTATTTTTAATACTGATGCATACAATAAATAATTTAGAAATAATCTCTGGTCCTGATGTTTCAGAACAAACCTGTTAACAGCTTTAAGGTGTTGGGCCCATACTCCAATTATCCAGGTAAGAATTTGCATATATGTTTAAAAACGTCTCATTTGTTTGTAAATTAAAATAATTGTTGGGGTTGCAGTATGATTTTATTTTTTTCGATAACAGTATAATTTTGTTTTGCAAAAACTTGTCAGACTGTGATCTTAACAAAACAATTGGAGAAAAAAAAATATTGGCTGCAGTTGTATAAAATAATTTCAGAATATGCTGAGTTGGAAGGGACTCAAGGATCATCGAGTCCAGCTCCTGGCCCTTCACAGGACAGCCCAAGAGTCACACCCTGTGCCTGAGAGCATTGTCCAAGCACTTCTTGATCTCTGTCAGGCTGGTGCTGTGACCACTGCCCTGGGGAGCCTGTTCCTGTGCCCAGCCACCCTCTTCTCCTGATAGCCATCCTAAACCTCCCCTGACACACTTTCAGGCCACTCACTTGGGTCCTGTCACTGGTCACTACAGAGAAGAGATCAGTGCCTGCCCATCTCTTCCCTTCATGAAGAAGTTGAAGAATGTGGTGTTTCCCCTTAGTCTCTTCTTATCTAGGCTGAATCTTAGCATTGTTCTTAGTATTTAAATACTTTAACATTAACTTTATATGGATCTTCACTCCTACCCACTTTTTCTTCCCAGATATGTCATGGTAGTAAAGGTTGCTTCAAGTGCTGCCCTATAGGGCTTTTTTACCAGAAGTAATAGGAACCATATTTTATCAGGAGAGAGACTCTCTATTTGAAGAAGGATTAAGAATGCAGTCAAGAGCTCTAAAAGAAAACAATATAGAAATTAAATATTAGCACTTACAATGAATAAACTTTGTATTGCTTTAGACAGGTTCAGGTCTAGTAATTTCAGATTTACATTTTCTTGTGCAGACCAAGAGACTTCACGTTTGATCTAAAAATGTTCAACTCTGCAGACATGGTCTTTTCACTGGATAATTTATTTTATGAAAAACCAGATATGAGACAAAGGTAGATCTTTATTATTAGATGTTTATAATTATTTTCCAAACTGAATCATTTTTACAGCAGTGTTTTATCTTATGACTTACTTTTTTGTCTATTGATAGAAATGTGGGGCTAGAAATTTCTAGGTCCATAACGCATACTTTGAAATGTTTCTCCAAGCACATTCAACGATGCAGGTGTATCTTAGGGCTATAAGAAATAAGGGTTAGCAGAAGTTTTGCCTCTGTAATTTTATGTTGAAGAAATGGATGAATTGAAGAACAAGAATATGTTTTAGCAGGAGAAACAATAGGTTATTTATGACTAGTGATTTTGAGCTAGTTGTTGTGGAGATATGCTTAAAAAAATGCTTTTACCTCACATTTGTATGTTAAAAATAGGTGTCTGGAAAATGAAGGGCATAAGACTTGGTTTATTGCACCTGCTCCAGCTATTGCTGAAATTCCAGCTGCAGAGGAGCTACAGAGGGAACTGGAAAAAAACTCAGCCAGCACTCATATGGGTAAAGTATCATAGAACAGAACCCCAGAATCATTGGAACAGTTGGAAAAGATGTTTAGGATGATCAAGTCCACCCATAAACCTAACACTGCAAAGTCTGCCTAGACAGTAATACTTGGCATTGATGTTAAATTACTCAACAAATAATTAGTGTGACAGATCATTCCTCTTTTGCTGTGACATATGCAATAGTCTAGGTATGCAAGTGGAGACAAAGAATGTATTTGAGTTGAGAATGATGGTGTTAGATATGCCAGGAGTATTGCAGTCCTCTTTAGGCATATATATGCCACAAGTTTACTGTGCAGAAGTGGGCAAGGTAAGAAGTAGAATCAAAATTTCAGTTACTGCACATTGTTTCATGAAGCATTGTAACACAGTGGGAAGTGGCTGTAAGAGCATACTGTTGTCACATGGATCTGATGGCCTGTCTCCCGCTCAAGGAACAGAGGGTTTATATGAAACTCACTTTTTTCTTCCCTTTTTTGGGACTTTAATCAAATTTTTCAGGCAGCCAAATTTGAATCTGGTCATTAATTGCTGCTAAGTGGCATATTCCTAGACATTCAGGATTATCTTAAGGAAATTTATTTTAAAGAATTTCATTGCTTTATCTCTAGATTTGTCAACTAGATTTGTCCATTTCTTAGCTGCTGTGCTGATTTATGATATTCTCTATTTAGGAATTATGCTAAAACAGGAGGTGGTTTTTTCTGCTTTATGCAAGAATAATTCCATTAAGAGCTACTTATTCGAATAAGCTTTTTGATGTTTGTAGAATTGGAACTGTTGGGGTTGTGTCACAAACAGGGCATTGTAATTTTGAGTTTCTAGATGGATAACATTGAAATTAAGACAGCAAAATAGAGCCGATTTGTTATCTTGTTGCATTTAGTTGCTTATTTCTGTTCCTGCCTTTGCCTTCCTGTTGCCAACAGCAATGCTTGTTGATCTGGTCAGCCAGATCAGGACACTAATTCTATGGAGAATTAACCCTGCAAAATATGATAATTAACCAAGAAGGTTATGAAACCAGCCTGTCACCAACATCAGTACCAGTTATGACTGTTGAGATTGCAGTATTTATCTCAGCTGTTTGTAGCAGGAACTTCAAGCTTGGTCATTGTGTCATTTTTTTAAAAGACCATCTTTATTCTGGGAGAGGGTGAAGATTTCTGTCATACAAACTATTTTGTAGTTCTGAAGAATAGTTTTTGTCCTTTACTTGGCACAGGAAGGAACCTTAATTTTATAACTTTTTAATTGACAATGCATGCATCAGTCATAAAATATACACTAAAGTTCTTGCAGTATGGTAGAAATAATTTTTTATAATAGATGTGAATTTGGCTGATTCTGTGTGAAAGATACTTGATTAAATGACTGTGAATAAGAATATGGCTATTAATGAAATAATAATTTATAGTTTTTGTAGGAGGGAGAAAGCACAAGAAATTTATACAACAATGTAAGAGTAACACAGAGGAAGTAGAAGATAAATCATCAGCACCTGTTCATTTTGGCATAGCCCCTGAAAAAGAAGTCCTACAATTAAGTCTAGGAGAAAGAGATAAAATTATTTTTCAGCATGAAAATCTGAAAGTGGTTTCGTCTTTTCCCTCCTTTGATGAAAATAAATCTAAAAGAGTGATAGATTTTTCTCAGCAACCACAAAATAAAGCATTAAGTGAAAACAATGATGATGAGAGTGTTCATTCAACATTAAGAAAAAGGTATGTGTCTAGTCAACTCAGATAATTTATCACTGTCAGAATCATATTATTATTTTAGATAAATCTGTTGAACACAATGTTTGGGATCCTTCAATTGAAGGTACTTTAGCAGGCTCCAGATGCTAATTCTTTCAGTTTAAGGAAAAAATGTTTCTTTTTGGCAATATTTTAGTACTTTAATTAAATGTGTCCTGAGCTCAGCCTCACTCATGAGAAAAGTTAAGCATCAGGTTTGTTCCTTAAAGAAATTTATAGATAACAAAGCTTTTGGAAAATACTGCTCTGAAGTCCTTATCTGCATGCTGGCAAGGAAGAAGGCTGAGATGATTTGCTGTGCAGAGCAGAGGTCAGCCACTCAGGAATACCTTGAGCAGTTCTCAGTGTGGTTTCAGTGCTGCCTGGGAGGAGAGGTTTTATTGATAAACTGCTCTTCTCTGTCCAGCTCCTCCCATTGCTCAGAACCTGGATGTCTCTATTGGTTTTAATGATGCAGAAATTCAGAGTTAATCTGCTGTTAGGAGTCAGAGCCCATCTGGACAGGCAATTTATTCTTTCATGTTCTTTCTGGAATGAAAGTGAAGTTAAAACATATCTTGAAAGGAGTCTTCAGTTCAGGTTACATAAAGTTAGATAAAAATTTTTTATCTTACTAGTTCTGCTGCTAATACAAATGTATATCTAATATTTTTCAAATATTAGATAAACTGTAACATTACAACAAGCTAATGAAAATTCTGTATCTTTTGCAGCTTGTTTAAAAAGTCTGGCAATATGCATAAAAATACAGAATTTAAAGCTGGTTCTGTTGATGTGAAAGAAATTGGTACTTACTTAAATACAAGTGAAAACATGAAAGAAGTGACAAAAGAAGGTTTTTTGATAAATAATCATCATGCTCCAATAACTAAAGACTCAGATTTTACTTTGCATAGGATAAATAATGAGGAGATTGTGTCTGAAAATGGAATTAAAATTCAATCATTTTCTAATGCTTCAGAGATTCTGGATATGACAGGTAATTATTTTTACTCTATTTCAAGAAAAATAGTCCATTGTCTTTCTGTGGTATACAATAATAAAGAATATCCAAGATCTGAGATAGAGTGAAGAACATTTTCCCACCAGCTCAAGGTGAGATAATTGGCTAAAATTGATAGAATGTATTGCAGTCCTGTGGAACTTAATTGCATTGTTGTTTAACATGAACTGGCTAAACTATTTATGGAGAAGATTCACATTTTCAGAAGTGCTAAGTTGTGTAAACTTATTTGAAAATGACATTTCACATCCCCTCAGCACTTTAAAAAAAAAAACAGCCTTGTCCCTTCATGTGGTAAAGAGTTTCATCTTCATTTGAAACCAGAAATTGAAAATGAAATGTTTATTTGTAGTGTGGCCCATATTTGCATCTTTGTAGAAATAGATTGTAAGTAGGAGATACCTAGAAAATGGAGGGAAGTGGTGAGATTTTGATGAAATTATAAAATACTTGGTTTAGAAATTATTTTTGGCTTTTAGTAGTTTTTAACTAAATGCAGTTTGTTTCTAGATTTTAAGCTTTTTTGGACGTGGCACATCTTTGGAATGTACCTTGTACCTGACTAACTACTACAGAAATATGGAGTGGAAAATTAGTTCTATCAGAAAAATGTAGGGCAGAGTGGTGGCTTAGGATGGGATTTGGAAACCGGTCAGGAATGAGAAGTGTGATTCCTGTCTGCTTGCCTTACGAGCAGAGGTGATTCGGTTTGTGGGTGAGGGACAGCAGTGGATATCATTCACTTTGCCTTCAGCAAGGGTTTTCATAGAATCACAGAGTAGTTGAGAAACACCATCTTCCACAACATTCTGGTACCCACGGTAGGGCACTGGGAGTGGATCAACAACTGCCTGGTATAAAAACGTTTGGCTGGGCTCAGAGAGTGGTGGTGAACGGGTCACACTGCCCACGTGCCTCCAGCAAGGGGAGTACTGCAGGGGTCTGCTCTGCAGGAGAGGGCTGACAGCAGTCTCATGAAATTCAGCAGGAACAAATCTGCAGTCCTGCCCCAGAGAAAGAGAAGAACCCCTGGAGTTCCTCTGGGATGGTTTGACTGAGGGCAGCTCGTGGAAAATTGCTCAAGGTCTGGCAAGCAGCTTGCTGAACTTGAGTGAGCAGTGTGTCCCAGCAGTAACAAAGGCCAACAGCATCCTGGGCTTTGTTAAAAAGCTAGGAAGTTTAGAGAAGTGATTATCCCTTTCTTGGCACTTTTGAGACCACAACTAGATACTGCATCAAGTTTTGAATCTCTGGTACGTGCAAGACATCCTTAAACTGGAGTGTATTCATCAAAGGGCCACCACGATAACCTTTCCAAATGATGAGCTAGTGACCTCCCTGTCGTATCCAATCTTCTCCTTTCTGTCACCTGGACCTTGTTGCAGCCTTGAAGCTCCTTACAGAACACACAGCTTGGGGTCAGGAAGATATTTTTCATGGCTATTGGTTGAAAATGAATCTGATTTTGTAAATGTACTATTTTTACTTTTTTAGGAACTACAGGAAGAAAATTGGAAATTTTGAGGGCTGTTACAGAAATACGTATCCTTGTATTTGCTGGATCTGATTTTCCTGATTTTATTACAGTGCTTTTACATTTGCAAAATTATAGTGTTTAATTTGTAGCCATAGAAATTAATGCATTACATTGTAATAGTTTCAATTTGTAGCATAATGCTGGGAATCAAATGTTCAATAGGTGTTTATCCTTTTGACTTCCAAAGCTAGAATGAAAATAAGACAACTTATAGATCGTTCATTCCGAAGAAAGCTTATTCTTATTTCAAACGTTCAAATTTCATCCTCTAAACTTTATTTTTAACATATAAAATGTAAAATTTTAATTTGCATAATATATATTTCAGCCATTTGCTATGCAAACACACTGTGTATATTTGCTATGCACATATATCCCCATACACTTTAAATAAAGGAAAAGTGAATTATTATTTGGGCTTATTAGGAAAACTGAATCTTACTTTCTGTCTCATTTTCTTAGAAGAAAATTAACTTCATCTATTCCTTGTTGGTCTGTACCTATGTTGTAGTGTGCCTATACTATATTTCCATTCTTTAAGCAGATTTTACCATAATTTTCTTTCTTTCTGGCTCTGCCTTGAGCATGAAATATAATCAAGCATTCGTCTATATCTGTCAAACTTCTGGGTGTTTTACACACTTTTTCCAATATTTTGTTTCTAGGAACCTGTCAAATGGTAGGTTAAACATCAGGAAGACGAAATGTTTAAATTTAGGCACCTTAAATTCATGTAAATAGCTTTAAAATGTCACAATTTTCAAAATGAGTAAGGATTCCATTGTTGTGAATTTACCAATTAAGAATTATTAGTGTTTTGCAGTTTGAAAATAAATCACTTAGAGCAGGGATTTTAAATAAGTATTTTTTAAAAAAAATCCTTATTTTCTTTAGTATAATGTTATTTGCTTTTATCTTTACCCATTTTTAACTGCTTTTATTTCTTGCTTTACTCCTGTATCTTTTCCTTTGTAGTCATTTAATGTAACATGCATCTGAGGCCTTAGCAGTTCATTGTTCCTGTTGCTGTTGGTGTCATACCTGACTGTGTGCTCATCCTCAGCCTGATGAGATGGTCACAGTCGGGCTGCTTGTGTGGCTGCTCTGCACGTCCAGACAAGGCTCAGCTCACTCGTCGGGAGCTGCAACCTAACAATGCTCTCCTTCCATCTTCCACATATTTTAGTTAGGCATGTTGTCTGAAGAACACGCATTATTGGCAACTGAAAAATATTTTTAAAACCACAGTCAGCACTAAGTGATCATAGGTGAATTTTTTGCTACTCTTATGTCTGAACATACAGTATTATGCTAAATAATTTGTGTTGTATTAAAATATTATGTGCCCACTGATAGCTTAGATAGGCTAACAGCAGTTAGTCAACAGTTCTGCTTGTTCTTGTATCTGGTTTTTCCGTTGCAGCTTCACATTCCATAATTGTCTGCCATTCCATGAAGCCTGTGCCAGGGAGTATGTTCTTGATGATTGGTATCATCCTGAGACCTCTCAAATAGGTTGTGTTTTTTTCAGTGATATAGAATATATGGCACAGCAAGAATCTAAAACTACTGAATCATTTAATAGATTACTTTTGGATAACTTTTTACAAGCCTGTGAAATATTGTGGTATGTTTTAAGTTTGCATTTATGTTCCTACAATTTTATAATTTATGCTCTGGTATTTTAAATTCCTTAATGCTCTCAAGCAACCCAATTTAGAAGTATTTTTAAGGAGTTCCCATATTTTAACTATGCACAGTCAAAAGCTTTGGATGATGTAAGTATGGAACATAAACTGCAGCTGCAAGTAGTACTTTGTAGATAAATTTAAGTGGTACTTTGATATTCAGAGCATAAAAGGGATTAGAAAACTATAATATATCTAGAACCTCTTTCTGGAATAGTTTATCAGGGTTGTGCTTAGCTGAGAGAAGAGACCAGAAGAACTTTAAAAAGTATTTTTCTCAGTTTAAAATATGCTTGTGTGAAGATGAGAATTATACCTATATTTATGCGTACAGATTGGTGATATATTTGCATGGAGTAGGAAGGGTGGGTGAATGAGTGACATGGGTGAGTGACACTGCAGAGGAGGAAAGAGGGAAGAATCAGTCTTGTCAGAGGAAAATGAGGGAGCCTGACGTGGACATACTTGGCTTCTAAGATGGTGGAGGATAAAATGTGTGGGAAGGAAGCACAGTCATGCAAACCTCTCATTTGTCATTATGGAAAACTTAACAGGACTTCACAATTCTTTCCTAGCTTTTATATACGGATAGGAACTTTGTGATTTGTGCTCCAACTGGCTCTGGAAAGACTGTGATGTTCGAACTAGCTATTACCAGATTACTCATGGAAGCCCCACTGCCTTGGTTAAATATTAAAGTTGTTTACAGTAAGTATTATGCAGCTTTAAAGATGTTGGTGACAGAGTCGAAAATGTCATTCTGGGAATGCAGACATCTGGAGTGAGTCCAGGAGTAATACTGAGATTAAATACATTAAGATATTGCAACCTACTTCATTCTTTAAAAAGTTGATTTAGTGTTTATTTGTGGTACCATTGCAACTGTTATTAGTATTTAACAGCACTCTGTAATGGTAGTGTTCAGCATTGCCTATACAAATAAAAATTGGAAAATCCTGTAGCAGTTTGTCTTCCAAGAAGGCTAGATGTACACAAAAAGGTAAGGAGGAAGCAAAAGAAACTAAAACAAATTCTTAGTGCATGGTTTCTGGCTGACACTATCTTTTGTATGGCTGGCTGTTGCTCTGAGATGAGGATCAAATTTTCCAGTATTCACTTACCTGGCAAAGTTTTCTGGTGTTTTCTGTATACTACCTCAGAGGCACCAGAACTATGATCTTCATGAGTTTAACTGATCTGTGTAAAAATACAAAAATACTTGGAGAGAGTCACACCAATTACACTTTCTTCTTTCCTTCCTGGAGAATTGAGTTTATATCATATAAATCTGATTAAATTGATGAGTTTGTCCCAGTTTTAATTTATTTATACACTGATATGTTTGTCAGCCTTGCTATTAAAGGTTTCATCCTTATATTTACAAAAGCTTCATGTTTGTTTTTTTTTCCATTCTGTTCAACTTCTTACAATAAAACTAGTGTTGCTTTAGAGTTTACTGTGTATTGTAAACTGATCCTAGAAGCTGGCATGTGCTATATGTTCTCTGTCAGCTGAACCAGGTTGAGTGTATGGTAATAGTTTCCACTTGCCTTGGTAGAACTGATACAACTTGGTTGGTTGGAGCTGTCAGTGAGGAAGCTGTTACCTGCTAGCGGAGTTAGAGCTGCTGACCTTTCCAGGTTCCACAGTGATGGAGAAGGAGACTTGTCAGTTTTGAATGTTGGAACAGAGGTGGTAATCAGACCATGTCCTGCTGCTCTGAGCACTGGTGCCCGGTTCATCAGTGGCCCCATGTACGTGAATCTGGTTGCAGCAGCTCTGAAGAGTTGTTTGCCAGTAGCTTTATATCGAAGGACTGGTGACTGTAGTTCCAGGAGCAATCACTTGCTTCTCACGTTCTTGCATTCCTGAAGATGATTAGTTTTGTGATTTTTGTGAATTGCTTGCTGGTAGCCTAATCAGTTTTCTGGAGCTAATTATTTCTCTGATACTCTTATGAGATTTTAAACCTCTTTCTGAAGCAGAGACTGGTTCTTTAAATCTCTTCGTTTTAGGGAGCATTTGTGAGATAATATGCAGAAATCATTCATATTCCAGTGCCTCTAACTAACCTGGAATGTAATCACTGCAAGATCTATTATACTAGGGCTGTTTTCGGGTCATGCATAGATTGTCTCTTTCACTTAAATCACTGCATTTTCCATATAGACTAATTATCCGGTGTAGCTTTACATGTGTTGTTAATATCAGTGCTTATTGAAAATTACATCTGATTTCTGGAAAAAAAGGGTCTGCAAAAGTACAGGAAAAAAAAATATGAGTAGATTGTTTTAGGACTCCGTTCATGAGAACCAGTGTGAGAAGTGCTTCGTATGACCCTACACTTAACTGTACATTTGATTTCGATAGAATACCGGAAGAAATAAAAGTCTGTCTCTTGCTCTGGGATGGTTTCTCACTTATAATCTCTTTTCTCTCTGAATACAGAGTACTCAGATCATTCTTAACTGGGAAAAGGTTGGTATTTGTATGATCTTCCATTAGAAAAGATGTATTTCCGGTGGTTTCTTCCATCTGTGAGAAAACCTTTGATAGATGAATGATTGTTTCCATGTGGTACTGCAAAGAAAATCAAACCCAACAGGATAAAGGATTAAGAGAGAGCATAAATAATCTTAATTAAAGGGCTATGTTTCTGCTTGCTGACCCAAAGCTCAACAATGACTGTGCACATGGAGTAGGATAATAAGGACAGTAACACCAGTTACAGATTTTATGGTTCTGGAAGCAAAGCTGAAAATTAGGGAAATTAAATTCAAGAAGACATCTTAGTAAAGAAGCTAAATGCATACATTTCTAATACAGTTGAAGATTTGGTTTTCCTGATTTAATTCTCGTTATTTGCTGTTGTTTTTAGTGGCTCCAATAAAAGCTCTATGCAGTCAGCGTTTTGATGATTGGAAAGAAAAATTTGGACCTATAGGACTCACCTGCAAGGAATTGACAGGAGATACACTGATGGATGATTTATTTGAAATACATCATGCTGACATTATTATCACTACACCTGTAGGTTTTATTCCCAGTTCTTACAAGAACTTAGAATAAACAGACATTAGCAGTCTTCTAATTGTATGCTTCAAGGACTGCTCCTTTTGGTTTTTTGGTAATACACAGTAATTTTATGATCCTTTTGTTTGCACACTGCTGTACACAGTCTTAGTTCATATAAACAAAAGTTAGTAATAATGCCAGATGAAACATAGATGTCATTAGCTTGAATTCATTTGTTTCTGTTTAAAGATTTATTGAAGTTTAGGCATGTCTCTATGTACTACAGTTGTGGCATATGTTGGCATTTAAAACATCTTCCAGCCTCTGTTGTTCTGATGTGTTGGTTTTTTCCTCCAAGGAAAAGTGGGATAGCATGACTAGAAGGTGGAGAGACAACTCTATAGTCCAGCTTGTGCGACTGTTTCTAATTGATGAGGTAAGGAAAGGAGTGAGGATTTATGCACCGCTTTTGTATCTTTTGCGAAGATAAAAGGAAGCTTAGAAAATATTAAATGTTTTTAGCACATGTCCAGATTGTAACTGGAAAATATTTAGCACATCTTTTAAAATTCCCGATAGGTACACGTTATAAAGGATGAAAGCCGCGGCGCAACTTTGGAAGTTGTAGTCAGTCGGATGAAAACTATTCAGTCTTCTCTTTGGCGTCTCTTAGAGAAGCATGACACTGTTCCTCCCTTGAGATTTGTAGCTGTTTCTGCAACAATCCCTAATACTCAAGATGTAAGAGTTACATTTTAACTGTATTTTGATCAATGGAGTTGTGTTTTACAAAATTTATCTGGAATTACAATTTTAGATTGATAGCAAAATAGTAATTTTTAAGCTTTCATCTGAAGACAGCTATGAGGCTGCTGCTAGTGTAAGATTACCTTCAACCATATGGAAATATCAGCCATGTATAGACATGCTTGTTTTAGATTTCTGCTTGTGATTTTTTGCTTCTTGTACAAATCACAACAGACTTGAGATTTCAGTCCAAATTATATTGGTCCTGCAAAAAGCAGAACCTCACCTGTGATTTTAAATGATTTAAAAAATGTTAATAGTTTACACATGACAAAAGCAACGTTAATTATTCTGTGATGCTGTTAGAACAGGGGAACAATTAAAAGAAGAAATTTATCTTTTCTGTTCTCCTTTTTTAAAGATTGCAGAATGGCTTTCAGATAGTAAGATGCCTGCTGTATGCCTGAAAATAGATGAGGATCAACGACCGGTGAAGCTGCGCAAAATTGTGCTTGGTTTTCCTTGCAGTGATAATCAGACAGAATTCAAATTTGACTTAACTCTTAACTACAAGATAGCTAGCATTATACAAACATACTCGGAGCAAAAACCAGCACTTGTGGTACAACAGCTTTTTTTTATCATGTTTGAAGTTGTTTCTTTCTTGAAAGTGTTGATTTAAAAAAATATCTTTTATTTATAGTTTTGTGCCACAAGAAAAGGAGTACAGCAGGCTGCTTCTGTTCTTGCAAAAGATGCTAAATTTCTACTGAGTCTAGAACAGAAACAAAGGTATTTTTCTATTTAAATTGGAAACAAGTGTTTGTACATTTTAGTAAACCTGTGATATCTGTGAAGAAAGCTGTTGAGCTAATACAGTTTCTAGCAGAGAAGTGTGCAACAAAATCATCATCACAGTTGACATTCTTTTTGGTAAATTGGCACTCTTCTTGGGGAGTTTTATTTGCTTCTCAGAGTTTTAGGATACCTTTCACAAACATTAAGTTGTTTCTGAAAGCTGCTTTCTAAACATAGAAATGCTAATTCTTATGGCACTCTGAGATCTTGTAGTGCAAAGATTAAGCATATGAATAGTTGAACTGGATGTGACTTTACTGGTGTTTTAAGTTAAGATGTCTTTACTTGATCAGATACTGTTAATAAATACAGCCATATTAATTATTATGTACTTCAGGGTTGCCTTGTCATGGCAGCTGCAGCTGCCTCCTGATTTTGGACCTAAAATGTGATATTATTTGCTTTATGTGAACAACACCTAAGGATTGTTGATTGTCACTTGGAAAGATGACCAGGCTCAAAAAGCTACAATAGCTGCCCGAGAGAGTCAGTCTGTTCTCTCTGTGAAGATGGGAAAGGTGCTGGTTGAAAATAACCAAAGAATGTATATTTTTTAATTTTTTTTGTGTGTGTTGCATAGATTACAGGGGTTTGCAAATTCATTGAAAGACTCCAAACTGAGAGGTAAATATAATCTACTACTTCTCTGCTCAGTGATTGAATATTTGCTTGAGAAAACTTAATTAAATGATGTATATAATAATTTCATTATCAGACCTTTTGATGTATGGTGTGGCTTATCATCATGCGGGTATGGAGATATCGGACAGAAAAATAATTGAAGGAGCTTTTACTGTAGGAGACTTGCCAGTACTTTGTAAGTAAATTTAACTTTGAAAGCCAAAATGTCATTAATATATCCTAAGAAGATTGCAGTTCGGAAGTAATATTTTATGGTTCTGTATTTGGCTTAACCTTTGGAGGTTTTGAAATCCAGGTGAAGGTGTTTTTGTGTTTCACATGTGCTTTTACCCTGTGAGCCTACATATGCACTGTTACATAGAACTTAGAACTAAAGACCATAGAACTTCTTCTCACCACACATGGAGGTCATCCCCCTCCTATGTCCATATAGGTCAGGCCATGTCCATTTCCTTTTCCTACCATTGAACCTCCCACTGAGGTGGAGCTCTGTGCTAGTGAATCTTTCCTCTGAGTTTCCAGTATGTTTTCTTTGTCTGGGTCCTTTGCAACTGTGGCTTCCCTGAAGGTAATCGTCCATGTTTATGCATCTTAGGTGGGCAGGATGCTATTTTCAAACTCCCATGCAAGGTGTTGTGACTCATGGGAGGTCCCTAAGACATATTCCATCTGTTGTTATGTGAAATGAGAAGGGATCTGAGATGTGATTGTCTCATCTCGTCTGAGCTTTCATTTTCTGTAAAAAAAAAAAAAAGATCCAGACCCTATGGGGAATTGTCTGTGTGGTTCATGTACAACACTAAATGATTTGTGGATTTTTTTCCTTTCCTGTTACAATGGTCCTAAAAAAAAATGTAATTACTAATTTTAATTTTCATTTCAAAAAGAATTGGAAATTTCATTAATCCTTTGTTTTCCTAGCAGAATAGTAATATCAGTTGGCCCATATGACTGCCTTTCTGTGTTGAATTCTTGCCACTCCATATATTCTTTAGAGAAAGTGAATTAGGAAACAGGAGTGTAAGATTACTTGCCACATACTTGACTGATGTTTTCCATGTGAGAGTGTGTATTGGTAAAGTGTTGTGATAGTACTGGTGGTGATTCTGGTTTGGTACCATGGATATAAACAATGCTAATGACCAATGACTTAAAAAAACATGTCTTAGAAATATTGACCACTACTAAGCAAGATTAAATCATGGCTCTATTCAAATACATACCCTTGAAGAAATAAGAGTAAGGTTTCTTTATTGTGTGTCTGTTATATTGAATATGGATCATATTCTGGATTATCTCCAAGTATAAAGGAATGTTTAAATAAAAGTATCTGGGACATAATTTGTTAAAGAACTTGAAAATGAATGAATGCTGATGATCAGATACACAGAAACTGTTATGCAAGAATTTGTCTGTAGTCTACATCAAATTCTTTGTGGTGCAGAATGCCCACTGATTCCACTAGAAACTAAGAACTCTTAGGCATCAAGAGTTATTTGCTTCATGTTTAGTGTCTGCCAGACATTTTGATGGTGTTCATGTACTTTGATCTGATGTAGTTACTACTAGCACCTTAGCTATGGGAGTCAATCTACCTGCACACCTGGTGGTTATAAAATCCACAATGCATTACGTTGGAGGAGTGTTTCAAGAGTACAGTGAAACTGATATTCTGCAAATGATTGGGAGAGCTGGAAGGCCTCAGGTAAGCAAAAGTTTTGTTGTATTGATGCTGTCTATAGGCAGATTAGTAGAAACTGTTCTTGTCAAAGAAAGTACAATGCCAGGAATTTTACTGCAGCATTTGGTTTTTGAAGGGTTATAATACTAAAATTACTCCTAGGTAACTTTTCTGTTGAGAAAGAATCTGTTTGCTTTTGTATGGTCCATCAAAAATTACTGCTTCACCTTGCAGTGGAAAAAGATCTGAAGATTACACTTGGGTTACATAGTGAATGGGGATTAGAGAGAAAGTAGGAAACTGGCATACAATACCCATTTCAGACAGGATTTTAAGAAAAGAGTTTAAGTGGATTCATCAGGTATGTGATGCATATTCAGCTGGGTTTTTTTCTAAGAACTAGAGAGCAGCTTTTATTTGGGGTTTTATTTTTCAGTTTGACACTACAGCTACAGCAGTTATTATGACTCGTTGCAGTACCAGGGAGAGATATATACAGATGTTAAATGGCGCTGATATAATAGAGAGCAGGTAACTAAGTTTTTTTTTTTTATAAGACTCTGTAGAGAGTAGCTAAACTTCATAGTTTTTACAGAATGTGTTTTTCTTCGTGTGGGTTTTGGGCTATTTCTTTAGTCTATTTGGAAGAAATCAAGAAAGAATTAAGGAAAATAAAGCCAAGCTAGTCAGGAGTTAATGGTCTCTTGTTTTATCAGCCAAAAAATCTTTAGGACATCTTAAGCTCAAAAAAAAATAGTTTTAGATTTCTGCTGGAAAACGGAGGAAGTTAAAAGAGTGTTTATTGCAAAGACAAAAAGCAGGAATTGAACGCGGACCATGGCTCTGAATTTCTAGATGACAGAGTCTGGAAAATACTAGATCCGTATTTGTTAACAGATTATCACGAGAAATATGTAGGAAAGTTAAGACATTAAAAGGTAAAAGAGGAAATTGTACTCATGTAATTTTGTTAACATTTATTTTTTCAAATATATTTAGAATATCAACAGCACAGAATGTCTGTGCTGTAATTTTTAAATGTATGTAACTTTGTTGTCTAATAGATGTGAAACTTCACGGTTGACAGGTTTTTTTTGCTTGATGGACATTATACCATAATAAACAAATTACATTGTTGATTACTTACATAGTCTTTACTGTATTATATCATTTTCACTGATTACAGTGAACAGTTGTGGTTTGAGGGGAGGGGTTTGTTTGGTTTTGTTTCTTTGCAAAAATCAGTTTTAGCACTTTCTGTATTGCTCATTGGTAAATGTTCTTTACTCTTGTTTTCTTGCACTAGCTTGCACAGGCACCTTGTTGAACACTTAAATGCGGAAATAGTGCTACATACTGTCACAGATGTCAGTGTAGCTTTGGAATGGATACGATCAACATTCTTGTACATTAGAGCCTTAAAAAATCCAACTCATTATGGTTTGTTTGGTTTTATTTTTTTAATTCATCTAATTATGACACTAGGATGTGTTATGCCCATATTACTTGTTTCTATCATTTTCTTATGGACTGTTATTTCATAATGTGATGAAAACAAGATGTGCAATGTGACCTGTAACATTTTGCTCTTTATCATAAGTAGTGGGAGTTTCAGCATGGTACAACATTTAAAAACTGTGAAGAAGCCATTTACAGCTTCATAATCTATTTATTTTAGTCTTAATATGCTGGGCCATGTATTAATGCAGTATCAAGGCATAATGTATTTTTCACTGCTGAATATGTAATCTGCTAAGAAAAAGAATAGTCTAGTATTTCATAGTTTTATCTAGAGTAAAATTTTAGTTATCTGAATTCTAGTGTTTTCAATTTGTCTTGTCCAGAACATTATCCCAGTCCCCAGCCCTGACCATATCTTTGTTCCTGCCCACTTGCTCTACACCTGACTTTGAAGTCATTGGGTAATTGCTGGAGACAATTTTTTTGTAAGGATTTGTAGCTGGGACTGGAACACAGTACATCTAGTACTTGAATGGATCTTACAATTTAGGTGGCTTCCTAAATTCCAAAATAAGAAAACTGTACCTGGAAGTTTCTACTGACATTTCTGAAACTTTTAGGACTGATACTTTACAGGGCGTAATGTCTGTAGCTTTTACCCTTGCACATCTGTTCTAGCAGCCTCTTACTGGTACTTAGATAGTTACACTGTGTAAGTCTTCTGACTTGTTTGCAGTATAATAAATATTCCCACATTTTTCCATTTGGGGTATTTGTCTGGCTCCTAAAAATCAGCAAATCAGGTTTAATGGGTAATGACATAGAGGAGGAGGTGTGATAGTACTAGGCTGAAACAACTTTTGTCTTTTCCCTGAAGGTTTTTCATCTGGATTAGATAAAGTTGGAATTGAAGCAAAATTACAAGGTAAGTGGCTTTTTAGCTTTTTTCAGTGAAGTGTAACAATTTAGGGCAGGTTCACTCATGTTTATTATCTATATCCATTAATTTCAATTGATCAATTTGCAGAACAAATGTAATTTACTATGTGTTATTAATTTTATATTATTATTATTATTATTGAAATACTATCAGTACATTTTAACTGGTAGAAAAGTTTTTCTTGTATAGAGGAAAATCAATAAATGCCTTTACCTACCTCATCTCCATACATACACTCTGAAAAATGGAGCAGAACACTTTAATTTTGATTGTTTGTTATTCTTCCTAATTTTTCTTTGATTGATGTCACTTGCTTTCATGAATTTCTGTTACTATACTTTCAAAAAAGTCCTTTTCAGAAATTGTCATATTCTGTTCATAAATATAGCCTTGAAAACAAAGGATATAAGATGTAATCATCTTTGCCTTGCCCAAAACCAATTTAAAATTGCATGATTTTGAGGCTTTTTTTTTGCTAAGACTTGAATAAAACCCAGTTATTGACTTTTTAAAAAAAAATACTGCATTTTAGCTATTTGGAATTCCATTACAAAACATACAGCTGAGAAAATAGTTTGGGGGTTGGTGACTATTAACTTTAAATACAGAAATCGCATACAACTCTTCAGGTGGTTTTGTTAATTTATTTTAATGTAGGTTTTCTGGTACTTTAAATGTTAGTATATTTATAAAAGGGTACTTGCTATCAAGTTCTGCAAATCTACAAACACGGTTTTCTCTCTTCAATGAAAGTCCTCATGTCCATCATAACCAGACAATTTGGAGCTAAAATATCTGGAGGAGGGCCTGGTACATGAAAACATGGACAGATAATGTGCCCAGAAGTTTGTGGAGCTTGGGCTCCACTTACACATTTTTTACATAACTGTGTAGGAAACATTTGTGATTGATCTTGGGCTTGGTGGAATGATGCTGAGGCTGTTCATTGTGTAAGGGTTTCAAGGGCCTGTCTTGAGGAGCACAGTGTATGTGCTACCACTTGAAGTCCCCAAATGTGAGAGACCTTGAGTCTGACTTGCAGACAGTGAAAAGAGGAGTACTTATCAGAACGAAAATTTGTCTCTTTCAGTGGTTTTCTGTCTTTTCCTGTCGTTTACATCAGGGCTTTTCTATTCTTGGCATGTAGATTGAAAGGAATAGAGGCAATGAAGCATGATACTACCTAAATAAGCCTTTATGGGAGAATGCATGGTTTAAAACGTACAGATAGTCCTAGAAGAATTCAGTTAATGCTTTTTCAGTGTGGATTGTATTTCCTTGAAGTTCTGATGTCAAAAACTAGCTCCTCTTCCCTGCAACCTGAAATATTTTGTAGTAATGTGTATAATGTTTTCATATATTTCATGTGTTTAATGAATGATTTCAGGTTGCTAAGGGAACTGTCTCTTTGAGTGCCATTCTAACTGACTTTTAAATTCTGAATATTGCCTTGGTCTTGAAAAAGAGAGAACAAAAGCACTTTGGTCATTCATATGCAGATACCTGATGCAACGGGTTTAGTGAAATAAATACAAATGCACCTGATACAGTATGAAAATTTCTAACGAAGGATTCATGAATACTTGTGGGTATTTGAAATTTGAACCATTTAGGTGTTAACTCTGTAGCCGAAATCTTTTGTATAAGTGCTGTGGGCTCTCTGATCTGTCATTCAAAATTGAATATGGCAACCTCCATGCCAGGATCTAGATTCTTTTCCTTTGCAGCTTTTGCCTTCCTGAAAGAGAGTTGGCTTGTGCTGTATCAATTATCTTTGAGTGAGTTTCCCCAGAGAGAAGTTAACCACCAACTTTAATAGAAGGATTCCAAAACCTTTATTTGAGTTCAGTGGAATTACTTGGGTATACATTCATACAATTTGATGATGGTGTTTCTGGTTTGTACATGGATATGGTATTTTTAGTACATGCAGAAAACATTTTTCAAATTTTTGACAGAACTGTGTCTGAAGAACTTAAATGATTTATCATCTTTTGATTTGATCAGGATGGATGAAGCAAATAATTTCAAACCAACAGGTAACACTTGTTTCAAATAAACTAATTTTCAGAAGTGATGTAGAGATGGTAGTGAACTACGAAGGGTCTCAACTACCCTTGTGACCCATTAATAAGAGTACACAAATGTAGTAGAGAGTAGAATCTGATGGATTGTTTGAGTAGAATATATGGACAAGTTTCCTGACCAAGACATGGATGTTCATTCTCTTAAGCTTGTTTCATGAATAGATCTTCTCTTGTTGTTGCTGAAAATTTGTTGCAGATTAGGAGAAGATTGCAGAACACTGTGACAGGATAATTGGTTGTGGCACAGTGCAGTGAAGGACAGGTTTTATCAATACCTGCTCTTCTCTAGAGTCCTCTGCTAGAGGTGGTTGGCTTCCTAGCAACCACAGTTAGCTGCCTGGTGTTATGTGGCTTAATCTCCATTGGAGAGAGCTGCCCCTGGCACATGGCTCTTTCTGCCACTCCGTGATGGGGTCAGTAACGTCCATCAGACAGCTGGGGGCCAATAACATACTCAGTAGATGGGGTAAATCTCACAGATTTACCTGCCTGTAATAAGAAAATTAATTAAATTTTGTGGCTTAAAAAACTCCAAGCCACTAAAATATACTTGGAATATTTATTTTTTAAGGTATATTCTTCTTTTGCAGAGACTGGAAGATTAATGGCATGGTATTACATTGCATTTGATACAGTGAAGCAGTTTTTCACAATTAAGGGAACTGAGACGCTAAATGAATTGGTAATTTGACTTATTTTTTTTTAATTACATATGTTCAATTGTTTTTAAACAGTCTAAGAAAAGAAGCGTGTTGTTTATTTTAAAGAGCTCAGGCTTTGTTTGTGTAAAGTTTTAGAGAATATATCTAATTAAATTATAGGTGGAGGATTTTTGAGGCTTTGTACTTTGAGATCTTTTGATTTCCAGCTCTTTCTCCCCTCACTAACCTTGCTTATGAAGATGCAAAGTTGCTGAAGCCGTTCTGTTTATGTATTAAAAGCCTTAATGTTTTCTGGTTTAGTAAGGTTTTTGGTGCAAAAACCAGCTGCATCAAGAGCAGGTTTTACTTTTAAGGGAATTGTCTTTCTGTTTTAAGCAACTTCCCTCTTTCAGATAACAGGTTGTTATCTGAATCAGAAGACATTTTGCTTTCAAGCAAATACTATGGTAAAACAGATTTGCTATGAAAAAATTTAACGCTTGTTCTCCTGTGACTATCTTTGTTGTTGAAGTGTGAAGAAAGCAAGGCAAAATATATAACAGAAAAAGTTGTTTGTATTTGCTTTGTATAAAGTGTTAGCAATGTGTGTGGTTGGTTTTAGATAACCTCAACTGAAATAGTATTCTAAAAGCCAAAAGAAAAATTCTCCCCTTTCATTAATAGCCTTTATAGGAAGAGGAAAGAAAGTTGGTCAGTATTAAAATAAACTGATAGATTGTGTCTTCATGGTCATACTGTTCAGACAATAAATTTTTTTAAAGTGTTCTTCTTAAAAAGTTAGAAGAAGTGATAGAAAAAATGGCAAATTAAAGCAGTTACTAAAAAACTTTATTACAGATTACAATGATCTCCAACTGCACAGAATTTGTGGATGTGAAGTTAAGAACAAATGAAAAGAAAATATTGAACACTTTGAATAAAGACAAAGACAAAATAACTATCAGGTATTTAAAATAACTAACAGGTATTTAAAACATACATTGAAAATTGGAAGTACCTTTTTAACAATAAATAAAATGAATTGTAGAGAAATATGTTTGTTTTCATGCATAGGTTTCCAATGGAGGGGAAGATAAAAACAAGAGAAATGAAAGTAAACTGGTAAATATTATATTACCTTTTTATTTTTTATTGAAAAACTGTCATTTTATGGAGGTTGAAGTCCCTGCTAAATTTTTTGTAATTTTGCAGAGGACCAGATCTTGTATTTTGTTGTTTCTGTTCTGAATTTCCTTTTTTTACCCACTTAAAAACTTAGGTTGTTCTTTGTTTACAGTATAGTTTATATATCAAACCCATTCTTCTTCCAGTCTCATTCAGGCTCAGCTGGGATGTATTCCTATTCAAGACTTTACTTTGACACAAGATACTGGCAGAATATTTAGAAATGGCTTGAGAGTTACTAGATGTATGGTAAAATTTAATCTTTTTTTCTGGTACATATCCTAGTAAGCTACATTTTAGTTTATTAACATAAGTCAATCTTCTTTTTACAGGGCTATCTGACTTTCTGGCATCATCTAAGAACAACTTCTCTGCTTTATTAAACTCTTTGATTTTAGCAAAGTGTTTCAGGTGCAGACTTTGGGAAAATTCACTTCACGTGTCTAAACAATTGGAAAAAATTGGTAGGTACTAGTTAAAAATTATTGAAGTGTAATCTTGACAGAGAATCAAAACTCCTAATTAGCCTGCTAATTTCTGTGGTGCTTACATAATTGAATTAGTCTGTTAATTACTTATTTGCCACAATTGAGTGGCACAGCTGTCAGAAGAATCTGCCATAACAAAAGTAAGCTGTTTAGTAATTTTCTTCAGGCTTTCAAAGTATTTCAGAATTGTTTTTATTCCTTAATGTTCCTCTCAGTATCCAAGGCATATTCCACATTGATGTGATTGCGTATCCCTGACTAGGCTGTGCCTTCCTTTACAGGCAGCTGTTGCTGTAGATCCTCTTACTTGTATGCATTAAAACCTTTAAATTCAAGTTGAAAAGGATAGGAATCATGAAATAGAAATCAATTTATTGTTCATGAGGTTCTTACACACATGATGATCAAAAGTTTCTAATGATCTTCCTTTCACTGTATCCTGTTACTGAATGAACTTCTGGCTGGAAGTACAGGCTTGTCATAATTATTTGAGGAGGAGTTCAGAAATTTTTGAGTCTTCTGTGTTATAAAAATGTAGTCATACTTGTTTGAGGTAGCAGTGTATCTTCCTGCTTTGATGTCTGCTCTTATCATACCTTCATGCTTTCAAAATTCACTGCAGCATTCTCTGTATTTCTTCTTTGGAGACACATCAGCTCTGCACTGAGCAGTGTAGAACAGAGATCTGCAAATGAGAGAATGGCTAAACCTGGAGGTCTATGGGGTGCAGTACCTTACAGCCTTGCCTGGTCAAGTGCAGAGGCTGTAATGCTTCATTCATGTGGATTCAAAGCAAGAGCAGGGCTTGCTAGCCTGTGCACAGCACAGTGCACAGTGCTGGGAACACACTCCACTATCCCACTGTGGCAATGTCAACACAGTCGTCTGAGGAATATGCCTCATGTTCAGCACTTCTGTGGAGTTGGGATGAGTGGAATAAATATGGCACTTGCAGTGTAGACAAATCCTTTCCTGTACACTATATTCAGTAGAATAAAGTCACGTTTAGTTTTTTAATAATATAAGTGGTGTATAAAGAGACATCTCTGTCCAATTTTCCTTTTTTGGGTACTTTTTCTTATGCTGTCATAGCTCTTGCAGTGTATGTTACAAAGACCTGCTAACTTCCAAAGTGTCACCTGTTCCCCTCACAAGCTTCTTTTGAACATTATTCTGACAGTTCACTCTTCTCCTGAATCAAACACTGAATTGATGCCTGTAGTATGATGTGATTTTTAACCTCTGCCTATGGCTGTTAATCTTATTCTGTTTCTTTTTGAAGTTAAATGAATTAAGTTCCTAGAAATTTGCTGATACCATGTAGCATATTCAGAAATCCTTAATTTTTAAACTCTTATCTCAGTGTGCTATTTTTGAACCTTAAAAATGCCTTATTAATCAGTATTTCCATTATAAGAGTGACTGTTCTTTGACTGACACTTGGTCTTACTGAGACTGATAATTCAGTTGAATTCTTACTGCATTTCTACAACTCTTGTCCAATAATGATGCTCCTTCTTGTTGCTGGATGGTATGTTTGATTTCTGTTTGCTTGTTCTGACAGGATAATGATCAGTTGTCATGCAAGATTTATGACGTTTACTACTTGTTCAATTTCATTTCCACACCCATTTATATTTTTGCTCGGAAGTATAGATGAAAATAAAGAGAAAAAGTCTTATTTATTTCTCTTCACTGGCAGAAATCCTTCTGCCCCTTTAGGAATTAGGATAAAAGCGTTAATCTTCAGCTTCAGTTATAAAGAAACAGGGCAGCAGCTCTAGCAGCAGAAGAAATATGTGAGAGTTTTCAGTCTTCAGACTGGGAGATGGTAAAAGATTTTTACCTAAGTCACACCCAAAAGATGTTCAAATACATATAAAAAGACAAAAGGTCTTCTGTTTCTCTAAATTATTAAATTCTTGAGTTAGGTCTTTTCTTATAAGATTATTGTAATGTCTTCCAAGAAGCAACCTAAAAGTATATAAAGAAGTTTCCCACTTAATTTTCAGATTTCTTATACCATTTTGCAGAACTGTGTGAGAAGGATCCAATACTCATTCTAATTATTTGGTACTATTTTTTACCTACAATCATTGTAGTTATTATAATAGGCTGTAGTGCCAGGTCAGTTAAATGCCTTTTCATATGCTGTGATAACTCTAAATCTCACTGGAAGTACTGCGAATCACGAAGAGAAATAAAAGTGTATGTGGAATTCTCTGCTTTTGTGGCTTACATGCCATGGGAAAACTTTTTGTCAAACCTGCAATGACTTGTAGAAGATTATAATAAATACTTGTTTTTCAGTGAATTTCATTATTAACTTGCTCAAAAACATTGAGGTCTTTATGATTTTAACATAATTAAATAATTTATTGAATAGGGAAAAAATTCTGAGACAAAGAATACTGCATGGCATACTTTTTTATCATACATATACAGAGCACATTCCTTGACTCTTGTAGAAAGCGATCTAAAATCTGTTTTACTGTAGAAAATGTAGAAGTTGTCATCATTGAAATATTATATGTTTTCATGTTTGGTTTGTATTGCATTTCTTTTTCTCTTTACTAATGGAGAAATTGAATAATACTGAAATACTTAATCAAATGAAAATAAATTTAGTGAGTTGCTGGGCAGAAAGCTACATCAAATGTAACAAAATTATTTATGCTTTGGGTTTACCTGCTGTAATGCAGTTGTTAGAATAATTTTAGGTTATTCATTGTCCTTTAACAGCATAAAACTTGTATACATGTTTTTCACAGGTGTATCACTGTCAAATGCTATGGTAAATGCTGGGCTGACATCATTTAAAAAAATTGAAGACATAAATGCGAGGGAGCTTGAATTGGTAACTTACTATTTTGTACATAGTTAAATATGGTAGGGAAAATACTGAGGATTAATACTGTTAGCAGCAAAAGCAGTATAGTTAATATATATTTGCTATATGATCATAGCAAAATTTAGATGTTTAGGTGGTTTATTCATTTTAACTAGCAGAATTGAAAAAGCTGTGTAGCTACTGCTGGTTTTCCTTGAAAATCTTTATGATGTTTTGTTGTAGCAAATTTAATGTGAATGATAATTTCACTGATTTGGCTGGCTGTGGAAAGCAGGTGCTTAAATATGTAGAATTTCATCATTAACATGGTTTGAAACAAAGGACAATATGCACTTCTCTATTAGGAGTGTTGGAAAAATATAGAAGAAAATATGTATTTACAGTTTCTCTTAGTGTATCTTAATTATGAAAATCTCAAATTTTGATTATTGCAAGTTTGAGATAGGAGTAGAATAAAAATCTTCCAAATCATCTCTAAAGCACTTCTTATTTTAGGAAAATGTTACCCTAGGACTGGTTCTTTGGCTCTTGGCTTCTTTTCTGCAGAAACTGTTATTACAGTGTTCTGGAAGATATTACAGATTTCTAAGTCTTACTTGGGTTTTTCTGTTTTGACTTTGGAAATTTGATTTCTCATTTCTGGCTCCTTTTGTGTTTTTTCTTGTCATTTGTTCTGTTTTAGTTAAAGCTTGTGCAACATAAAAGAGTCATCTCATATAAAACCTGAGTAGTCATTGGTAGTTGATTGGCTGTTAACTGAACAGAAGCAGTAGCAACGTGAAAAAGTGTTGGAATTTTCTTTTGGTAATGTTGCTATTCTGGGCATCACTGACAGTAGAGAACCAAGAGTGAAAGGGGCTTTTGTTGCTAACATAATTACTCAGGTGACTTTGATTCTTTGGATTTACATCTTTGCAGATTTTAAACAGACATCCTCCTTTTGGAAACCAGATAAAAGAGTCTGTTTTGCACCTTCCAAAATATGAACTTGAAATTGAACAGGTACATTCTTTTATATTTATTTTAAGGTTTTATGCTGGTAATATTAAATGAGAAAGCAAATACTGAATTTAAGAAATTCTGAGTCTTCACAGATAGAAGATCACACAATATTGTGACCTCCTTCCAGCTTAGTAGGTAGAATGAAACTCCTAAATCTCGAAGGAGAGCCTTGGAACAGACATTGCCCGGGATAGATTGGCCTCTCTCATTGATAGCATTTTATGTTACAGATGTACACTGGTACATTCACATTGTAGCATTATATGTGAGTCTGAGAGGTCTCTTCTGTCTTGAATTTAAACAAACCCTAGAGACAGCAAAACACCCAAATAAAGCTTACTGAAATGGTATTAACTCATGTTTATTTTCCACAGCACACTTAGGAATATAGAGAAACAGTAAATTATTACATTAACCTAGCTTGTGCCCTTTCAAAGGAAGGGTACAATTCTGTGTGTAATCAAGAGCTTTGAGGTTCTGATATGCATTTTATCTTTATATGGATCACAAAGACACTCTAGCTTTCCAAAATGCAAAATTTGAAAAGTAACCTTAAAGTTGGTAGAAATTAAGACACATTTGAAGTTAAGAACTCAATAGATGTGGGAAATTCTGTTGGTATAACAATCAGTTCTAGTTTACTTTCCATTTGACCTAATACCAGATGAGGAGCTCAGTTCTCAGAACAAAGATTAAACAATTACAAATATCTTATAGAGGAATGTTGGGATGCCAAAATATCAAAATATAACTTCTATATAACGGGTCTTCTTCTTGCATATTTCTCTTTGCATTTGTCTTTGATTCTCAGTACTGAACAGAACTTAGGATATTCAGCTTACGGCCAACTTAGTACAGAAAATTAGTGTCTGAAAAATTACAACAAAAAATAAAAATTGTACCACAAATTCAAATTGCTTAAGTCAAGCTTTTGCACTTGTATCAACAGATAGAAATTTATGGAAGGGCATATATTTTACTTTGCATATTTTAGCAGTTATATCCTCTGTATCATTTTCCCTAGCTTCCCAAATACAGTGACACATTGGCCGAAATCTTAGTAACCGTCAAATTAACAAACTATGAGCGGCTACAGACAAAGAGAACAGCACCAGACTTTCACTATGTTACGTTGGTCATAGGAGATGCTGACAACCAAGTCATTTTTAATCAGAAAATTATGTATGTATGATCAGCTTTTCTTTGCCTCACATCGTTTTATGGTGTTGGCTTTTCATCTGTTCTGTGACTTGCAGTTTTTTCAATACTTCCTACTGATGTCTAATAGTACAAAATTATTCTTTATCCTACAGCATTTTCTAGTCACTGTTGTCATTTAAAATGCTACACAAGATTCAGAAACCCCCAAAGCATGCCAGTGTGCTTGTCAGTGCAGAGAGCACATGTAAATATCTGTTCAACATCAGTCATAATATGGAAAAGTCATAATAATTTTCCCATAAATATAAAACAAGTAAAATACCTACTAAAAAGACAGATAAACCAGTTGTTACTTACTCCTGTTAGCTATATTTCTTTTAAAAATTGTTTTTTTCCCTCAGAGATGGATTTAAATTCTCCAGTTGGCTAAGAGATGCTTGGAGCAAATGGGAAAAGAGAAACAAAATCTTTTCCAACAGCTTGACCTTAATGAGAATTCTGGCTGAAATCTGGCACTTCTGGCACAACTGAAACTGATCTGCAAGATGCTGGCCCTCTTACTACCATAAATCATACATTATTGAAAAGTTATTCTTAGGCCAATTATCAAGCAAAACTAAAGAACCAGGACCAAATACAGGCTCTTTCACTTGGTTACAGATACCATAGTATGCAGTCGTGTTTTCATTGTCTTTGTCTAACAACTTTGCTGATGCATTACAGGGATTCTGTGCTGCTGAAAACTGGAAATTGGATGAAGAAAATTGAAGTTAAAAGAGCTATTAAATCAGAAGACATTAGTATAAATTTAATTAGTTCTGATTATGGTAGGTTAAGGTATTCTTTGAATTAAAACCATATGCATAAGATTTTGGAACAAATTACTAAAACACTTTCTATTAAGCCAAAATATAATGAAGTGAGCTGGTCTGGAAACAAACCTCTATTACATGTGTTTTACTGGGTTGCATACTACCTCTCACAATTACTTATGAGTTTATTTAATTTACTACCACATTGAGGAACTGGGAAGCATCAAAACTGTTACTAGGAGACAGTATTTTGCTCTGTTGATACAGATTGGGATTCTCTTTTGTCCTTCTTCAAGTGAGTTAACTTGCAGCAGGGATAGCCTATCAGCTTGACAGGTTATTTATGCTGAGCAGAGCTATCTTTGTGAATGGTTAGGTTTTGCATTGTAGTGAAGAGGTGTTGGATATGGATTCATCTCCACTTTGGTAACAAGAAATTCCTACAGCTGAAAATGTTGTGCTTTACTGTGTGCAGATTTAAACATGTCCCCCTCAGTGTCAATTCCCATACAATTGGAACCATAGCAGAAAATGAATACCTTATGACCTTGAAACACAAAACTTTGAAAAACAATTTACAAATAGACTGGCTCCATTAAATTCTGTCATCATGCCCCACCAGTAAAGAAGAGTGCTGTGTGTTAGGTTAACTGAAGTGTAGTTGATGCTTCCATGGTAAATATTGACATTGAGATTATTACAATAATCAAGGCTGGAATAATCTATATTTCTATAGCTAGACCTATGGCTCTGGAGAAAGAAGGGTTTTCTAACTACACAGTTTAAATTGTCCTTTTATCTACACGTTGTACTGAGTTCGGTAAAACTCCGCACAACAGTTAATTTTTCCAAAACTGGTAAAAGTGAAATTAGACTAAAACCAGGTCTTCCTAGTCTCTACTTATTTTTAAGTATGTTCCTATTTCAGACGTAAAGGAAATCTCACATTTTTAAAAAACCTGTCTGGTTTTCCAGCAAATTTTATTTCCCTAATAAAAGACAAGATTACTCTCTTTACAAAGGGTGTGTCTCAGTCTCTCGTGAATATTGGCCTTCAACTTGAGAAGCATTATCAACGTACTCATTTCATGCCTTTGCCAGTACGGAGCCGCTGATACTTCTGAACACTGGAGTACAGTTTAAAAGTTAAAATTTTATCAGCAGTGCAAAGCCATAGATAAATGTAGTTTTAATACAATACAAGAACATTTGGTTAAAGGAACTAATTTTGTTTTTCTTTTAGTAACTATGTCTTTAATTCTAAAAAATGTTTGGGGTTTTTAATCTCAATCCTAAAGAATCTGGTCATACAAGAGTGTGCTTTAAGGGCAAATTATTTAAAAAAACTTCCATAATCTTTAAGTAACATTTACGTGCTTAAATACTTTAGAACACTGAAGATAATACGTAGTATAGAAGCAGTTTAAAGCAGCTTTAATATTTTTGTCTTTTTTTTTTCCAAGTTGGCCTTGATATACAGCAAATATATACAGCCTTCTACTTAACACCAAAAACAGAGGGACGTAAGGTGGTTACAAATCAAAAATTGAAAGCTGAATCTACACTTGATATATGTTATGGCTCACCCCAAAGCCTGCCAGCAGCAGAAGTAGATACAGGTAAATGGTCAGACCACAGTATCTGGCTACTACCAAAGTCAACAGAAAATTGAATTTTGCTTTCACTAGGGAACTAGATCTTTATTTATCCCTGCTGTTTCTTTCTCAAAGATAATAAAAATACAACTGTGGTGCTTCTACTTGTAAAGTACTAGACTGCAATTCTTTGATGATTTTGAAAGTAAGAAAAATCGTGGGTGTTTGATATCCAATATTGCTGTTTGAATTTCTGTATTTATCTAGGAGGCAGATCTAAACAGGAGATTGCTTACAAGAAATATGGAAACAGAGAATGCAACCACCGCTGTAAAAACAAAAATGTGTGCGGGCATGACTGCTGTGAGTTTCATTAAATTACTACTTCTGATACTTTTAGAGAAATGCAATTTGGAACAGCTCCCATCATACCAATGGCTACGTTACCAGAAACAATACAAGCAAGAGAATAGGGCCTGAGATGTTATGATGCCGTCATAAAGCAGTTACAAGTAGCTTTGGCAATAGCACTTTTATAGGCACTACAATGACTAATAATACTTTTTGTACTTAGCATATGGTTTTAAAAAATGTCAAGCTTATAATACTGTTATATAAATACTGTGTTAGATCTTGTAGTTAGGATGTTAAATCTTTTAGAATCTTTTAACAGAAGATACTAAGCTTAGTGGCAAAGTTTTTCAAAGTCATTCGAAAATGATTAGGATTTATCCCTTATAACTAATCTAAAGATTATTTTGCTTCATTTTCTCAGGTAAAACTGGAGTACCTCCAAAGTCACAGATGAATGGAGACACAAAGTTTTCTTCATACCTAGCTGATTTAAGGAGCAGGAACTCAGTTTCATCTATACCCCCAGTAAAACGGCTAAAGGTTCACTTGAATGCAGTCAGCCATTTTATAGGTTTCTTTTAATCTGTTACATATTTGTAGGCATATGGCATTTGATAGGTAGTGCTTGGTGAGGTTCAGAGGCATTGTTAGAAGGTACTGCACTGTGACTTGGTTTGGCAAAATATGACCTGAATTAAACAAATTCATTCACAAATGGTATTCATTAGTCATGTTACAAGAGTCCTTTTTTCACTGGCAGGTATATCCATTTATTTATAAGAAAACCATCCCTATTAGTTTTAAACTTCTGAAAGATTTCATGGCTCGCACTTTATTCCTCTGAAATGTAGTGTTAAACTAGGTCTTTCTGCAGCAAGAATGACATTTGAGGTATTGGAGGGTTTTATTTCCACTTCACAGTTTTGTTTGCTTGCTTGTTTGCAGTAGAGGATTATTCAGCCTACAGCTAACAGATGAGAGTCAACCAGTCTGGCTTTGCCAGGGTGCTTGGATACCTCCACTAGAAGCACATAATTCAAACCTTTTTAACTGAGTGCACTAGATAAACAGATATCAGAAAGGTTTTATGACATTTAAATATTATGCTAACTTACAATATTAATTGTCATTAAACTTGTAAAAAATAATAGTTCTCAGTATGTTTATATCTTATAAGTTAAAATGTTTTGCTTTCTTTAGATGCAGATGTTAAATCAAGCTGAAAATGTGGATCTCAAACAATTTGTTTTTACACCTAAGTCTTTACTGCCAGCCTTGCCAAGGTACTATTAAGAATTGTTTTGTGAATAAAATTATTTCGCAACTTTCTGCAGCTGTTTTACTGACATGCCACTGATTTCTTTTTTAAACAGGTCTAGCAATAAACTGTCATCATCACCTTCAGTGGACCAGGTAGATAATATTAATACCTTAGAAGTATCTCAGAAACAACTGCAATCCTGGAATTGTGGAGAGAGTAGTAAGTTATTGCTAATGTTTAAAATTACAATGTTCAAATGCTTCATATTTTTCTGCCACAGATAAAAGCACACACTGTTTTTCAGATGCTTTGAATGTGGACTTTGAACAGAGAGATGATATTTGGGATGATATTGATGATGAGAAATTGGTATTTGCCAGTAATTTTGTCAGTAGAGAATTAGGTAAGGTTATTTCAACAAACTTTTTTCTTTCCTACATACAAATTATTCTACAGGTTATTATTTGAGAATAAATTATTAAAGTATATAATGAATAGTACCACCTGAAATTTTTGGTTAATTGACTGGACTGACAGGTTTATTATTCTGCCTTGAATGTCACATATATTGTGACAAATCCAATACAGAAGGGAGAGTTGAAAAAGTCACAATTAAAATTTCTTGATGGCCTGCAACTGCATAATTGTTGTTGCATAATGTATACTGACTGTATATCACTGCTTATCTTTATATTAGCCCAAAACCCAAAGAAGAAATATTTCAAGTGTTAAGACACTTCCATAATTTTCTAAGTATTATTTATCGTATCATGGGAAGTATTTAGAAGGGGTTGTGGTTGCTTCTCAACCCTGTTTTTAAAACTTTCATTCTTTCACAGAACATGGAAATACCTGCCTTCAAAGTCCAGATGAATGGCAGCCCCTCTGCCAGTATACAACAAGCAAAGCCACAAATAACATTTCAAAAGAGTAAGGCTTACATAATTTACTACTGTTTTATTCAGTATAAAATATTGTCTGTATTTCACATGTATCTGTGTAATTAAATATATAGAAGGTTGTTCACTCATAAAAGTGAGTGAAATTTCAATGTTTAAAAGGTATGAATTGTTGAATGATTTTAATTTAGTTTTTATTTAAGTGTGCAGGGAAATAAGTAGAAAATCCTGAACTTCACAGCAAATAATTTTGCCCCTCTGTAAAAATACTGAAATTATTTAACTTGGTGTTTTCAGTTCATGCACAGTACAAGATGAGACCAATATTCAGAACTCAGATGTTTCTGTGGTCAATAGCACATCAAAAGTGAATTTATCTGTACAGAATAGAAATATAACTTTGGTGAGTAAAAATATATTGATAACAGAATTTTCTATTATTAGAGTACTTACTGTGTACATACATTTGCCATATGACTTATGAATCAATTAGGATATCCTGAATTTCTGAATGTCTCTGTGTTGTCCAAACCTGCATGCATTCTGTGTTCAGTGGGATATTCCTAATACAAAGAAATAGGATATGAATTTACTTGATATAGCATGATCTCAAAACTATTGACTCAATTTGGTAGTTTTTCTGTCCAGTATAGAGTTAGACTCATCACATGTTTGGTCCCTGTCAAACACCATAATATCCATTAAATATCAGTACTTCATAATTCATCAATCTGAGAGTTTCAGTTGGTTTAACCATATATACTTTTTAACTTTTATGTTGCAGTTCAGTTTTCAAGAAAAAAAACATCCAACTCCTTCTCAAGAACAAAAAAATGTACAGTGTTCTTCCATCCCAGAAATAATCTCAGACTCTGCTAAATTCACTAGGAAAGATGATTTTTTTATTTTCACAAAAGAGCAGGAAAAAGAAGTGGATCCTAGGTAATAAAAACTTATATATGTTTTTCTGTTTCCTCAGTGTTCCAGTGCTTAGTTCTTCATGGAACACAGACTATTAGGCAATGTGTTAATATTCATTGTTAAAAAGTTTAGTTTTGACAATAATAGTAACAATTAACTTTTCTTAAGAGACATTACTTAAAATTATATTGCTTGTCTTGGTTTCTCTTGACTCTATATAGTGTTCCAGATTCCATAGGTTTTGATGTGCTATACCTAATTTGTTTGTTTGCTTAATCTTCTTTAGATTTCTTCTTGATGATGAAACCAATGATGTCAAGCCCTTTCTTGGAATATTTGATGGTATTTTGTAAAACATGTAAACAAAATACATTGTAAGTGCTGGGGAAAACTTACAGTGAATTTTACAGTGAAGGCTACAGTTAAGAGAATTTGATTTCTGTTGTATACCAGTTTGTCAATAGCTGGATTGCTGCACAGAGTATATAATAACAAAACTGGTGTCTAATTTATAGAATATAAGAAATAATATCTTGTTTTACAAGTACTTAAGTATTTTTGTTGACCTTGCTGTTTTCAGGATTATAAAGAAAAATAGTGAAATGTGTCAAAGGAGAATAGTTCATAAATTGAGGGTACTTTTATAGATAACAGAAAATCCCATTAGAGAAAGTAAGGGTTTTGAAGTAGTGTTTGTAGTAACATGTTCTGCTTCTCAAGTAATCTCTAAGTGAATGAAAGACTCTTTCCTTGGAAATTTTTTAATGTTTCTTTGGTTTTTCATTCAGTTTCTCTAAATCTGAATTTTTCATAGTGCTGATTCTGTAAAATAATTAGATTTATAAATAGAAGTAATAGAATGGTAAATTATTCTAGATTCTAGATATTCCTTTTGACAGTGCCATGAACGTGTTAATAAAAAAAGTGCAACTTAAGCAGATATGTTTCCAGATTCTCAGCAAACCAGTTGTTAAATGTCTGTAAAAACACTCTAAAACTCTGTTCAGTTTCATACCCAAGGTCATAAAATGGACATTCATGGGTCCTAATACAGATTTAGGCACCAGGCATTGGATTTGGATATCTCCTTGTAGCTTTAGTGTTTGAATAGTAGACCTTGCAAGTTCAACAGTTAGTGGAATATATGATATTGCCTGAAATCCAAGAGAATGTTAATTTTTACTGTTAATTGTTCAAAATGTGAGGAATTAAAATGTTACAATCACATGTGGAACATTAGCTGTCTGTTCTTTCAACATTGTTTGTGGTGCAACTAAATGCAGCCATGTTTTGCTGCACTATCAAGTTGTAATTTTCTCAGCTAATAACATTTTGCGTGACTCCAGTATTTCCTTATGCTTTCGACTTAATGTAACTCTTTCTCTGCATGAAAGAATGGCCTAATCTAAGCAGCCTCAATACTCACCCCTCAATATGTTTTTGACTATACAAATGCCAGCAGGCCCAAGCTTAGCTCACCTTTTTACACCTCAAGTATTTTATTACATCTCAAAGTTATAGTATGTCAGATCTCTTTTTGTCAGATTTTTTTTAAATTAAGCTTCCAAGCTGATGTAATTCAGAATTACTCTACTACTGCTACATTTAGCTCAGCGGTTCTAGTCATGTACACATTCCAGTTCTGTGTCAGAGTAAGATTTAAGAATGCAGATTTTATTTCCTGCCCATCACCATCTTCTGATTTCCATGGTAAACAGATGGCTCCCAGGCAGATACAGTAGAGTGTCTCAAAAGATGCTTCATATAAATGACCAGGGGACCAAAACCCCAGGTCACACCCCAGAAGGTAAGTGTTGACATAGTTATGGAGAGCTATAATTTGCATTGTTTAATTGAATCCCATTAAGTGATAAACCTAGTTCACCTGGACTCCCTGTCTAGTCACTAGAAACAGGCAGACACTGTCAGAAGATATTTCAGATTGTAAGTGGGCTGAATTGCTCTCTGGTGGAGCTCTCCAAATTACCTGTGATGAGAGTGACATGGAGAAGCTGGTGTGCTATAATTTCACAGACAGGCTCACTGAACTTTGCCTTGCTTGTTCATGTGAGACACTGAGTTCCTTTATCCATGCAAGGATCTAACTTCCCTAAGGTGAATAAAACGGCAAAATGTGGCTGTGCTTTGTTTCAGGTGCTGACCAAATGCTAAAAGAGACTAATTAAATTCAACAGGATATCATCAGACATTTTCACTAAGCTACTAACAATGAGTCAAAGGCAGACTAAAGTACATAGAAACATTGTTAGAGTCTAAACTGATCCTTATTTCAATTCTACATAGAGTTGAAACATTAAATGCATGGCTTGAGTTTCAATCAGTGGGATTGCGTAAGTAATTCTTTGGGGATAGAGCAGGATGCCACAGACTTTAGTCTGGGGATGATTCTACAAAATTTACATTATAAAAAATACTGTTTCCTATAATAGAGTAGCGAAAGAAAATTCAATGTGATGAGAAGTCAGATTTTACTATCTTACTTGTGTGATTCTCCATAATAAAATACATGCTTATACCTGCTTTTAATTTAACTTCAACTTCCTTATATGCTTCCTTGTCCTATCACACATATTGATTTCAAAATATAAACTGAGGTCAACCATATTTGTGCCTGAAGAAAATGCAATATGCACTCAAAACCCATAACCTTCAAAAATAGTGGGAAAATAAGTATAGTGTTTAAACATGTTGCCAGACATATTTTTGTATATGGTAAGTTTACAGCATACAGAATACTGCAAATGTATTGTAACATAATTTTCATTGTGTGGTGCATGTCTTGAGCACATTTTAATTATGTAGGCTTTATTCCTTTATTTGAAGATGCTCATGAGTTAAACATTACAGTAATTGTTAAAATAAGAGCAGTTGCAACAAGTCAGACTCTTGTTATTTGGCTGTATTTTTACTTAGATATACCTTCACAGAATAGTTATATGATGTATAAAAGTTGGTGCTCTTAAAGATAGTCAGAATAATGATAAAGAATGAACAGAAGTCACCATATGAAACCAATATACACAAAATATTTAAAATCATTTTGCAGAGCACAAATGATACCACTCTAATGCATCATTATGACAGTATTGATGGTACCTTTTCTGAAAGGAAGGGTGTCTTGCATTAGCTCTTAATGTCACCCCGTCTGCATTTTATGTAGATGAGCAAAAGAGCTGTATCATGTCAATTGTTTTACTGCCAGAATCTTATATCTCTGAAATGAGATCTGTGAATGCCTGGGTTTTTTTCCAAGCTCCTTTGCTTAACAAGGAAATAGAAAAGAAGGTACTAATCAGGGTAAAATTCTCTTCCTGCAGAGGGCTAATAACACATTGAATTTTTGGAAGACTTTCATGAGAACTAACTGAGGCACATACAGTGTTTTCAGTGATGAATTTCAGCTTGGCTGAAAACAATCACATAAAAAAAGGGCAGGTGTTTATTGGCTGCCACTGTTCAGTTGAGATAAAGGCCAACCTGGCTGAGCCATGCTTCTGTATTTGTTCTTGAAATCTGTATCACATTAAATTGTATCAGTTTAAGCCTTCACTTTTCTCCCAGTGTTATAACTCCTGGTCTCCATGTGCCCTGGACGGGCATTTCAGATGGAGTGGGCTGGGGTAAGGACTGCACATCTGTAAGGACTAGGGGCCCTTGGGGCCCTTTTGTCACTGGTCTGTCTCTAGGCAATGCTGATCACTGTTGCTCTTCCCTCTGCTTGTGAAGTGACTGGAAAAGATGTGCTATTGTTAACTTGCAGTCCTGCCCTTACCAGGAGTCCCAGTCCAGACTGTTCATACCAGTTAAGGAGAGTGGTCTCCCAGTTTGCTTTAGTGTGCTACCTGCCACGCTGAAACACTACCCTGCCACTACACTTCGGGAAATGTGCTTTGAGTGGTCCCGAGTCTGTCCTCTTGTGCTTTTTAAATGGATGATTTCCATGTCCCAGGACTTGTGGGGCACATCTAGTTGATGGTGTGTGAAAATGTTAACACATTTTGCAGAAATGCAATAGATGGTACTGGGTGGACATACTTCACATAAAGAAGGTGTATGTCCTTTCAAATATAATAAAAAGTGCCTAGATATAATAACAAATAATTTCTTCCTGTATTTAATGTATATTCCATGGAACTAGCATGTCTTTTTGACTGAGGCTAGATGGCAATTTCTACATTTTAGATAGCTGAGCACAGGGAATAAGGCAAAACATTTTGTTTTAAAGGCTGCAAGGGTATTTTGTTTATATAAAGGAAACAATGTTTCTTTTGTAACTGTGAAACTTTCTATTAAAGGATGCATATAACTTTCAAAATAAAAAGACACTTATAACTGTAAATGGCTATGATATATTTGCTGTTCCCCCCCACTTAGAGGCAAAACCTATTTATGAGGCTTTATTAAGTGCAAATAATTCCCATGGCTTCAGCACAGAAGAATCAGCTGCAGAATATAGTCTTATTTGCATATAAATGACATGACATGATTTCTGCTCAGAAAAGTATATTGAAAAATACGTATTTCTACATTGGAAACCTGATATTCACACATATTAATATCAGCTTGCGTAACTTGTTTTAAGCTGCTGCATGTTGATACCTGATCACACCTCCAGCTAGATTCAGGCTTTATCCTTTGAAATTATGGATTTCTTCTTTTGATCTAATTAAGCTATAATTTAGAGAAATAGATTCCAAAACATTTATCTCATCAGTTTAAGCACTTAAAAGTACTCAGAATATTCATCAGTACAAGTGGAAAACTCTGAAGTTGGCACTTTTCCTTATCTCCAGTACTGTGAATTTGTGATGTGAGAGAATTCCTGTTCTTTGGGTGAGACAGAAAAAGGCTGCTAACTTGCTCTAGTCACTTTAATAAATAGTAGGATGTAGTGGAAGTAGACACAGAAATATTACTCTTTTTTTTTAATGCTTTAATCTGTGTAGTAATACAGTGAACCTTGCCATTGAACTCTGTATATAATTTTCACAGATTCTTATTGTATCCTGCTGTGCCAATACCTTTGTTGGTGTTTCTTTAAGCAGCCAAGCCGCGCATTTGGGACAAGTGTTCACCAACTGACAGGCTCCTGCTGCTTCTTAGATCCATCCTAAAATAAAAGAAAGATGTTGGACAGACAGGCATTAAAAGGGTTGGAAGAGACCTGCCACATCTTGGTTTTCAAATTCCTGCCTGGCAAAGGTCTTAGTGAGTTGAATGCCATTGCTGGAAGCAATAGGTTCTCTGCTTAGAGAGATTGATCTGCCACAGTGAATTGTCATTCATTTTGAATGCCTCATGGAGAGCTTGGCACTGTCTAGTAAAGGAAAAGTGAAAGTAGTGCTATCTAGAAACTTGGATGTGCAAATCAGAACCTCCTTTTTAGCAATTTTCTCCAGTTTATAAAGGCTATTAAATTATCTGAATGAAAATAAGGCAGTATGGTTTATTACTATTTTTCCTGGTTGTGGTGTAATATTTTAGCTGTTGTAGTCCAGACTTGTTAGGTTCCTGGGTGTAGGAAATACACTTCTTTTATCCCAGAACTCTATCCTTGTGTCTTATATGTTATGCCTAGAGAAGGTTTTTCTGTCTAGTTGGGAATTTCTACTCAAAGAGTAGTCACCCAGCAGCTGTATCATTAACATTTTCACTATCTTCTCAATTATAAAGATTTTAGGCTCTGAGGTCAGTTTATTTTTTAAAAATTGTACTAACAGATGTAAACAGATGTAAAAGGTGACCAAAGCATCAGCACATTATCAAATAATTTTATTTCTGAAGTATGGCAGCAGAAGTGATAAAGAAAGTGTTGGCCATGAAATAGATATGCTTATCTTGTGATACATCCTCGAGATGCATTTCAGAAACTGGAGGCTTGCTTAGTGAGGAAAATAACCCGTGTTAGGAAGATAAGAGGTACAAGTGGATGGATCTCCCTGCCTGTCTCCTGGGTGTGATTGTCCCAGACAACCATATTAGCAGAAGCTTAGACGCATTCTTAGCTTCTGGAATGGATTTGCTGAAGTGACAGTGCATACTGAGGATGATGGTAAAAGGATGGGCAGTGTATTCTGGAAGAAAATAAACTTGGCAGCTTGCAATGGTGGAACACAGCTTCAGATAAGCATGTGGTTCAATAGAAATTAGTCTCTGTCTATAGACTTTATAGCAGCCGATCAGACCTGCTCTTTCAGTTCAAGCAGTTAATAATATCTCAGCACTGTAGCTTAAGGGATACAATTTTCAAAATTATTGTAGTGTGGGACCGATAAATTTCAGCACAAAGAAGGCACTATTCCGTATAATTTATTTTAGATTTCCATCTAGGGTATGTTCTGACACTCCACATGAAAGTCAAATTGTCCATGTAAAATGGTTTTCGGGTGATAAGTTGACCCCTGGGGTTTTAGTAAAATAATAGATTCAGAATTCCATCTGACTCTCCAATCTATAAAAGCTAGTTATCAGCTGTTTGAAGGATTTGATAAGAAAGGGGGAAAAAGAGAGCTTTTGTATAGTGACATTTTTCTCATTAATGGGGACAATGTAAGAATCACAAACTCCTTCTGGATTTTGTAGTAAATACTCTGCTGATGTGTTCCAGGAGGTAGTTGTTCTGTGTGAGGAGTGTATGCGTCTAATCCTCTACATGCATATGGAACAAGGAGTATTTCTAATAGACATGTACAGCCCGTCAAAAGAAGGACGTTTACTGTGCCATCATCTGGCCATCATTTCTAAATGTATTCTACCACCAGAGCCTACTTCAGCAGCAGTTCTGCTGCAGAATGACTGCCTTACCGTGCCTAGAGACATGGTAGAAGAATAAAAGGTATTTTTCCTGCCAGCATTCTTCAATATTTAAATGTAGTGCAAAATGAATAGTAACCTGAAAAGAAATTAAGTGTTAAGTTCTTGTCTGAACACTTGTATAGGACCTGCTGTGATTTTTTTCTAGTTTTGTTATTTAATTGTATTTTCTTGAGAATACTTAAAAATAGTTCCTACTGTAACTTGAGACTTTACTGTCAGTTTAAGTAGATCCAAAGTTAAGTAAAGGCTTTGTTGCATTTTGTTTTAGTAGATGGGTATATCTGCATGTTCATGCAGCATTAGTGAGTAACAGGGGAAAGGTGACAGTAAGGACCAGTCATTGTAGAAGCAGCTTGCTTAATAAAATGCTAAAAGCATGTTTACACCTAGTGCATTTGAGTTCCTCTTTGAATTTTGAGCAAAGAAAATACCTCCTGCTTTTAAAAAACAACTGTGCTCAAGAAAATAGGACTTTTCTGCAGTCTTTGTATATGAAAAGGATTGTCGCAAAGAAAAACCAGAGTCTCTCCTCAGTTGTTTGTGATGTTCCTGTACCTCCCCTTCTAGTGTGGGTGGTGAACATTGAGCTCAGTGCAGAATTACTGTTATACTCTGTTGCTGCAACTTTTGCAGGTGTGAAGAAAGCTACAAGGAGGGCACTCATTTGCCTCCTGTGTTCTGGAAGGGGCAGACATCTCCTCCTCTAAGAGGAACTGAGCAGTGCTCAGGAGTGAAGATACCTGATGGTCCCAAGTTGGGTAGAGAAGGGAGATGTAGTGATCTGAGATCTTGTAGGCGGTGTTGTGGAGGAGCTAAGACCTTGCTTGTGGGAGAGAGCAAGCTTTGGAAGTTAGAGGAGAAAGGTAAATTTCCTAGAGCAGGTGTCTGTGGTACTTCTGTGAACCATTTCAGGAATTTTCAGATTGGAAAGAGGACTGGAAAGAAATATTTACCCTGCAGTGACACAATGGGAAAATTAATTTTCAAGCTTTTCTATTAATTATAGCTCTCACAGATCAGACTTATTATGATTTAAAGATCAATTTTATCCTCCCATTCCAGTAACACTTGCATTTATAAATCTGGATTCTGTGTGTATGCTCATCAAACAAAAACATCTACCTAAACACAATTGCTAATTCTGGGTCCTTGTGGACAGGATGAAAAAGAGCTAACTACTCTTACACCTTACCTCTTCCTTGGTTGGTTTTAGCTTTATAGAGATAACTGAGTGTTAGTCCTGCAAGTGGGTAAGTTACATCAGATGTGGGACAGGCCTGCTCCCTCACTTGAATGAAGTCCTGCTCGTTCAGGTGTGTATGAGCTGTACTGAGATCTACTGGAGTGTGCTCAAAAGCAAAGCATCTGTTGCATTCTTAAAGTGCTTTACTTCTGGAAGAGCAGATCTGAGAACCAGAAGAATTTATTAATAACTCTGACTTCTGCTATTGACTGGATTTAATCAGCATTAACACTTTCCAAAGTAGCTGTATATTTTCCTTTGGGTTTTTGTCACTATGAGGCTGATTCGAAAATATGTCACCCAATTTCAAGCTTTCAGGTGTTAGTGCTTAAACATTTACCTTTCCACTGAGGTAATTATCGTTTGTATTTGTGGTCCTAGTTAATTGTAGGCCTCACCTTTTGCTTACTTAAGCCATGTGAGAAATTGTTTCCTTTCCTGGAGTGGGATGATGCACAGAAGGAAGTAAAGTACTTTATCTGTATTCCTCCATACCTCTAATATTGGGAAATGCTGGGCTGCTAGGTTGTCAGGTGCTGTAGCTGTGTAAGTATTCACTGAGAAATCTGTGAGTGCAGCCATAGGAGTTGGTGTCAGACATGAAAACATCATGATCCAGCCCTGGAAGGAGAGTCCCAGAGCTCTGCATCAGGGAACGCACACAGAGCAGCCACGTGCCTGGCATCAGCCTCGTCCAGGACAGGGATAACAATCCATTACCCCAGCAGAGTAAGTTTAGTGAAGAAGCATTGGATAGATATGGGAGGGACTTTTTTATAACAACACAACTTTTAATGCGGGAGTGGGGTGTCTGTTCTAAGACTTTTAATTCAGGACATAACACGACTAAAAAGCAAAACAGGAGGAAAAATAGTGGACAAAGTATTGCCTCCTTCAGAGCTTTAGAAACCACCTGTTTCTTACATGAAGCACTGAGGCTTCGAGGGACAACTCTCACCTTCATGCCTGTAGTTTGCCTTTTCTCCCCTGTAGACAGACTTTATGCAGATGCCATTTTGTCTACTACTATACAAGGTTGTGCTGACTGGCCAGATACTTTTGGAAGTATGACTGGAATGTGCTTGTGAAGATGTGGAAACCTAATCAGTAATGAAAACAGTCACTGAGTATAAATCCCTGTTCTGTCAGAAAAGCTTGTTGACGCTGTGGAGCTCTACTCTTGCCCCATGTCACTCAGCTGTTGTACCACGCCAGTTGTTATGTGAATCATCTTTTGAAAAGCCTGTCTCTTATCTCTTGGTAATGCTGTTACTGACAGAAGAAAGTATATATGTACAAAGAGCACAGCAGACTCAAATGTTACCTTCCACTGTTGTATTTCACTCATCCTTGAATTGGAAAGTAGCCTTTGTTTCATGTATGTGGCAAATGAACGAACATTAATGAAACAGAGGTCCTAAATCCTGCTTAGAATTGTCATTGACAGCTATTTATATATTTTCAATAGTATTTTTAATTTGGAGCTTAGTCATAACTCACCAAGATGTAGTTCTGCTTGTTAGCTATAGAGGTGGTTGAAAGGGCTTGGGATGCTCCAAGATTTCATCCCAGCTTAATAGCATTCCTCATTGCCTTGAAACTGTGCTAGGCTGTGTATCTGTAGTGAAAGAACTAAAAAAAGAGCAGCAGCAAATTGACATTTCCACTCCTTGTGTGGACAGAATGGGAAATGAGGAGCTCTTTGTCACCAAGTGGAATGGGCAATATAATTCCAAGTACCGGCTACTATTTTTAAACAGTTGTGTCTTCCTACAGACCCAGAAAAGAGATTTCAGGCCATATTTCTTTAAAAAGGTCATTGAGGAATACAACCCCCAGGATGCACCGCACACTAAGTGTTTTAATATGCCTTTCACACAGGGCTTCACACAGGGACATTTCCCCTCCCTTACTGCGCTCCCAACCGCCGGCCTGAGGCTCTTTGCGGAATCCGCCCATCCGCCGTGCAGGAGCCGTGCGTGGAGCGAGCCCTCCTTCGCTGCGGCCCCGGCGCGGCGCGGGGGAACAGTGCGGGGCCGGGCCCGGGGACACCGCGGGGGCGTTGGCTCCGCGCCCGCTCCCTGCAGCCCGCCGGCCGTGCGGGACCGAGGCCCTTGCCTCGCCGGCCGTGCGCGGGGGCGGCCCGGGACGGCCGGGGGGTGCCGCCCTCGGGGTTCCGCCCGCCGGGTGCTTTAGCCGGTGGCACTCGCGTGTCACCGTGCGCTCCCCTTCGGTGCTGGCACCGGGCGTACGGTGAGACCGAGGTATGGCACAGCTCGTGGTGCAGGCACCCCATGCTGTGTTCCACGGTGCTTGTCCAGAGGGCTCTCGCGTCTCGGCACTGCTGGGTAGGTGACACACAGACCCGCGGGCAGGGACCACGGGAGGGACCCGGCTGCCACCGCCGCCCACCCGCGCCCTGGAGGGACCTGGTGACAGGGCACGCGGCTGGCCTTGCCTCGGGCTGGTGTTTCCGGATTTAAAGGGAGCCTTAAATACTGAACACCCATGCAAAAATGCCAGTTAAAAGCAGGGGCGCCGACTCTACCGTAGCACCGGCAAGAGCTGTAATTTTAAATGGAGAGAGGCCTACGTAAGATGGCCAGTTCTGTGGGCTTGCAATGAATTGTAACCAAATTGATGAAATGGTTAACAAGGGACTGGTGTGCTGCAGAGGGAAGGTGACATATCATCCTTTCGGGATTTTTCCAGACGAGGGAGTCATGTGACCCACTCCAGCACCGCAGTTCTTTCCTGACTTACTTTGTCACTCTCGGGTGACAACTGGGCCAGCCAGAGGGGATGGCCGAGCCGGGGCACCATTTCCAGCCACTGCTGCTTGGAGCGCCTCGGTGTGCAGTTCCTCTGCACCGAGCCCATCCGCGCGTCTGCCCGCCCCAGCCAGCCCGTCACCCTGCCTGTGGGAAAGAAGGGGAAGAAAAGGGCCTTTTCCTTAATGCAGGAATGGGTTATGGGATCGTTTTTGTCTGAGAATTAACTTTCTCCTGAAAAGGAGAGTGCGTGCCCAAAGCAGCTGTTGCGCTGACCTCCCTTCCCTATGTGCAAGGTCCCCCGTGCACGCCGGTGGGGGAAGGGAGAGGTGGCAAGACTTGGCTTGGCTCTGCGACCTTGCTGGGTTTGGCTCTGCAAACGGGGCCCTAGATGCTGGAGGTGGCTCTGGGGCTGCGGAAGGCTTGGGTGTGCCTATGGTCGGAGTGGGGCTGCACGCAGATCCTTCCCTACAGCAGAGTTGTGTCAGGACATGGACTGGTATCTGGCTTCACAGTCCTTCCCTGAGTTCTCGAGATGTTAACTTTCAAAAGCGAGGTCTCCCTTGTGGATTCATGTCAGTGATTTTGGGTTTTAAACTATTCATGCATGAAAAATGACTGAGGAGCTGTATACTCCCATGTATGAATAATGGCTACATGGGAACACAGATTATAGCAGTTTTGCACTGAGACTGCTGCAGTTTACATGCTCTCTTTGGGAACATTATGAAACGTTTTTAAATGCTGGTTCATGTTAATGCATTGATTTCAGTCAGTCTCTTTTTGTCCCTTTTGGATTTGTTCAACTTAACAGCTAGCTTGTTTCATGTTTGCTCTAAGATATGCTTAGCAAATTAGGCAAATAAAAAAATGCATGCAAAAATATGGTGCTATGCACATGTATCAGGTTTTTTACTTATTAATAGACTCCAATTTCCATATGATAGTCTGCTTTTTTTTTTTACTTTGGCTCAATGGATAGTTTATGCCAATTACATGTAGTTTAACAGCTTTGAAATCTGTTTTTGCTTTTCTAATGCATAAAGACATTGATTCTGTTTCAGGTTTTAATTAAACACTACACTGACTTTAAAGATTCTATTGTCCTTTTCATTTAAATAGGATTTTTTTTAGATCTTTAACAAGACCTCAGTGGGGTAATAAATCTAAGCAATTGTCCTTATTAGGAGTAGATTATCCTCAAGAGATGGAAAGTCACAGAAGTAACTAAAACCATTTGCAGAGACTGAACTAAGGCTTTTTCTTCCTAAACATTAAACAGACTTGAAAATTACTTGCTTGGGCACTCAAATTAAATTAAATGATATTTTGTTTATTTTTCACATTTTCAGTGTAGGCTATTTGCATTTACTTAAAATTTGAGTTTCATTGAGTAGAATTCACTCCTGAATAAGGCTCCTTATATACAAGCTGTAACTGAAACTCAGTATATCCTGCCATTTCTTTTGTTATTAACCGTTGCAGTGCTTCTATTGTACAGGACCTGCTGACACAGTGAGTGTATTCTTAGTTCATTGTTTTTGCCATAGAGATGAGTCTTGGCTGAAGAATTGGTCTTGTGTTTGTCCCACACCCTAGCCACGGAGAACTGTGGGGTATGCAGGAGTGTGGGGCCTGTGCAAAGATCTCACCTGCTGGACTGAAAACACAGGTTCTTGGAGAAAACTTGTCACACACTCAACAGTTCTGTCTAGGTTTGACCTTACTGTGTTTACATACTGCTAGGAGGTGAAAGGGCATATAACTGTAATGGTTCTTTTTTTTTAAGCTGTTTGCTTCATTCGAGGGTATCTGCGTTCTGCAAGTGCTCCGGGTTTGCTTTGCTTTGTTTTAGTCATCGGTTGCCTTCTGATGGGACAAGGCCTCCTTTATACACACAGTCAAATCCTGAATTTCTCCCCCGTGTGTAATTCCCAACTTCGTTATACACATTGTGGTGCAGTTTCTTTAAGCATCCAGTTGTGTGGAAGCTCCGTTTTGGGGGACACTCATTTCTAGGACGTATTTCTACAAACTAACAGGCAAAGGCGGGGATGTTGTTCAGGGACATTCTCCCAGTGAGCCCTGCCGAGACAGCGGCGTTCCCCCGCTGGCCGCAGTCGCTGCGCTGGCCGAGCCGCTGCCCTCCGCGGGGCGCCGCAGGAAGCGGGGCCGCGGGGACACGGCCGCAGGAAGCGGGGCTGAGGGGACACGGCCGCACGTGACGCGCCCACGTCCGCCGCCGGCGGGAAGGAGCCCGCAGCCCTGCGCAGCTGAGGAGGACCAGCCCCTCTCGGTTGCTGCAGCTCTGCCGGCTCTCAGCCCGCAGGTGTTTCATGTCTCGGAGCCTTCCTGTCCGTGGGCCCCTCTGCCCCTGTGGGGCAGGCCGGCGTCTCTGCAGGGCCAGGTCCTGTCAGCCTTCAGGCTGCTGCTCCCCACATGGCATCATTTCTCTAAGAGGCTTCACCTCAAATCTTGTCTTCTAAATAGTGATACTCTAGTGATACTTTGGGGCAGAACGAATTATGTTAGCGGAACATAGCTCATAAATATTAATTTCTAATTAGACTCTATTTGCTACATAATCTAGGCAAAATTACAGGTTTTGAGCCTTCATCTCCCGCTTTCCATATCACTCAAATAGCAGAGATTTTGGCATGATAAATCACAGAGGGAGGTGAAAAATCTGATGCAAAGTGAGATAATGTAGTTCTTCGTTATTATGGCTCTTCTGTGCCCTGACAGAAAACTTAAAAACATAGAAGGTGTTGACAGCAGGTAAATCACCTAGTTCCTGCTCTGCTTTAGGTATAAAGCTTGGGGAAAGTGGAGGAAGAGAATGCACATCCTGGCTTTTAGGCCCAGATTGCAACTCACTCTTCCTTCTAAAGCAGTGCACTGGAGGAAGTGTGGCAAACCTAGGCTGAGTCCTGCAACTTATTTAATATGACTCAGTGCACAAGATTATGAGCGCTAAGAGTGCTCAGCCTTTGGGACAGATTCTGGGGAATTAGGAGATTCTTCCTCCTATCTTGCATGGCAGTTAGACCTGATTTAGGCAATGCTGTACTTCAGACAAATTCCACAGGGCATAGTTTTGCTCTGGATTCTTATCAGGATGTGAGATTTTCCCTCTGTTTTCCCCAGCAGCAGGGCCGGGAGTCTGTGGCTCTGCAGGGTGTGATTGAGAGGGCCCAGCTCTGTCCCTTACTAAGAGATTTGTCTTACCTCCCCATCTCCCCTCCACCCCTGTTTCATGTATGCTGTAGTCAGAGGCAAGTGCTGTGACTCCGCCTGCAGTATGAAAGTGATGTGTCTATAAGAAATGCAAGGCTAGCTAATGGACTTCCACTGCTTGCTGATGTGCAATGAAAAGATTCCCGTCTTGCCTCGCACTCTGCAGCAGTGTGTGTTGCTTTCCAGTGCCAAGTACATACCACAGCATCAGATGTGGGGAGCTGCTGCTTGCACGTGTGCCATGCGGTGAGCTAGCAGCATTCCCCCTGTTCCAGCAGCCTCCCTGGAGGGCAGCAGGCTGCTTAAAAGGTCAGCGGGGTACCTGTGCATCACAGGTGTGAAAAGCTGCCTTCTTTAGGCCCTGAGGCAACAACCGGCTTTCACTTCCTGAGCAGAAAAGCTGGGTTCCAATAGTGGCAGGTATCCCTGAGCACAAGACGAGGCAGCATGAGGGTATAGGAAATCCAGTTTGCTTCTCAACATGAGTAGGTGAGGTTTGGGTGGGAAAGTAATGGGAATGCTAAGTGTTTACTGCTAACATTTACTAAAATGACAGCAAATCTTGTCTGTATTAATGTTTAGTTTTTGAGATGCAGTGGAATTTTACTTTGCTAAAGAAGGTAGGAAGCCTAGAAGTAGCTCTTCTAGAACACTAGAAGTAGTTCTTTAATCTTCAACTGGAAAATACAATTTTGAAATCCATTCTCTTAGGAATGGAATAATCAAACAGAGTGATAATGGATGTTAAACCTACTCTGAATGTTATTTAAAGGATTTTTCAGATGGAAACAGAAGTTGATAGGATGGTGTCAGGCTCACATGGACATCACCTTTACTTACACAGTTGTCCACATGAAGAAGAGAGGTTGATCAGCATGTATTTTCTGGTTATATGATTGTTTAGGAATTATCAAAAGTCATGATTTGATTCTTAAATGCTTCCATTTGCTCTTTGTTCCAACAAAACGCTGTTGGAACTGTATCCATGTTGTTTTACAAGCATGGCTCTATGCATGAGGACTTCACCACAAAGCGTGTCCAGTGTCCTGCATCTGCAGGAGTCTTCAGCATTGAGGAGAAAAAAACTGTTAGTCTTTCCCCTCCTACTGCTGAGCTGTTCCTTTTGGCACATTTTGGATCTCATTTTGATCTCTGGTCAATCTGTGCCTGATACCATGTGTACATGTCTTCTTGTTCCCCACGCCATAATGTTCCCCTGTTTTTCCCAAATGTTGCTACATTTCCTTTCTCCTTCCTTGATTTTTCATTTTTCTTTCCCATTTGTAATGCATCTGCTGTCTCTGTTGTTTTTCACTTCTAATTTAATACCATCAGTGAATTTGTGTTTCTCTGCAGATCATTAAAAAGGGGCTATGTGGGAATACTTGTAAAAGAAAACACTGCATTCCCAAGATAGGTTACAAACTGGTGTGTGTCAGTACTCTGTTTTGGAACTTTTAGCTTTGTTTAGTTCTTTAACAGATGCAAAGTGGTCTCTGGATCTCTTGTTTGCCACTCCAGTGTGAGATTACAAGGAACAAATTCAAGAGTTGCAGGACTTGAAAGGACGTGTGCAGCCCTAGGAAAAGGGCAGTTTCCTGCATAAGCAAAGCAAAAAAATCAAATTAACAAAATCCACAAAACTAGTCTGTCCTATGCCTGTGGGCAGTTTACGGGAGTCCTGTCTTCCTCCCTGCCCTCTGTACGGCCTGTTTCCACCCACCATTGTGACAGCGGCTGGTGAGCTGGCAGAAATGGATGTGTGCCTGAAATACCACCACGTAGTGAAGGGCCACACCTGCGGCGGGAGAGGAGTTCTGCTCCTCGGGAAGCCAGGAGTCTTGTGATTGCTTTAATCCAGCACAAATGTCTGTGGCTGATGCAGCCAGAAGGAGCGTTTGTTTTCTGTTGTGGGTGGCAGAGCTGGATGAGGGAACAAATCCAGCTGCGAGCTACCACATCCCTCATGAGGCCGACCTGAATGCCGGTGTTGACACAAAGGAGGGAGTTCTCGGGGCAGGAAGGGAAGACGGGCTGGCATAGACTGAGCAATGTCACCACACGGTCAGGGGAGAGAGAGGCTCTTGGAGCGTGTGTCTCTTCCTGGTGCCTGTTTTAGGATGTGGACGGCACTGCTGTGCCTGTGAGGTCTGTACGTGTCCGCTGATGCCCAGGGTAAATCTGTGCCCAGGTGTAAAAGCAGGAGCTATCCCTTCGTTTTGCTTGTGCTTCCTGCTGGAGTGTTTCACTGGGAAAACGCACATGCTCAGCCCTGTTAGGGAGGGCAAGGTGGGCTCACAGTTGCGCTCTGACTGGGTTAAAGGATGGCCTTGGGCGGCAGCAGGATTTCTGAAAGCCCCTGCAGGCTGCATCTCCTGGCACAGACTCCCCGCTGCCCTTGGTCCTCCTCGGCTGCAGCGCAGGAGGCAGCCGGCATTGCCCGGCTGGTAGTTTTAACTCTTTGTTACCTAAAATTCAGACAGTTTCAAAGTAACACAGCAGGAAATAAACCATTGGCTCCTTTGTACAGTCACATCCCTCATGTTGCCCATGCCACCAGTGTTAATAATGTTGTGCACAATTTCCCCAGCACAGACTGTGAGCTGGGGAGTGTGAGGTGTGCCTTAAGGGGCTGGTAGCAGCAGTGAATGAGGCTGGATGATGCTCACCGGTGCTGCATGAACTTCCTGTCATGAAGTGTTTGGGTAGTGCTTAGCATTGGTCCGTGGCAGGACTGTAAACTGAAGCAAATAGCTTGGTCCTGATTACATTTTCCAGAAGAGACGATGCAGAAGAAAATTGAATTAAAAATTAGCTTTGAAATGAGCTGAACGTTTTTTACCAACCACGCAGGACTTCGAAACAGCTGACATTAACAAAATAACCTATTTGAAGCAATAGTAAACTGCCATCTGCTGGTAAAAAAGTAATGCACATAATGAACATGCAGACTTAGGAAGTGATAATTCTTTTGTGTTTGACATGCTGCAGTCAAATATGTACATGACATGGAAGCTGCATATATTTATTTAACGGGTGGATTTCATCTCTATTTGCATTTTCATATAGAGTATGCTAAACAGATGCCTATAATATAACTAATGGCAAGCACAGAAAACAAGACAATAAGAATAAAGAATGAGGACTAATAAAAGCAGATGAGCGATCAGGATGATGACAGGCTCCAAGTGTGTCCTATTTACATTGCTAATAATGAATCACAAGCACTTCCTTTTATTGTGTCCCCCCCCCATCTTAGACCCTCCTGTATGACCAGAATTGTAGCACTGAGAAACATTTCTTGGCACCTTCATTTTAATTTGTGTGTGTGTGTGGTTCCTTACACAAGCCTGTAAATAGGAACTGTGTCTTTAATTGTTCCTGATTTAAGTAGGTCATCTTTGCCAATACACAAATCTCTTGTCTTCTTGTGAGCCAGGTCAGCTGTTGAAAAGGATATGGAAAATACTTACTACACAAATATGACCAGAGAAAATGATTTCACAAAGAACCACTCCCAAATTATATGGCATTACAGAATCAGTTTCCATAAATCACCAGTATGATGAGTACACTGTAGGGGAGAGACTATCAGATTTCATAGTGTGTACCAAGTGGGTGTGCTGAGCATGACTGGGTCCTTAAGGTGCTGCTGCACTATAAATAGTAGTGTTAGTGTGAATTACCTCCAGTGCAAACATCAGACCACTTGCTCTTTTCATATGCATGCAGTTTTGTTTTATGATTGGGATTGTTCCAAACATAGCCTATTGTTTTAGCAAACTGATCTCATAGGAAATACTTTAAATGGGCAAAGAAAAAATAGGTCAGTTCTTCCTTTGAAATCAGAGAGAAGTGTGTATTCATAATATTTCCCAGGCTTATTTCCTTGGAACAGGTTTGGCAGGTATGAGAGGAAGTTAAAGATTTATTTTTGGTGCTATGTACCAGATGTCATACCTGCTCTTCTGAGACAGTTGCTTTTATCTCCAGCAGTACCTGCTCTAGTAGCAATGAAAAAGTGACTTGAATCCCATTTAAAGCATGTAGTGTGCACTGTTCTCGTGCCACTAAAGGAAAAGGAAGGCTTGTTTGGGAGACTCCAGGCAGAGTCCTTATGTGTCATTATAAAGCAAACATGTTTGCATCCCTCTCAGGAGTGTTTTTGCCTCCTTGAAGATGTGGTGAATTAATATGCCCAACTCCAGGGCTTGTGACCCCAGCAGACACTGAAGGGCTACAAAGATGTCCAGTTTGAAGTGCTGTTATATTTATGAGATCTCCACATTTATGGCTCATTTTGTAGCATCCAGGTGGTTCTTTCTAAAGGACCATTTCTGGGGAATTTGTGGTGCTGTGCACACTCCACTCACATTGGCCTTAATCAAATGCTGTTCAGTGTCTCGCCTGAAAAGAGCCCTGCTTGGTGGCAGAGTAACATTGATACTGTAGGGCCAAATCCTCAGCTCAGGAAAACAACACAGCTTTTTTTGACTTTTAATCTGTGAAGGATTTAGCCTTGGTGCATGGTCACAGAGGCAGACACCCTGCTCTGGGTCCTGTTTACTGAAATGCTCCAGTAGCAGCATGGCATGATCAGGTGGAAACAGGCAGGGGAACCGTGGTGCCCAGGGACACCTGTTAACAGGTGGGAGCTGAATACACAGTTACCATCAAAGACACCACTGTCCTCTGCTTTGCTCTGGAGTCTCCCTGCCAACAGGACTGCCTTCCAGCTGAAGAGTGACTGATGGTTGAAATAACAGTCCCAGTTTATTTCAGGTATGCCACTGACCCACATGACCCACAGGAAGGATAAGGTAAAGGCAATCAAAGCAGAATGTTCCTGTGGCTTCTAAGGGCTATAAAAATGGAAACATGGGAAACAAGCTCATAGATATATGAAATGAGGATGAGGGTTCACTGTTACCTGCTATAGGCTAAATCAGGAGTTCAGTGAGACTGAGATTTGACCCAGCAAGAGAAAGGAGATGAGTAAGAAATGATCCAAAGATAAAGCTGGTATTTCCTTCATGCTATGCTAGAATCACTCCGTTAAAAAAGGCTCCTGAACCATGGAGAGCTGTGGCGGGCAGGGGTGAAGAGGTGGGTTATGGTGATGGAAGGGTATTGTCATTACATAAATCAGAGCATTTCAAGTCTGTTTAACTCTTTAGTGCCATATCCCATTAGTCTTTTCTGAGCTTTCTTTGCAGTGGAATGGGGGAAACTGTGCTGACTGCACAACTGGTTGTTTGGCTGTTTCTTTTCTCTGTGTTTCCAGGAAATTAAGCACTGTGTCCTGCCTATGCTACGTTCAAGGTTTGGCAAAGGGCTTTTGATGGGTTTGCCATCCTTTTGTCCAACACTTAATCCTGCTTCCTTTTACTACCGTGGCTTGTGTACCAAAATGCAGTGGTCAGACTGAGTAACAATAAAGCTATTAGTGATTTGCCAAGGAGCAGGAAAACCCTTAGTCAGGGGGCAGTTTCTAGCAAAGTGTAGTTCTCAAGATGAATTGAGGTCCTTGTCTTTGCAAGGATTACTGCATGGGGGATGCAGAAATGATAACCTAGCAGTTAAGTGCTGTTCTGAAAGCAATAAAACGCTCACTTCAAAAATCAAGAAGCATGAAATCGATATTATTTTACTGGGGCAGGAAGGGGGGAACACTGGGAGAATCATGAAATGGCTGCATATTGTTAATCTCTGTGAATATAGTGACATTTGGAGACCTCTGGTATACATTTGAAATAAGCAATGAAATGAGACTCATGTGCTATATGCTTGTCAAAGCCAGGCATGGGGATCAGCTAATCTGCTTATCACTCAGGCAGTGTACATGGAGATGCTCTGCTTTCACACTCTCTGCTGATTGGAATTGGGCCCATGAAGAAGCCAGGTGATGAATCTCCAGGGGTTTATTTTTTCTGAACTGTTACTGTCCTCTGTTTCAGAGCACCAGCCCATGGCTCATTAAGCAGAGAAGATTTGATTGCAAGTGTGAAGAGCAGCACACAAAGATTCTCCACGTGTCTCTTGTTGGAGCTTTAAATTAGGAAAATTAAGTGTTGGAGAAGTTTGTCCTGTGCTGGGGCAGAACCAGTACTTCATGAAAAGAAATGGTACTGTTAGAAAATATGTATGTATTTGAGTCAATCAGGATAAAATTTAAAGCCACAATGCTCTTGTAAGATGATAGTGGACATTTGGTAGTAGCCCAGAAATGCACAGCTGCCACTTCAGCTGACCTGCTGTGAGAATCATGCTCTTGTTAAATCTGTTACTCCATTTCTTTGGTGGTGACACCTCACTCTTGCTGTGTTCTTTCCACCCATACTGTTGTGTACTCTGGCATCTAATGCTGAGAAAGCACATGGGGCTGCTGAGTCCAACTGCCTCAACAGAAATGCAACAGGGGAATTGAATACTCAGTCTGAAAGATTTTGCAATATTAGAAGAATCTTAAGGGGATTATTTTGAGATTATTAGTCACCATTTATAGTCTGTGTTGTACCTGTTTGTAAAATTAATTTCTATCATCAGTTGAAATACTTGAAAACATGTTGGTTTAGGAAAAATATTTTTCTGACAGTACAGTGTTATGTGAGCATTCATTTATTAACCCTAATAACTTTCTTGAGAAATAGGGAAGTATTTCAACATTGTTTTTACAAACTGGGATACGTAAGGCTCAGATGTAGAGATTTAGATCTATGTGTTCTAGGGTCTGCTTACTAGAATTTGGCCCTGCTTACTTTCACTCAAGTCTTTCCTCACCTGAACTCCTGGTCATGGAGCAGCTGTGTCCTGTGCAGCTCCTGGCACCTCTGTGATTGCAGCCTGTGAGCAAGTGCATGGGAGGGAGGTTATTGTGGAAAAGGGGCAAGGAAGGTAAGCAAATGACTGTCTTGCTTCAGGCTCTAAGAATGATGTACCAAGCTCCAATTTTGAACATGGGAACCCGGGAAGGAGAGTGGCTGCCCGGGAGGGAGCAGACTGAGGCTCTGTGTTTCCATTCCCAGACGTCCAAATCAGACGAGAGAAGACAGTGAACCAGTATTGGGAATACAGACAAAATCATGGGCCTCCTAATAATTTATTGGCTCCAGGAACAGGAGAATGTTGTAAACTGTAATTATGACAGACAGCAAGGTCATTGGAAACAGGAGTACCCAGGATAACAAAACAAGCCTCCCAAATATTTCCATGCTCAATGGGCTGCTCTAAATGTAAATGTTATATTATTAGATATTTACCAATGATCTGGACTTAAACTCTTCTGTGGAAGGCAGTGGCAATGGAGAATGATTGAGAATACTTGTTGAAGGGGCAGCAAGAAAGTTTCAAGGGTTTCTGGGCTTTGCTTTCTTCTGAGCCTCTTCTGGGTTTTTTTGTGGTTTTTTTTTGTTTTTTCTTTCCTTTATTTTTCTCGTCTTTTTTGCTTTAAAGTTCTACTATAAACAATTAGAGGAAATTTAGGAATAATATTGTCTATGGAGGCTAGGAAAGTAAGAGTACAGTCTACATCACTGTTTTCCTTTGTTTGTCTTTTTTATCTTGTTTATCTTTGATCAGCTGCAGATGAAATAACCAGCTAACTGATTTCCCATACAGGGCTGCCACTCTTGCTGATGAAACTGTGCTGACATGGGAGTATGCTCTGTGGCAGTCTAGCAGTATCCATTTCTTATTCCAGTACACTGACAGGTCATTCAGGGAGACAAAAAACGCTATTCTAAAGTGGAAAAGAAACTGCAATTTCAATTTTGTTTTGATTTCAAATTTTCCAGCTACCTATCAAGACCAAATCCTTGAACTATTTACTTAGAGTAACTGAAATACCCCTATTTGAAATAGTGGATATGCAAGATTTAGCCATTAAAGAGTTGGGGTAAAATTAAAATCCCCTTCAATAATAACTAAAGTCAGAGAAAATCTTTCAAGAAAATTAAACACTTGATCAAAAAGAGGGAAGGGTTATTGTCAAGAGCATAAAGATTAAACAGGAGAGTTGTCTCAGAGAATAACCATCAATGATAAGTAGCAGGCAGTTAATAATATCCCCTCAGGGATCTTCTTTTACTCATGTAGGTTTTTGGACAAATACAATATTACATTTCTTATAGTTAAAGTGTGAGGGAGCTTCATGTCATTCCAGCGTAGCAATAAAGCTTCAGTGGAATCAGGACAACTGGAATGGTAGGGAAGGGGTGACCCAGAAGCTAAAACAGCAGGAAATCAGTGACAGTTTTTCCACATAACCCTCCTTTTTGACCCGCAGATTCTGAGTTCTCTTCTCAGTCTCCCTGACGTGCCTACATTTTCATATCCACAGCACTGTATTAGTGCTGAGATTTTATGTGGTACTGCCCCTCAATATGGAAAAGAAGGAGAGTCCAAGTAAATGAAGAATGTGATTCCATGTTGTAACTAAGAGCTGGTTTAAAGCTTGATCATGCAAATGGTTGAATTGGCAGAATTAAAGGCATGGTGATCTGTAGCCAGGGGAAGGCACATAAGGTGGAAAGGATGGGGGCAGAAGGGTTTGGAGAACCTCTGAAGCCAGCTCTGCAGCTGCAGAAACTGTAACACGAAACAACTCCCTTGATCTCTCATTTTTCTTCCCTTATTCTCTCCGCCTATGTAATTGCAATAATAAATCTTTTTGTTCCTTAACCATCTTGTGGCCATTGCAAACATTTAAGAATTAATGCAGTTCTCACACACGATGCACATGTTCTTCATGTCCCCTTGTGTCCCTCCATTTATTCATTTATCATGTACACACAAAACTCCCATAAAATATTAATCTGAAATACAAATCTCTCTTTGCATCCTGGGAGCATTAGCATATAGTAATGTTAACGAGAGTATTAATTCTGCATGCACAGTCTGTGGACTGCACACAGGGCCAAATCTCTCTCGGCAACTGTGCTGAAATCAGTGACAAATTAAGAAACATTATTTTCATATTAAAAATGCTGAGTGGAAAGTGACAGTTTCCTAGAACTGAAATGTTGTCCTTAAAAGTCAAACAAGAATATTTGAAGCCTTTTTTTTTAATTTTTCCTTCTGAGAATTTCTTTGTAAAAGGAATTTTATACTGCTCTATGTTTCTACCCAATGGTTCCTAATAAATTGGTACAGTCTAGAAACAAAAGGATTTAATTTTTGTAACAGTTCTGTAATTCATGGGGAATCTGAACATTTCTTTTGCCTTTCTTCCCTGTTGGGAACATCAGGACAGGAGTAGCTACACTTCTTCCAGTTGGTGAAGGACATGCAGTTGCAGCTGGACCAAAAATAATTCAGTTAGGCTGGAGAGAGGATCATTTGCTCTGGGGTAACAAAGAGTGAAAACTGTCTGAGCAGGCATTTGATGAAATGGAAATAGCAGGAGGATCTCCTGTGGTGGAAGAAATCTCAGCACCTCACTCCTGGCTGTGAGCACAGGTGGGGTTGTCCTGCCTTCTACAGTGGTGAGAGCCCTAGGGCACCTTGGAGGCCACTGGGAGCCATGGCAGTACCTCTGGGACAAGGACACGTTTATTTGCCTGGGTATTACTCTGGAAGGAGAGAGGGAGGGAACAATCTTGTCTGAGCCTGATGGTCTGCCTTGGATCCTTCACCGTCCAAGGCAGGCTTAAGACAAAATGAGTACCAACCATGAAAATGGGTTCTTTGTCTGCACCCAAATCCCACCAGACACAGAAACAGAGGGGCACTGTTACATACACCCCTTGCAAAGGTTCAGTGCATCCCTGCAAGTAATTTTTTTCTTAGTGGTGGATTGTTAAAAGGTTGCATTTCCCTCAGTGAAACTCATGTCACTGGAAGTTTACAAAAGATTTTTAAAGGGAAAGGCCCTGCAGCTGAAATTGGACCTTCCTTTCTGCAGGGACAGTCTCTGGTGAGAGGCAGTTGCCAAAGCAGATCAGATCCCTGCTGCCATGAGCTGCACCCCTTAGGGGGAAAGCTGGAGCTCTCAGCAGATCCCTGGCTGCTGTTTATGGATCTTGCAATTCTCTGTCCGTGCTGCAGAAAATCAAAGCGCTCATGTTTCAGGAACAATGTATTTTGAGTTTGACTTTATTCTGATACTCAAATTCTGATGTCTGTAGTTTGTGAAAACAGTAAGTGCCTTACTGTCTTCAGGAACAATGCCATTGATCCCTCAACTCGTAACTGCAAAGCATTCATTTGGCTATACAGCTTTAAAAAGTATTATAAATGAGTCATGTGAGACAACCTCCACAGCTGGAGTTAAGCACTTCCATGTGCTTGCTGAATCAGGGACCAAGTTGTTCAGAAGATCTTCTGGGTCTCACTGGAGATCCATAAGAAATTGTCTTGACTTAACCAAGCCGTGGTATTTCTCTTAATCTTTCACTTCCTTCTTATTCATGCTTAAATGAGACACATCTGTTTCCATTTTTCACATTGTTCTGTTATGTGAGTAACGATATCAAGCTTTTTTTTTCCCCCTCATGCACTGTGAAAGAATAAATTAGTGTTAAGTTTTGTGAAGTGCTTTAAAACACTAAAGCAAAACATCTGTTTCAGCTGCAGGTCATTAAGATAAAAAACCCTTAGTCTGTGTGCAGTGCAAAACTGCCAAAAAATTTATCAGCTCAAACACTTTTCTTTACCTGTCTTTTACTATAACAAGTGAAGATGGTGAAAGGACAGTAAATCTTTGTCAGGAATGGAGCAGTTAAAAGTGTTCAGTGCACTAATCCACAGCAGTACCTTGTAGTAATGAATCTTGGTCTGATCTGGAGGTGCCTGGAGGTTGCTGCACTGTTGTAGACTTCAAGCTGAGAGTCTCCTTGACCTCCACATCTTCCAGCCAGGCACAACATTGTGCAGGGTTGCCTTATCTCCTGTAGGTGTTTGTGTTACTGAACTTCAGCTATGAATCCTTCCACCTGCCCCCAATAATTTAATTGTTTCCAGGACAGGTGGCCAGAGTAAAGCTGAGCTGGCAAATCTACTTTACAGGTGAACTGTGACACTCTTTCCATGCCAAAGCCCAAATGTAGATGTCTGCGTTCCCTTGTTGGTAATGATCTCCTTTATAAAGCATGTTGAGGTATAGAGATGAAAAGCCAACAGCTAGTCCTGAGAGCAGGACTATTAATAGATAAAATAATCAGTATTAACAATGAGTGCATTCCCTGAATTCTATAGGAAATGCCAAACCTTGCAGGCAGGTCCTGGCAGGCAGGTAATAACTTACTCATATCAGAGGCAGTGTCCACCTGTGTTTCCCTCTGTCTTTAATGAAAAGGTCTAGAGCCTTCCTTAGTGTAAAGGAGGTGTTGGGTATCACGAATGTGCTCCAAAACTGGATGTGGCTTTTTTGGTGTCTTAAGAGAAAGTACTTATTTGTTCTTCCAATCTGCCAAAGCAGCAGCCAGTGCAGTGTTGAGCAATTCTGCTCTACTATGCTCACACCCTCCCTGGAGCAAATGAATGGGATGTTTGCGGTCTTTAGCAGCCCTGTGTACGTTTCTAAAGCAGCACTGTAGTTCCCCTTTCATTTAAACCCTCAGTTTGTGAGACAGGAGAGTGTATATATATTGCTGCACTGAATCTGTTCACCTGCAGCTCTCCCCACCCCCAGCTTATGAGCATGATTTCCTTTTATGCACTGCTCTGTCACAGCTTGGCAAGTTTCCCAAGACAATCCATACCAGAAAGGAGAATATGGCTGCTGAGCGACGTAGACAGCAGAAATGCCTTATGTAACAGATTCATTTAAATACTATGAAATGTTGGGACAGGCGAGACAACTGAAAGCAAAATGCAGCCCTTAATCTCTAGCATCAGTTCTGCCTGCCCTCACCATCATCAGCATCTAATAGTCACTGCCTGTCTCCATTCACATCTCCATCTTTTTCAAGAAACTGCCTGCGGCAGAATGTACAAACAGCTTGGCAAGCGGTTTTAGGAGAAGAGGTTTTATTTATTTTTTTTTCACCTAATTCTTCATGAGCCTCATGAGCATTTCCCCACTAATATGCCTGTGGCATCATTAGGTGTTTAATGAGAGTGATGTTGCTTGAATATTATTGTTTTTATAGCTCATTTTGTTTTGACAAGTCTTTAGTTCTGTGGCACTTTATAGTGTGCAGACTTCCCCTTCCTATATCTTACAGATTTTGCAGAAATATTACCACAGAGGCGTTGTCATAAAACCTGAAATAACAAATTGTCAACATTCAATATGTTTGAGTGCAATATGTGTTCAACACCACAGCAGCTTAATGACATCAATTAATTATTTTAGTGTATTTCTTTTGTGATACTGCAGCACCAGGAATACTCCAATAATGGCCGTGTCTCGGACAAAGGTTCAGTGCAATTCTGCACAAACAGTTCTGTTTGGAATCTCCTATCAGTCTCCCAAAAGACCAGCTTGTACTCCAGTGGATCAGAGTCTTGTTCCTCACATCCAGAATCTGGATCATTTTAGGTTGTGCTCGGATGAAAAATGCCAGCACTGTACCTGCAGAAAACAAGACTGCTGAAATTGTAAGTATTGATTAGACCCATGCAATGGCATTTTACCCCCTGCATTTTGTCTACATATTGACGGTACTGCATTCATTTCTTTACTGATTAAATTAAATGGATACAGGTTTTGTGTCAATGCAAGAAAAATGGCTGTATTTTTAGCATACTAATTAATACCCATTAAGTTCTCACTGTTTTGTTATCTTCCAAGTAATTTTACCTGGTTTAGGCTGCCAGCACATATTTTCTTACTGCCACAGTGGCAGACACTTTAAAACAACTAGCTGCTGTCACGAACTTGGCTTGCTGGCCTTCACTAAGATGGGGAGGACAGTGAAGGTACTCTGGCTGCTTCCTTGTGCAGTGTGCCCTGCCTGACAGTAAAGGGGAAGAAGCTGCACCTCTCTGCTGCCCCTGTTCTCCTCCCACCACTCCACAGTGTGGCTGCACAAATATTTTGCTCTGGGATTCCTGCTGCCTGTCCCAGAGGTCTCTGCCTGTGTTCCCAGCACAGGCAGTGGAGCTGCACAGCCCCAGGAGTAAATAATGTTAACAAAGCTGTAATTGTATCCATAGCTACTGTTTCAAACGTTCATATACTGGCTTCCAAGGACCGTACTTTAATGTCTTTGTTTATATTTAATAGCAGTTACAGTGGTTAACTGGCTTTATTTTGGAAACCTTGACATTTCTCTTGCCAGTACTGGTGCTGTGAAGATCAGAAACAAAGATGTGCCTTTTTACTCTGTGTCTTCTGATAGGTTTTGTCACTTGGCAACTGTTGTTCTGTTAGACTTTGCAGAATTTGGACAGGATTCTGATCTCCTACAAAGTGACACACACACTTATTAGAGTGCAGGAACAGGTTTGGGGCCTTTTTTCTGATTACAGTATGCTGAGTGCCATGCATGAGGCATTAGAGGCTGTCTGTTATTATGTGGCCAAACAGTTGCAGGAACTTCTAGTGAGTGCTTTTAAATACTAGTAAAATAAAAATCAAAATAATATTCCCATGTAGCAGAATGTAAAGCACAGGCACTCCTGCAAGTCTCCCAGGCTTTGGAAAAGAAAGATCAAATCTGGACCAGGCCAGTCTTCTTACACTTTAAGTTCCATTGAAGTAAAATATAAAATAAGGAGAAATTTTGGGGTCTTCTATGAGTTATTTTGTGGTAGTTCCTTTTTCTGTAGTCTCTTTTCAAACCCAGCCCAGTGTAAGAAAAAAAAAAAAAGATCAAAATTTTAATTTCTAAATTAAATGAAACTCAAGGCTTGAGTTTGTTGGAGTTTTTTGAGATCCCATAGCTAGGAGGCATTTTAAGTTGAGGTTGATACATACTACATTTTATATTAGGTTATTTTTCCTTTTAGGTGCACAGGTAGTTACTCACATGACATTTCCAGTGGGGTACTCCCCAAGCCATTTAATTTTCCTGCTCCTGCTGGAAAATGGGACTTGTTCAGTCAGCCTCCCCTCCTGCAAGTAAAATATCCTCATCCTGCTCAGAACAAAAGAACTGCCAGATGTAGGCAGGCCAACTATATTTGTCCTTCTGTCCAGTAAAAGTGCTCCTGTGCCACTGAGGCTGTGTTGCCTGAGCATCATGTGCCCTCTGGGACTCCCTGCAAGTGCTCCAGCTGGGATGCTACAGGAAAATTGCTCAGAAACCTTCTCAGTTCCCCCCCACATGCATAGAATCTGGATCATCTCCACCAAGTGACTTTCCCTGAAGCACCCCCATACCTGTCCAACAGAGCCATGGGGCTTATTCTTTTGACTGCAGCTCTGCACCTGTGTGTGTGCCACACCTGTTCAGCACCAGCTGGCCATGTGGCCCTCTGGTTAACAGTGATGTGTTCTTCATCACCCCCAGTGCAGCCCCCTCCACCTGCCCCTGGGCTGCCATCTGCAAACACTTTGGGCTTCTTCCAGTCTTCTTCCATGTTTGGGAGGCTACAGCCACAAACCAAGCCTTTTCTGCATCTCTTAACCCAGAGGAGGATCAGCTACCTTCCTTTGCAGAAGGAAGAGTGACACCCCCTTTTCTGTATTGTTTGCAAAGCAAAAGGAGAGAGCGCTACAGATTTTGTTTCTGAAGTGAAGGCCTGAGTGGGTGATCTCAGAATGGACTGAGGGACCACAGAGGTGCTCCTGTCCCAGGGAGGAGACCAGCTGGCTGCTGCAGCAGGGTCAGAAGGCTGGTCGTGGATGAGGTTTTTAACATAAAGGTAGGGATGTGCAGGCTGCGGGTTGTATGTGGTACGTGTGTACTGATGTCACATGGGCACTGGAAAGGCCTCACATTGTATCCTGCTGCTGTGGGATAGAGATACCTACAGATCTGGAGACCTAACACAGTGCATAGGGACAGCCCCTGTGCACGTGTCCTGATTGCCCTACCTTGATTCCCAACATCTCTGCATTCAGGAGCTGCCCCACCTGCTGCTGCCCCAGGCTGTACATTACAGTGACCCTTTCTGGCACAAGAGGTACAAATGGGCCAGAGTTCATGCACGCCTGGCATTAGAAATGGTGGCTCTGTGTCCTCAATGTTCACCCTCCTTCCCAGCCTGGGCCTCTTGTTAGCACCAGGTATCAGCTCCCTGAACTGCTGTGAAGCACTGTGATCTCCTGTTTCTGGGTCCTGTGCAGCAAAAGCAGGATGTGCTCTCAGAGGGCATTTTCAGCCTCTCTGCTCTCAGCAGGCTGCAGAGCTGTTTGATCAACACAAGCTTTGACAGTCAGGCATCATTAATTTTCCACAACCTACTACTTGAAACTCCTGAAAGGATGGGCTGTCACTGCTCCTCACAGCCCTTGCTGGCCTGAACTGCCCTCTGCACTGTCCTGCTGCAGCACAGGAGGGCTGCATGCCTCGAGCCACTGCTCTCCTCTCTTGGGCCTGCGATTTAAATTCTGTCACCTCTGTCAGGGAAAAAAAGGAATCCTCAATATATAATTATTTCTTTTTAAAGGATGAGATAAACTATAATGCATTAGTGGTGGAAGTGATCATATACAATTCAAGCTTGGTGAGTACCCATTGTCTTAAATTAATCCTAATAAGCACTGTTTTCCCCAGCATGTGCCATTTTAACAGTCACTGTGGAGAGCTCTGCTTCCTAAAACTATCACAAATGAGATGGCACCCTCCTCTTTTGGAAAGCATAATTGATAAAATGTGACAAAACATGGTTATTGCTTATTCGTAAATGGGATACTTTAAAAAGTACTCTCTTACTTTGATTGGGTTAAATGACTTGCTGATTAAGATATCTACATGCAATATTAAACCGCCATTATCTGGCTCCTGTTAAAATTCAAAATCAGGATTCTCTTTTGTGCAGAGTAAGTAAAAACTTCTATGCTGTTTTAGAGTAGAATATAAATGTAGTAAGTAAAAGCTAGAGGTATATTTGAATGACAAGTCACACATAACTTCTTAAGAAGAAATTCTAATATGCTTGGGAGGGAATTAGAGGGACACGTTTGACACACTAATAGACAGATTTGAGTGCTTCCTGAGTGTTCAGATACAGCTTCTTCTGCTGAAATTCCCAAAATTATACTACTCTGCTGACTATTTCTGCTTTTACAGATACCCCATTTTTACTCTATGAATTATCTGCACAATCTAACTAAAAATACACTTCCAAAGCTTTATCTGAGTCCATTTTTACACACTTTGTTGGAACCCAGAGCCAAGGCCTGTGAAACTGGGACAAATTTTAAAACTGAACATGACCGTTCTTCTAAGTTTCCTCACTCTTTTGTCTGAGAAACCTCTACTCAGCATGCATTCCAGGATACTGAAATAATTATTTTACAGTTATTTTAAATACGTAGATTTTTGTTAGTAGGAAAATTAGTGCTAGAATTTTCTTTCTTAAAGCCTGGTTGAAAGCTCATTAAAGTCTTTGCAGTTATTTCAATGAGCTTATAATGAGACACTTTATGTTGATATGAGCTTCACACTAAAACCAGTAGTGGTATAATACAAGATCTGCCTGCAAAACCCAAACCTGACAGTATTTCCTGAATGAGATAATGGCAAATGAACTGCTGTTCAAAGTAATTCACCTGAGAGTTTAACTGGGATGTGATATGGAAATACTGGATGAAAGAGAGAGAAGCAAGTTTTAATATAGCATTTGATCATTGCACCAAAGATACTTTTTAGCAGGTGAGTGGTAATGGATGTGGTCAAAGTGAGGAGCTAAGAGATGCTCCTCTTCCTTTAGCATAAAAAGGGATTGGCAGGGAGGTTGGAAAGGAAAAAGTTACTGGGTAATAATGCTGTCATTATAATAACCCCAGGTTGTACCTTGGTCTTTTCTTTTTTTGTTAACAAACCATGCAATACACTGATTCTGTGCAACCACAAAATTTTAATAAATAATTTTTTACAATTGCATATTAACTCTAAGACTGTGTAGAACTATCACAGTTTTATGTAGTTTTTTTCCCCCCTCCTTTTCAGGATTCAATTACAAAGATGTCTGGTTTTATGCCCTGAAGATATATACTTATCCATACGCTACAATATAGTCTAAAAAAGCTTTTGTAGTTTTTTTTAAGCTTTATCTCTGATGTTAGAAAACTCAGGTATATTCATAATTAATTGTCTTGATCAAAACCGAACTCCTTACAATTAAGAAACAAACAGAAGGTATGGCATATCAAACAGACTTTCTGCTGCTGTGATCTTACCTAAACACAAAATAAGATCCACAGTACTTCCACATTAATAGTAGTAAAATGTTTTTTTTGCTTTCTTTACTTCTTCTTTAAAAATGATTGCTATGTCTTCCCGTACACAAACCTCTGGTACTTCACAAACAAACAATAATAAAGATTTTTGTAATTGTGTCAAGCATAAGGACAAGAAGGTATGTCCATGGAATGGTGAGAGAAATCAGAATTGCTGATGTAGCAATTGCCTACCAGGCAGAGGAGTAGGAAATTGCAGGGAAAATAAAGTGTTTTGAAATCCTGCCTGGCAATGATTTTGAGGACTGAGAGACACTGTTCATTTTTCAAGTGCTGCTAAACCATGGAATTTGCTTCTGAAGGCAAAGGGTTTTGGTGAAGATGTCTTCACTTGCATCTTTGTTCTGGCTTCCATCTGTCCAGATGACTTTGAAATACGGAAGTGGTGGGGATTGGCTAGCAAAGCCTTTTCCTTTTGGGGAGGGTGCTGAAATGGTCTTTGTCTGAGGGAGGTGACTTCCCCATGTCGTGCCACCTGTGTCCCTCACTGGACATAGAGAAGTCACAACTTTGGAGATGGAGTGTGCCTGAAAGGATTCTTGTCACTAATTCTCCACATTGATGTTGCTCTGGTCTCTAATACATGCTGCAGGCACGGGTGTGACCCTGATGCCAGTCACAGAGGTGGATGTAGGAAGTGGGGTGACACACCTTGAAGGAGACAGAAGATGACACTCTCAGGCCTAGTGCAGTTTCCCTCTCCTCAGTAGCACTCTGCCAGCATAGCACAGTCGTGGCAAAGGTCCGGCACATGGCCCATACTGGTAGGAGCTGGATTCATTCGTGCTGTGACCACAGCAGGGGGTGTTAAGGCTACCAGTGTGACACTTGAAACAAGGATCTTGAAATTACTATTTCTGTCTTCTCCCTGTGTATCATTTTGGCACTATAATCTGAACTGAATCATCAGTTAAGCAGAGCTATGATTATTTATACCTATTAGATCTAGGTCCTGTTCCATCATCTATTGAAGGGGCAATTTATTGCCACTGCTTTCTTCCTCTCACACTAAATTATAATTAATCAACAGATTCAGGACGCAACTTGTTATGGTTTCATTGCTCATAGCGTATTTTCATATGTTAATGCTTCCTGTGTGTGATGCAAATGGAACTTCTCCAAGGCAATGCATTGTTTTTAGGAAGGTCAGTGTTATAATGTATGGTGGTATTTTCCTACACTAATCTGCTTTCTTGTGATCTTTGAATTCCGTGAGACTTGAGCTCAGTAACTGAGATGTGAGAAGAGAGAGGCAGATCCTCCTGAAAGGAACGCAGATGTAGGCTTAGCTATTGTCTTTTTAATGGAGGATGAATTACAGTAACACCTGATGAAATAAAATAAGCATAAGGACTAAGGTTAATTAATGACTATTGGTAATTAATCCAGGATTTGTAATTGATAATGTTTACTGTGGTGGTACCTGTGGAACAGCTAAGAATGGAGCCTGGTGTGCCAGGCAGGCAGTGCTGCCCCAGCAGCTGCTCCCCTCTGATCAGTGGCAGATGACAGGAACACTCCATCGTGGTGAGACTGAGAGCAGGAGACGACTGTGGCAAGCTGGGAACGAGCTGCTGTCCTGACAAAAGCTGTTCTGTAACTGCAAGCACAGGCCTAGCCAAGGGGAGCAGGTCTAAGCAACAGACAGAAATTTTGGTGCTGTTGCCTATGGACAGAAGCTGAGCAGTGAGAGAACAGAGTGGCAGTTGTCTTTATTATGTAATCTGAGCAATCTTCTCCTAGCTGCGAGACAGCAGTAGGACAGTTCTAAAGGCGATCCACAGTGCCAAGCAGTAATGTTTCCCTAGGCATGCTGTCTAAACACCCTTCTGTTGCAAAATATTTTATTTCAGGACTAACCTTATCTTGGGATCACTGTTAAGAGAGCCATGGGTTTAATGGTTAATGGTTTTAACTTTATCTATATGCTCTTACTGCTCTCCTATTATTTTACTGATAATTCTAAAAGTTTAATTCATATTGGCAAAGATGACTAGAATATCTTGATTTATGGCAGAGACTAAATTTATAAATAAAATACATTTTTTGTTCTGTCTGAAAAATAGACGAGACAATCATCTTTAATTAACATTGACAACTGTATCTCAAAAGAGCCTGTGAAACAAGCAAGCCAGAAAAACATGAATCAACAGTTCAAACAGCGAAAATAAGATTAGGCAAAGTCACTTCCCCCTCTTTGGTTTTTACAATGTTGAAATAAATCAAACTGCTCCAAATAATTATTTTATTAGTTCTTCTAATATTTCAGTTGAAATAATGTTGATTACTGTTTGTTGAAACAACCAGTACATTGAGTTTCTAAATTTGTGGATATTAGTGAAATCAGCATTATGTCATTGTAAGAAAGGCCAAGAAACCAGAAACATCTCTGTAGAGTATAAAGAAAAACTCTGTGGCAAGCTGAGCAATGAAACACAGATATCTTTCATATCATGTTTCTGTGTGCTTGTTTTTGTAGTTGCAAGGGTCTAAAGGCAAAGACAAGACAAACTTTATACATAAAGATAAGGGATTTTATTAGTACAACCACCTCACCTGAAAAAATCCCATCACTATATCATAGGTGCTCAAAAACTCTACTTTTTCAGACTGTAGTAGTGTATTCAATAAAAGATGCTACTTTTTCCTAGAGAGACCATTATTGTCTGATATTCAGACATCAAGAATAATTCCAATTTTGAAAATGTTATGGAAGACAAAATTTTCTACCAAGGGCTATGGTATAAAGATGAGATTGAAATAGTAAATGGAGAAAGAAAATGAATGGGCTAAATGCGATGTATCCATCACATGACAACATTTTGTAAACCATACAGCCTTAAATTGTTCTATAACTCAAAATTATATAGCTTTATATTTTATCTGTTGTTGTTTTGTTTGCTGTACACAGGATAACCGGAATATGTGTCAACTGAATATGAAATTTTCAAGGAATGATGCACATAGTGGCTATATTTCCATGGTGAAGATTTTTGCATAGAGTTAATGAAGTGCTTGGGGTCCTAGGGAATTAAAGGTGCTATATAAATGTAAGAAATTATCATTAAAAAGTTTTTCCCTCCAGGCATTTGGGATTTTGCTATGTGTTACAAGGAGGCATTTGCAGTCTTCTTTCATTCAAAATGCTTCAGCTTAAACCTCTTCCAACTCTCCCTCTGCAGCTTCAGCTACAAAAACATTTATATGAAGAAACAGTTTCTAAATTGGTTCCAGTTAATCATACTTTGCTGCTAACTTGAAAGAATCTGCCTTGGTTTAAGCTTTTGAAAGCCATGTTGAAGACCAGGAGGAACTAGGAGCATCATTCTCTCAAGAGATTTTCAAATGCTGTTTTAACCATTATTAGGCCTTGTCTGCATTGGTGGAGAAATAATACAGGACACAGCCGGAATTCCTGCAAACAAAAATCCAGCTGTGCAGTATCTGGCTTGATTTTCAAGAATCCTATTGTGTCCTTCTTTACTGGCCATACATGTTCTTTTACTGACATTAGAATACATCACTGGTCCTAAAGTTTCTATTTTGTGCAGACATGCAATCCCAATTTTGTGTCATTTTGTGTCTATTTCTCAAGTCTTCTTAATCCATCAGGAAACCTTTAAGATCATCTACTACTTTCCACAGACTATAAATGGCAACAGAAGTGGAAGTAGAAATCATGAAAGACTTCGGATACCACTGGACATAATCTTTTACCATACTGCCATTTTAATGAAATATTGCATTTATGTGCTCTATTCATTCACATCAAATGTGGATTTTTCTTTTGATCCACAGATTATGTGAATCATAAGTGAGAGTCCACTAGTGCTAATGGAATTTGGCCTCTTAGTTCAAGTATTGAGAGACTAAAAATTTGCAATACATCTTTAAATTATTAATAAATCGTGGGATTTGGAAGCATTAAAACTGAAGTTCAGGTTTTCCTATGCTAAGCATTTTACTTACACACATTTTACTTACTTCACATCTATTTTGTCCACAAATAGATGTGAAATGTAATAAAACACTGCATCTTTGTCTATAAGTTAATACTTTTATGGAATTTGGTGATTTCCCTCAGTTATTAATTGCAGAATTGAAGCAAGAACTGCTGTTCCATAAATCTTACCTTCTATGGGACAAAATATATTTAAGTAAGTGTGATGACCTTAAAATGATTGCGTGCAATAAAATATATGATTTTCAGCAACAAGCATAGGAGTAGTATTAATATTTGCTTTTTCACATTTTTATTGTTTGTATTTTGGTTAGCATGGAGCACATATGATGTAAGAATCTTAGAAGGAATATGTGGATTGCACAAGATGATAATGTTTCTTTTGTTTAAGAGCAGTGGAAAAACTGTCCTTACAAGCTCCAAAATAATTAGAACTCGATTTTATAAATGTATATTTTCAGAGAACGAGCTTAATTCTCAGAAGAATAATATTAGCACTCATTAGGGGACTGAATGCTTTGGGGTACTGTTAATGAAATTCATAGCCTTTTGCCTGTGGGCTATCAGTTTGAATTCAGTCTTAACTCAGTGGAGATTGAAAATTGGCCTATTTAATGGCCTTTTAGTCATCTCTAATGAGTTGAGTTTGGTGGGTCTCAGTCCCACAACATAAACCACTCACACTGCCTTCTCCTAACTGGCAAGCTCCAGAGGAACCCCTGAATTTAATGGATTTTGGGGAAAATTAGCCTCTGGTACCATGGAGAAAAAGCAAAGAAAGGCAAAAGCTGTGATAGATGATGGTTACATGAGCACTAACACACACATTATTTTTAAATGTAGAATTTATAGTCATATCTAAAGTTTATAAATTAACAAATTAGCTGAGCATGTGACATATGTTGCCACCCAGCTCTACTGACTGTAACATGACAAAGGCTCCCAAAGGGGATATCTACACCTGTGCATTAGATCATGACAAAACATTAAATGTTTAATTGCCTCTGAGATTCACTTTTGTCAGAAAAAAATAGGATCAGAACAAATATCTGGGTATCTGGATAGTAACTGCAGCTACAGAAAATTATGCTGAAAACAATTATTACCTAGTGTGCCTACATTACTTCACAGCAGTCAAATGCTTCTATATTTTTCTTATAGATATTTAACTTAATATTAAAAACCATACTGATAACATTTCCAGGATCCTGTAGAGAATATATGCCAGTTTTATTTATCCATAACAGAACTGTTCCTAATGTCTAACTGAAATTTCTCAGTACAGTTTAAAGCTGTTATGTTAACCTTGTCTGTGGTGGACTCAGTGAACAATGGATTTTTCTGCCCGTGGTCTTTTATTCTCTAGACTAAAAAATCTCACACATTCCTATTTTCAATTAGGGTCACATCTTTTAAAATGGTGACAATTTTTTTCTCCCTTCCTTGTACTGTCTTCTACTGAAGTTTTTGAAAGAAATTTTTCTTGAAATGCAGAGGCCAAATCTGATCATACAGATGAGGCTTCACCAGTATTAAAGATGAGGAATTCTTCCTATGTCCTAGATATGACAGTTCTGTTTACACATCTCTCTGTACTGCAGCTTTTTTCACAACGGTGTGACATTGTTGATGCATGTTCAGTTTGTGATTTACTCTGATCCCCAGCCCCTTTTCTGTAAACCTGGTGTTTATTCATCTGTTCCCAGTCTTGCAATTGTGCAATTGTTATTTTCCTGCTTAAATGTTGAAGTTGGCACTTGTATTCATTCAATTGCATCATATTTCTGCAGCTATTTTTTCAGGACGGTTTTGAATTATTTTCTTGTGCTGTAACATGCTTCCAGCTCTGCCAGTCTGGCATTGTTGGCAAATCCAATCCATGTAAACTGCATTCTGTCACATATATAACTAGACTTGGTACCACAGTCAGGACATACCCACCTCCAGGGAACTGTATTTGCTGTCCTGCTATTTCTCACAGCAAAACGTTGCTGATGTAATTTTGCACCACTGCAGTAATTTCATTATGTTATATCTTTAGCTTGCTCAGTTAAGACTTCTCTGAGATGGTGTCAAAAACCTTACTTAAGTCATAACCAACGGAGCACTACCACATCCAAGGCCTGTTATTCTGTCATGGCTTGGGATGAGTTTGGCTTGATGTGATTTTTTTTGACAAATCCATATTGGCTGTAACTTATCACTTCATTAGCTATCATGTACTTAAAGATGTGTGATTATTTGTTTCAGTACTTTCTGGGAATAGAGGCTGGAATGATTGACAGTGCTTGGCTCTACCTATTCCCCTCTTCTGAATTACATGTGCCGTGGTTTTCCTCTTCCTCTCTCCTGACATCTCTTGTCTCTCTGAGCACTCTGACCACCGCTCACACCTCTAACGTTGCCTTTATCAGCTTCTCACTCTAGTGTGAAATCCCCCGGGCCCAGCAAGTCTGAAGGGAAAAAATTAACTCATCTAAGCAGTCTGTAGGCACTTAGCATTCTCCCCTGACTCCGGGAGCATTCCCTCTGTGAGCCGAGGTTTGCTTCAGCAGCATTAGTAAGAGGAGAGAATGGCACCGAACGTGTCTTTTTGTCACCTCGTGGCTTCCCGCCCGCCGGGCAGTGCCCGCTGCGCTCAGGTTCCCCGGGCCCCCGGCACCGTCCGCAGCGGCCTGGGCCTGAGCCTGAGCCTGCCTCTGCCTCCCCGCTGGCTCGGGGGCGCCACGGCGCAGATCCTGCCGCACCTGACCTGCTTTCCCAGGCCTGTGGGGAGGGGAGCCCGCAGGGCGGGCGGCGGCCGCGCTGGCAGCCGGCGTCGTGCGCCCGGCGCGTCTGGGGATCGGCCCGCGGGGACGGCCATTTCCTCCGGGCCCGGGGAACATCATCTCCTCCGGGCCCGGGGAACATCATCTCCTCCGGGCCCGGGGCCGGGGCCGGGACCGGGACCGGGCGAGGCGCGCCCCCCCGGGGGGGAAGGGAGGGGACGCCGTGCGCGTGCGCCCTTC